>JASVER010000016.1:984491-995035 GCA_030449065.1 Oceanodroma leucorhoa
CAGAGCTGCCGCCCGTCAGGAGCTCGCTCCGCCGGCTCTGAGGGGGGGGCTGTGTCCTGTTTAAGAGAGATAGGGCGTGCAGCTAGGGATGGGGAAAAGAGCACAACGATTTTTCAATATGCGGACTTGGGGTGTGAGGAATCAAAATTTATTTCTAGTATAAATTAAAGCTACATCTCGAAGTGCAGGGCCAGACTCTTCCAGCTGATCAGGCCYCACTTACACAGTGTCCTGGTCTGGAACTGGGATATCCTAGGGGAATAATTGCAACAACTGCACTGAGGATTTCCTTCAGGATGTGCAAGGTACCCAGGAATTCACTTAAGGAATAAGTCATGCCATTAAACTGAATGGTGAAGTTGTTTAAGCAGATATTTCCTTTATGCTGATCGTCTAATAAGTGCAAAATCCTGTAACTGAAAAAAAATACCAGAAATAAACAAAAAACCCAATATGCTATTTCTCAAATTCTAAAGCTGAAGGGTTGTGCAGGTGTTTACCCGGTATCTCTGGGTTTGGAAAAGCAACCTGAATTAGCGTGGCTGGATGGATGTTGAAAGGCCATGAGCTAGCTGGGGCACTGCAGGGTGACATTTGGGCAAGCTATTGCAAGGATTTGGCTGCTTTGTTACAGGAGAAAATTATACTGGGTATTTATGCAGGCTATTGCAAAGCTGTTTACAGCAATACACGGATTAATAAATAATTGAAATAGCTTAAAGGAATAAGAGGATAACTTTACTGTAATCAAGTAACAAATGATTCAAAATATGGCAGGATCCCAAACTCCATTAAGAATAGGTGTGTGACTAAGTGGCATCTTGATCAAATGCAATGCCAGCCTACGAATAGGTGTGTTATTTTCACTGAACAGCCTACAGATACTTAAGCAATACTTAAATATATAATACGCCTGCCATTCCTTTCTGTGTCAGACCACTGGAGAGACAAAGGGCAAATACCCAGAGCCTCGTAGGAGGCCATGGAAGACACAGATATCATGGAGTCAAATACCAGATTTTAAAAAGTCTTTACCTTGAGACAATATTCCACTTCAGGACATACTGAATAGCTAATAATAYGAGTGAAATGATCCTCAGACTTGAAATTTCAGCAACAGCTCATATGAAGAGTGAGTAAGCAAAGCTGAAATGCCCTATTAATATCATAGCTGACAAAACAACAGTAAAGTCTTTCCCTCTCTGTCATGCATGCTGTAACTAAAACATGAACTGGCTAATGGCACCATTCTTGAAAAAATGTTACATTAGTATTTTCCTGGAGGATGCCCACTCATAAAAATTGTATTTCCACCAAGGAGAGGAGAGTTAAGGAGTGCAGGACCTGAGAGAATCTTCTACAAAGYATGGAAGTTACTTTAATATATTTCACCTATTTTCTTCCTGAAAATAGGAGCTAAGTAACAGTTGTATAAATAAAATGTTATTATAATATAGTTAAAATACTGATTCATATAAGCATTAAGTTACATGATTCTCCTGCCCCTTTTCTTGGAAAAAAGAGAGGGTAAACACATTCTTGCCTCCTCTGGATTAAAAAAGTTGCTGGCAGAAATGAAAAAGCTAAGGAATGAAAGGAGAGTTTTTTCTTAACAACATTAAACAAAGCACATAAGCTTTCCTGAGAGCKGCTCAAAGATATCAGAAAACCCTATAGCACATACCATTATCACTTTAATCTACCTCTCAAGTAAACTGTCAATCCCACACACTATCCAAACTTTCCATACCATCTGGCAGGAAGTTTACACAGAACGTGAGAAAATTCTTCTGATTCCAGTCTGGATGGACCTAACAGTGTGATTTGTGAGGTTGATCAAACTAAGCAATTCATTCGGATACTTGTCTCATGCATAGACAAATTTCCCGGCCCTTGGAGAAGACATTCGTTTTTTATTGAGAGAATGGAGAACGGAAAACAAAAAGTATGACTTCAAGTATTTATTCAAGTATTAGGAACCTGAATGCTTGTAGACTATATATCAGCAGAGAGCAAGAGGTTGAAGTCTGGCCCTGCTGGCAGAGATCCAGCAAGATCTCTTCTACAAGACTTACTTAGATTAGAAGAACAAATAAATTCAGTAGTTTTATCGAAATGAGCTATTGCACTGTATGCATGCTTTGTAATCAAGCAATAACAATAATAATGTCCTACAATCAAGTAGCTCCATAATACCCTATAGCAACACCTCAGTAACTCTTCTGGATATGATCTGTCTTCCAGTCAGGAATATGAGTTACCAGCCACACACATCTCACTCAGTGAGCTAACTTATTACACTGGTGATACAGCCTCAGGATTCGTCCTCTGGCTCTTCTGTAGCTGTCAGAGATGTAAAATATGGGCAGGCTTTCAGCTCCAGAAGTGCTACGCATATATGCACTACACAGCAAGCTGACTGTGCAGGGAAAGCCTTTTAAAATGGCTTCATGATACAAATCGAATACACGCTTACCATGAATTRCACTGCTTCTAATCACAGTTTCCAAATTTCACATATAAATAACTTCTGTGCAATATTAGCAACAAGAAAACCTCCTGAGTGAAAAGTATACTGCATAATACATATAAACCRTGTTCATTCACAACCCCTTATACCGACTGAAGCGCTATCTGGTTAAGCAGGAATACAGTAACTTGATAAAACATACATACAAAAAGTCAGTATTGCTCAAGTCCAAGTATTTCCTTTTTTCTCTCTAAAAGAAACACAAGAAGGGGCAAACTGSTTTGGTCAAATCATGAACCTGCTGGAATCTTCACCTCCTGCCAGAACTGAGTTTCAGGGGAGTTGCTTCTGAGGGTCTGAAATAAATGGGGTTTCACTGTTAGTTTCCAGATGARCCCAGGTAAGAAGGGCAGAAACACCAAAAAAATGGTTGTTATCACAATATTTCCAGACCACATTTGAAGCAAGAAAACAGTAACATTTCAAAAGTATTTTTCAAGAATATTACCAGMCAGTTCTGGAAATTCATAATTTGCCATAGCTCAGATATGTATTCAAGCTCTGGGTCCTTATTAAACACTAATGCAATCCAAAGTGTTGGGGAAAATTGGAAACTTACACTCCCTGAAAAAAAGTCTATCTCATATTTAGGACCTTTTTCGGTTAATGCAACCAGTGCATCTTCATTGCATGGTTACCCTGGGTAATCTGTAGCCTAACCTAAATCTGTAGCCTAACCAAAATCCAGGTATCCSCCCATTACAATTTATATACTGTGACAGTATTTAAATTATAGGTGACTGAGACAAAATGGCTGGGGGTTTTTATGCTGACACCCTCTGTGGTATTTGCTTAGCCAAGTTTGTCACCTGTGAGGAAACATATGCGTCCTCCAAGACACATATGGGAGAACATTGGGAACACTGTAGGATTATCTGCATTCAAGTCATTTTGCCTCAAGCTTCACTACTAAATGTGTGATTTGCAGCCCAATTTAAAGAAAATCCCACACACTCATCCGTCTAAGTTAATTTAACAGCCCTCCTGCTTTGAAGTCCAGAAAGACTTTTTAATGAGGATRAAAGTAAAATGCTTGGGATAAAACTCATCTAAGAGCTCCAACTAACAGGCCAGTTACAACACACCTAAAACCCATTTCTCCACCATTAGCAAAGCAGGAACATCACTAAACCATACCACTGATTTCACCTGGAGAGATTTCTGTGTGTGACCTACAATGCAACAGTGACAGCAGTTCTAACATGACGGTGGCCAGAAATACAAGGGAACTGCTAGAATTGTACAGTCAGAGTGCTTGGAAAAAAAACCACAAATGCAAATATAGTAACCTAAGGCAAACACAGTCAGCTTAACATGCAAAAGAGGAATGGGACTGTACCAAGTGAAAAAMCAGACAAGAGTATTTTTAATTGCATCATTTAATTATTCAATGCAATGACCTCGAAGTGTGTTATTAACATGAATTAATTTTTCTATTGCAGCTCTCCTTTTGTAGATATCTATTAGTAATTCCAACTTGCAAATAAGAGATGCAGATTATGAATCTGACCCAAAGCCTACTAAAGCCAGAAGTCTTTTCYTAGGGCTGGGAGGTCAAGCTACCTGATCTGCTCTGCAAGACAGAGAGAGGATCTACTGATYTTGTTTGTACACCTTCAGACTAAGAAAAAATTTTGTTCTTCCAGCTATCACGGGTTCATTTTTTATGCCTGCAACAGAAAAATACATCAGGTCCTACTTCTTTGACAAAATAATAGCTAGGCAAACCAATGTGGCAAGGCCATAAGCTATCATTTTTATTATTAAAAATTACATTAAGACCTAAGAACAGTCTTTGGCTATTTTTGAACATCAAGGTTCAGAATTAAAACAATCCTTTACATGAATTTTATTGTCTTTCCACCTAATCATGGCTGCACTCACTTAAGACAGCAGAAGAATATGAAAGCAGCAGCTCAGGCTGCTGAACTGAACTGAACTGCACATTTTCACCGTTCTAGCTCATTTATTAAACTAGCCAATGCATTCTCAGCATTAAGAGGCGAAGCTTTATCCAAGAAATCGCTTTAGAAAAATCATTGGGAGAGCTATCAGCTGTAACACAATGGGTTAAAATTATCAGTAATGGTTGCTAGACTCATTTCTATTGTTTAACATCCCCAGGAAAAAAAAACAAAAACAACAGAGAACAGGAGTATCTGGGAAGAAAATGGAAGTAGATTTGAGTTTAAAGTGAGTTTTGTATTTTGTAATGGAGGTTAAAAGGAAGGCTTAAAAAGAACTGAGTGAAGGCGGCTGATGTCTTCCACTGCAGATCAAGCTGTCCAGTCAGCTCATGATTTCTACTGTTGCCATTAAGTTAAACATTATCATCATCGTATTTCTGTTGTCCTGTAGAATCAATAAAGATGCAAAGAATCTACTGCCCTCRCAAGCATTCCTGAAGCCCCATATTTTCTGAAGAGTTTTGAAACTGCCAAAAAGAAAGAAGTAGTGCCAAAAAGTTCAAAATCATTCATCTAAGAGCAGCATGCTAAATTCAGAGTGTATAAAGGAAGAATTCCATAGAAAACTGCTCCCAATGATCAACTAACTGGCTTATATGAAAAAACAGAGTAGTCACTAACAGAAAAAGGAGTGTTGGTGGTCAAATCCAGTTGATTTGCTAATTCAGCAGCATCTGCAGAGCCCACTATTATTTTGTAACCTGTTACAAAATCTTGACATTATTGATCAACATCAAAGCTGCCACCAGCTCCCATTGACTCACTATTCATGAGCTTATTACCCAATTGATTTTTATCAACATACCATACCGCAGAAGAAAACATGGCTGAAATAGCAATGAGTCAATTTTTCAGCTAGATATTTCCCTTCTGGGAAGAGATCCTTTGTAGTTTTACACATAATATCAAAGCTTTGTGTATTTCAAAAAAATCCAAGTATAAAGGATTTAGGCTGTCAGTTTTGTACTTTCAGCCAGTACATGAAATAGCTTTCCACATTTTCAATATGCAGTAGGAAATTTTTTCATTGACTGGTGGACACAGATTATACAAATCTTTGCTTAGCTAACACCTTGGAGCACAAGTTGTTCTGCTCCAGTACAAATATAGGCAGAGTCAGTGTCTTCAAAGGTTAAAATATGCTGACTGTAAAAAAATGCATAATATTGACCCATCTTCATTCTCTCAACCATTCCCCTATTAATGGTGCTGTTTACAAGCAAAATGACTTTTTCTACTCCTAGCTTAACCTAGGCCCTGGCTGTTAAATTAGGTTTTTACTGTTTGTAAATCAGTGGTAACTTATCTCTACAGAACTGGCTGAAATTCCAGTTGYGAATCTACTGCTCTCATATCGCCTTTCCCAGAGAAGTATTTGAATCATTTCTTTAAAAATAAAATCACAACTGTCCTCTCAAACTGCAGTTTTACAGCCTTCATGCCCAAAGAAGCAGCTGCCAGTGCTATTGCACTGACCAGAAGGATGCTGAAGSAGCATTTGGTGGATTCCAAGTTAAAAAGAAACGCCATGTTTTTCCAAGATCCAGCTAAGAAATGTGGTAAGAGTGGTACTATTCTGTCGGCAATATTAGGATTTCTTTGCTTAGCTTTACCCTACCTCTCTTTTTATCCCTGCTCACATCCATGCATGATTTTGATTTTGGTGAAACAGTCAGTTCACCCTCATAGTGCTTATACCTCAGCAGCAATGAGCACAATCATTATGTGACCTCTCCTCTCACAGTGAATTTCACTTTACACCAGGTAATAAACACAACTAATAAATTCACTTTACAGAAATGGCTCCCTCCTTCTCACCCCTACCCATCCTCGTTCTTTACAAGGTTTTTTTTWAAAAAGATTTATCTCAGTACCAGAGCCTCAGTGTTTTTTCCGTTAGAGTATCTSTGCTCATACCACGTGGTGCCTGGCTAATGCTGTGCAGTCAATTATGCAGTATCTGGGCAGAGAAGCAATCACGGCACGTATGAACGTAATGTTAAAGTAATCACCTGATGTCTCTTTCTTAGCCCGATCCTTACCACTGCTGCTAGTGGGAAAGGGTCTCTAAAAAACAACCAATGCCTTTTTTTTTGTTCTCTGTCTCCTTCCCTGTTTTAGTAAAATACTTGTTTTGTGTTAGGCACAATTACAGTCAGGCATATAGAAAGGAGGGGAAGTTGTTAATAATATTCCACTTTACCAACTAGCAGAGCTCTCACTTTTTGTACAATGATATTTAAGATAGCAGTAGAAAGACAAGCACAATTATACACACTCACACACATTGCCAAGACTGGGCTTGGCTATTTTTCTCTTCTCAAAGGGGGCAAGGAAAACTGCTTACCATACTTGGACTAAAACCATCTCAAGCTGTAACTGGTTGTTCCTTTTTAACTTGCATCACTGTGGGATGTACATATAATCAATATGATCTGTAACGTTTTCATGATTACATTACATTTTTCATTTAGGAGTTTGAAAAATGATTCCTCCTGCTGTTTTCGTAACACCAGTACCATAGCATTACACGATTTTTCTTGGGAGGAACAGGAAATATTAAAAAATGACAAAACACAAAAGCTGAGTTATATACCTGTAATTCTTCTGCTCCCACTGCTAGCATTTACCACCCTACCCTCTGTAATTTCTGCTGAACGCCTCGGCTCTCTCTCTCACGGTCAGAAACCTGAATCTTCAAGCAAAGAAAAGGTTATCACTTCAATTCGTTTGTGGCCAAATTGCACAAACTCAGCTGTCAATCAATGGTCCACTCCAGCATCCGAGCTGATTTGTATCTATCACGGGTGTTTACTCGACAAATTCTCAYAAGAACGCTGGAGCAGAGAAAATGTGTTTAATGACAGCATCATGTCGATGACACATTTTCTGCAGATAACATTTGCATTATGTGTTTACTGTTTGCAGAGCATCTGGAAGACATCAAATGAAAAGGAAGACATATTTCTTTTTCTGAGCACATATTCCAACAAAAAAGAAAACACGAGTCCATAGGAAAGCACTTTAGATGGGGAAGCCTGGATGTAACTTCGCCTTTTTTTCCTCCTCCCTTTCTACCTTCTCCATTTCTTTCCATCCAACTCCATTACCTTTCTGTCCCCTGCTTTTTTTATCCCTGTTCTTCTCTCACTTTGGAAAAAATATACCTAAAAGAAAAGAAAAGCAGATGCACTCATATCTTACTCCCATAGTTTCAGTGATTTATGAATTTTGAATATGAAGAGATTGAAACTAGTCACAGATGGTTGGAAACATGAATATTCATGAATTCTGAATCCCTGTGTTACTCTGCCAGGTATTGTTTAGATGTAAAGAATATATGTGTTGTCTAGTCACCACTTTTGGAAAAGAAAGCTAGCAGTCTCTTTAACAGTCCCATGTCTTATGAAGTACACGTTTTGGACAATAAACTTTGGTACATGCATGTATCCTTTGAAAAGGGAAAAAGAACTAAAACCTGAGAAATATCTTTATGAATCTCTAATGCCCTCTGCTTGAAAATCAAACCATCCCGAAATTTCACTTTGATGATAGGCAGGAATAAAATATTTTAAGTATTACTATAAACTAAATATTGATTTCGATTTGAAACTCCACAACCTAAAGAAAATCTAAGACACTCACAACAATGAACCAGTAAAGGAATGTGAAATTAAGTATAAGTATTTATTTACATTTAGGCAGACATTAACATCTAGCAGCAATCTATTTTATATAAGTAATAAGGTGCTGCCACCTTCTGAAAAAAGCTCAGCATGACTACGAATGTCATCTTTCTCACAGGCCAAAGTAACATGAGGCACACCTTCTGAGCCGAGAAAATTAGGCAACAAAACAAGTTCTGCTCCAGCATTAATACAAAAAACTCTGCTGCACTTACACGTTCTTGCTCAAGAAGCTAATCCGAGGGTGGCCTCAACACTTCCAAGCACAAATGTAAACATGTCATCCTATCCCAACTCAGGAAAACGCTTTGACATCTACTAACCACCAAACAGGCAAAAGTGCCACTGAAGCAAACCAACAGTACAGTTACTTCTCTTTAGCCGTACCCTTCTTTACCTCTTAAATGCCCACGTGCTTGAAGAAGAGTCTACTCTCCTTGCGGACACCTTCCAACCACGGCTTCTCGTTATAAAGCAACAGAAAGTCAATGTTTCTCTCAGTGGTTTCTGCAAAAAAAAAACCTGCCTCTCCAGAGGTGCTGTCACCATCGCTGACAACCAGGGGCCACCATTCTAGTAGAACTGGACACACCAAGGGGGGTGGCATGAGCGACCGTCTATGCCCTGTAAATGGGCTCCCACTAATCAACACTGACTGTGCTGATCCAGAACTGGGAGCTTCTGCTCAAGCAGAGGAGCCCCAAATCTTTGGTGACCATGAGGAAGTGATGACCTGGTGCACTTGCTCCCTTTGCCAACTTCAGCCATCATAGTGGTGGTATGAACTTTATTTATGGTTCACATTCTGGCGGCACAAGTAGTATCAGCAGGTACAACGGCAGAGCAGCAGCAAACCAGTGTCACTGCTAGAAAATCAGTGCTTCAYGGTCAGTACCTCTGTTATGAATAGATTGATCACCTCTCCAAAATTTCCTAAAAGATAAAATCATGGCATTTTAGCCTGATTTTCAAAGCAAATGAAGATTATATGATCTAACTATCTAGCTGCTCCATCTTCCTATAACCTTTGAATGTATTGACCAGTTTCAACTAAATTTGATAGGAAATTGAAAGTCTCAAAAATATAATTTCTAGAAATTTAGAGACCCCATAGAGCACATATAGCCAGAGAAAAGCAATCTTCAAAAGCTGCACTGCTGACGGGCCAACCTGCTTCAAAGAATCACTGAACTRCAGTCCTGTGATTTGGGGGGGAGGAGGAGGAAGAATCATAATCCGAACCATAAGCTGCATGTGCATTTCCTGGGCAACACCTAAGGACCCACGATGGCAGAATATTAAAAACAGATTTGTCTTAGGAGCAATTCTGAGTTATGCTGGAAACATGGCCTAAGACAACCAAAAAATATGAAGAATATTTAAAATACCCCRCCATAATGATCATGTTTTGATGCAGCTCTTAAGACTTTTCCAGTCACTCAAGAAATGTATGAGTCTGTGCTTAAAGGTGCTTGCAGCAATGAACCAACCCAACATGGAAACACAGTTACTGCTTGACCTTTCATTGCTAAAGAACAAATACATACACCACCCCTTTGTATGCAGTGCAAAGCCCATCACCCTCTCTGTATATTTACTAGCATGTTTATGTTTCCTGCTGCTAGTAGATAGTTCTCAATGTGCCCTTCGAGTGCTTTGAGGCACCCTTCACCTGACAAAAAAAAATAAGGCAGCTGTTCTGAGGGTTGCTGATTTTCAGGGAGGTCTTGCTGTTACTAATTTGTGTCACAGAATCAGCAAGGCCTTCATTTCATGATCAAATTAAAAGAAAAGTTATGACAGATGTAAAACTGATGATTTTTAATTTGAAGCACTTCTCTAAAACTCATTTAGTCTTTACTTCAAAAACCTGCACAAGCAGTTCTTTACCACCATCTTGGGTGGTTAAGATCCCATCTGGTATTTTTTGCTAAAACTGAAGAAGTCACAACTTTGCTCATTACATTTTTGACTATTGGGCTTTTTTTCTTAATTTCTGAGCAGAAATGCTACACCGGGGATGGAGCCCTCCGCAATTTCTTTTTTTGTTTTGTTTTCTTTCCTCATGTCCACACAACCACCAGCGGTTTCAGTGACCACCTACCCCAATTATTTGTAGGTGTTACCTCAGTTCCAAAGATTTATGCCCGCTGGCTGGCGCCAGCGGCACACGCCGTGCGCAGAAGCTTCCGTGAGGCGTTTGCCAAGGGAGCAACGTGCATTCGAGGCACGTTTTTAGAGAAACGCGCTTCGTTAAGGCACCGGGGAGGGGGAGCGAGGCACGCCGCCCGCCTACCCCTTGCCGATGGGCTCGGCGCCGGGGCCGGGCGGTGCGGACGCGGGAGGGCCGGGGCGGGGCAG
>JASVER010000016.1:995855-1193409 GCA_030449065.1 Oceanodroma leucorhoa
CTCAAGATGGCTTCGCGCGGGGAGGGCGGCGCCGGCCGGGGCCGCGGCGGGCCCGGGGAGCGGCGGCCCCGCGGCGGGAGGGAAATGGCGGCAGCCGGTCGTCGGCGCGGGGCGGGCAAGGACGGCGGCCGGGTCGGCTCGCCGCGGCGCCGCCATTTGCCGCCCCGCGCCGTGGGGTCGCTGGCGAGGAGCGGGAACCGTCCGCCCGGGTCATGAGGCATCGCCCGCGGCGGGGCAGGACGAGGAGCGCCGGGCAGTGCCGTGCCTTTCGGCGGGCCCCCCTGAGCCGGGAGAGGCGGCCCAGCCATGCCCGAGGGCTTTGCGGGGTGTGCGGGTTTGGAAAAACCCGGCACTCGCACCTCCGCCTGCGAGGAACCTTGGGAGTGACGGCGCCGGGTGGCCGGTACTCGGGAGCCGGCCGGTGGGATGAGCGTGCTCACGGGCCCCGCACCCCCGGGGGGACCAGAGAGGTGCCAGCCGCGTGGATCAGGTTCCCCAGGGGAACTGGGGGTGCTGGGCACCCCGAAAAGTGTGAACAGAACCTGGTCCAGTAGCTTGAGAGGGATTTACACAGCAGCCGAGCAGGAGAGTACCCTTCTTGGGGGTGCTGGTTATCACCTAAGTGGGTTTCTCATTCACTTAATTCAGAATTTTTCCTGCTTAAGAACTTCAGAGCTAGACTGAAGAAGAGAAGGATGTCTCACAGGTAGTCCAGAGGCAGCATGGAGACTCTATATAACCGCCTCTGGAGCCTGGGCCACATCAAAAGCAGCAGTTTGTTCAGCCCTGAAGCTGAACGTTGTTTAAGAACAATGTAATCCAGAGCAAGCAGCTGTAGATGAAAACAAGTCTGAATTTCTAAATTTGGAGTCTGTTTCCCAGCATCTGATCCAAAGTGTTACTCGCGTTCTCTATCTCCTGTTGTTGAACAGTTGCATCTTAATTCAGTTTGTCTTAATTTCATTACCTTCTGTTGACAATACTTTGCTAAATGTCCTCTTCTTCATCTTCTTCATCGATACATCTCAATTTAAGTAAATTAGACACTGCACGCAACATGAAGAAAGCCTAGTGGTGGTGTGAATGAAAACTCTGTGTCCAGATGGCACCTGCTGTTACGGCTCCCTTGGCAGGGGAGACCTCAGGCTTGAGGTCCGTCCAGTCCTGCCCGTTTTATGAGAATGCCAGCGGGGATCCCCTGGAGAAAAGAGAGACCAGGGGCTCAATTTTTAGAGGAGTTACGATGCCTAAATATTTTTTGCGAAGTGCGTGGGCAGGTAAACTAGGGAGCTATAGAGAGGAACTTGTGGCAGTAAAGGTGATCTTAAGATGCCAGAAAAACCCAAGGTATAATTTTGACATTTTCAATGGGGTAAGTATTAGATCCACATAGTACTATTTATGTAGCAACTTTTGGGTAACTATGTTTTATAACCCTGTATGCACTTGCAAGATAGAAGGCTTAAGAGTAGGTTTTGCATTAAAGTCACAGAGAATTAGACTTCTTTGAAAACGTTTGAAAATATCTTCAGATGTCCTTCATCATTTTGAACTGCCTTAATTCCATTAAAACCTGGCCCTAATGTAGAGTGCAGTTATGTCACGATATAAATAATACTACTGTTCAAATGATACTCTACCTATTAGAAATCTTAAATTCCTTGAATTCTTGAATGCCTTGCCTTTTAGGCAGCTTTCGTGACTATCAGCACTGGGCTTGCAAGGCAGTTTCAATTCCCAATCTGCAAATTGCTCTGTGTCCTGTTGGGTTTATTTAAAAGTCTGCCTTCTGGGTGATGGTGGTATTGGAAATGGGAGATTATGACTTCTTAATGCAATTATACTGGAGCTGAAGCAGAGCCACGAAGGAGGATGAACTTTTATTCAAACATCTGTCAACTGTGACATAGACCAGGAGAGATAAAATTTAAGATTGAATTATTTTGCTCTCTGATGTTATGTTACCACTGCAATCTTGAATTGCATTGAAAAATTAATCTGGACAACAATGCATCACAGGGTAATGAAGATACAACTCTTTTCCCTTATGTCACCCCATGACTGAATTTAGGAAATATATTTCAAGATTTTCTGTCACAAGGGCATCACGTTTTACCTGTTCTTTTTTTTTTCCAGTGTACTGTGGTGTTGAGTCTTCTACCATTTTCCTTTTCATAATCCCAAACCAACATTTATCCATAAATATGGTGTATTCGTAATTCCAGAATATTTCTGAGCATTAGTATACAGTGATCTCTAGGGTGTTGTGGTTTCATTTATGTTTAAAATCTTCAGTAAATGCAAAACCAATTGCATATTTAGTTCTGGGAGCAGTTGATGACAGATACGTATTCCTCAGATCAAGTGTATCTCTGTGTACTTCCAGAACTGTCAGAGGTGGGATGAATTTCTGGACTGAACATTCCAGTGTAAATCCGAGCCCTTCACTTTACACCCAGTTTGTGCTGATTTAGCTGTGGATTTACTTTGCGCTTCCAGGCAATTTGTGCTGGGTTAACAGTGATACCCCATATGCCTATATTGAAAGAAGAGGTAATGCTTTTTGCCTTGGTTAGGTAATTTTTTAAGTTTTTGATGTAGAAAGAAAGAAGACTTGAGTGCCTCACCAGAAATGTCTGACTTTCCTTCTGTGATACTCACTAGTGGTGAGCAATGGAGGATTCAACACAAAGGTGAACTGATACCAAAGAAATTCAGGACTTGGTAGTAAAAAACCTTTTATAACAAAGCCTTCATTCAGACAACTGGCTGGCAGTTCATTATTGGCAGGCCAAGTCTGTGTAAAGGATGGAGGAAGCAGAACAAATTAAGCCTGTTGTCTTCCCCCCTAAGAAAAAGGGGTTGCTCATAAAGTTGCAGCCCCTTTTCTAGAAAGCAGCCAGCTCCAGCATCTCAGAGTGTTGATCTGGTATATCAGTTTCATATTGCTTATTTATGCTCAATCTAAATAATTGTTCGAAATGGAAGTTGAAAGATGCTTTATGAGCTTGATTTTTCTGCTAACCTGTGGCTGATAGTCTTTTACTCCCATGAGTGGCGGTTGTAAGTGGCTCCTGAGTATGCCTCCTTGCTTTTTTATGCTGACTCCTTAGAAGCATGTAATCCGCAGTTTTGGAGGTGTTTCATTCTCTAAGGATAATTTATTGCATTGCTTAAAACTTTGCTGTGGAAAAAGAGTCTTTAGCTCAATAGGCTGTCTCCTCCCATGCCAGATGCCTCTCTCAGGCCAGTTTTTTCTTCACTAGGGCAAGAGACAAGCTGATTTGCCATTGATTTACCTTAACGTACCGTGGGTTTTGTTAATCTGACCTGAAAAACTTGTGGTTGGGTTGGCAAAAGTACTTAGTACTCACAATTTTAATCAAAAGGAATTGTACTTTGAATATAGCAAAATGCTATGAATCCTAAATAGTCTGAAAATCAAGCTTTGAATGTCTTAAATTAGGCACTTAAAATCGGTGGTCATTTCTGATTATTTTTAATCATGATGTTATTATGCACTGCTTCACCAGGATGCCAGCTTATGTTAAATAAGTCTTTCACTCCTGTAATGATGTATTATAAAAAGAGACTAAAAGAGTATTATGTTACGCAGAGTGCTATAAAAGGTGTGCAGTAACTGCCATCTGAATATGTATGTAATTCATATTTAAATCCATTTTCCTTAGTTCAGATTAAAAAAACACACTGATGCTAACAATCCTGTTGTACTAGTGAAACATCCATGTACATAGAGAGGTTTTCTATGCCCTGTGCTTCTAACGTAGCAGTTATTTCCTGAAGACATCACTGAACATGGAACAATTAACTAAAATTTAAGTAGATACTTCTTCACTTAACAAAGTGTTCACTAATGAACGTACCCTATCTTTCAGGAAGTTGCACAGTGGTGAATCAATACCTTAACCAAGAAAAAATATGTTTTATATAAATAATCATTCAGCTTCCCCTGATAAATAACTGAGCTTCTCTTTTTTTTACTGAAGAAGAAGAATATGACGAGCCTCCACGGTGCAAGGCAGGACAAGATGTTGTGCTGCAGTCACCAGTTGACTGGGTGCTTTTGGATGGCCGAGAAAGCTCAGATGACCGTGGAATTGTGCAGTACGAGTGGACGCTGCTGCAAGGTGACTCATCRGTTGAAATGAAGGTACACACGCAACCTTGCACACGGCCAGTCATTCGCAGATTGTTGCGTTCATTATAGCACAGTTTTAAATGTAGAGCTAAAGATATTAAATGTATTCAAATGGATATGGCTACCAGGCGCCAAATTTAGGATGACTGTACAACTTGAGCATTTATTTCATAGAACCATAGGGCAGCCCAGGTTGGAAGGGATCTTGAAAGATCATCTGGTCCAACCTTTTGTGGGTCAGGGAGCCTAGATGAGATTATCTAGTGCCCTGTCCAATCACATTTTGAAAACCTCCGGTGATGKGGACTCTACCATGTCCCTGGGGAGATTGTTCCAGTGATTATTTCTAGTGTTTTATACAGTTCATCTGTATCCAGGATGGCATGAGACAGCCAGTAGCAAACAAGTAGATGCTAATTACTGTATTTCAGCTCTGCTCTCTTTCGCCATTGTTTGTGCTCACTGCACTTGGTTTTTGGCTTGTGTGATCCAGGTTAGAGACACCTTAGTAATTCAGTTACTAAAAATAATAAGATATTTTCACCAACAGTCTTCTGTCAATGCTTATGGAGAAACTGCAAAGAAATGTTTGATGTAGACCTTTTAAGATATCTTGAGATACTGTTTTATTGCATCTGTACAATTTCTGTGCATCTGTGCAATTTGGTTTCAACTTAAAATTAATTGTCAAGAGAGGGATTCTCCATCCTGCTCTTCTTTGTGAATGCTCTAGGAGCAGCAGAAAAGGAAAGGAAAAATGTCTCAAACCCGCAGAGTCTACTCGCAGTCTGTTCACAGCCCACAATATTCAGGGCTCAGCTGGGACTCCACCTAGAGCAGGAGGGAGGGTGTAGACCAGAAACCTTGCTGTTGCTGAGATGCTGCCRATGGATAGGAAGAGTTTAAACAGGACAGATGAGCAACAGGAACAGTCCAAAACCCAAAAAGGCCATGTGTACCAGTGCCACCATGAGCAGTCCCTGACAGTTGCTGCTTATGTCTGCTCAGCTCAATAACATCAAAGACAAGTTGGACAAACTACCAATATCAGCAAAGTTATTCAAGATTTGTAATGATGGAGCAAACCAGAGTTTTGCCTAACATAAAGAGCTAGCTAAATGCATTGAAACCTAAAGATGTATCCATGGAAAAACTCAGCGGAGCAATTGGTTATTCCTTAGTCTTCTGCAGGGCAGTGTAGGTAACGTGTGGGTAATTGAAAATCACCATGTCATGGTTAGAAAACATGCTGCTGGATGAACCCTGAGAAGACATTTGGGTTTCGCTGGTGAATAATTACTGAAATTTATGCACAAGTAATTTTTTATAACCATACTGCTTGCAGAAAACACAGCAGGGGTATTCAAAAGTATTAGTTAAGCCAGTGCTACGTGCTTTTGCAAGTTTCATCTTCTACTGCAAGATCCATATTTGTGGAAGGGTGACTACAGTCAACCAGTTCTGAATTACTTGAGGCTGTATTGCAATCTGAAACTATGTCAAAGACCACTGTGAGTTTGTTTATCTTCATTTATTATTTTATTAGCTTGAAAATTAAAATGTCAAAAGGCTTTCATAAGGAGTGCAAACAGCATAATACATAGAAAAGACCTGAATGAAGCTTTAAGAATAGTTGCTAGATATCATCTGGATGAAACGAACATTTTATTATCAAGAGTTGTTAWTCTGACCCTTTGCAGAATTATTTTCTGTAAATAGCAATCAAATACTCTTTAAATTTATCTGTGGTGTAGTAATATATCTAGAGTAACACAAAAATTGGAAGTTAATTAAAAAAATTAAAGTTCATGGGTTTTTTTACTCAGAGTCACTCCATAAAATAGAGACCAGTCTTATATTTATTTAAACCTGCAAAATTAACATTAATCTTGGTGATTTCTATATATTTGATAAAGTAAAACATCTTGACGCAGGTTTATGTTTAGATAGATACTTTTCCATTGTGTTCAAATGAGCAGGATTTTCTCTCACGGATATGTACCCCTATGATTATCCATGATAATTTAATTTTTAGAGTTGAATTAATAATTGTGATTATTCATACAATCTTCAGTTGCTATCTTTAGTGCTTTAGTTGCTATCCTGAAGTTACTGGATTTCATGTCATCTATTCTTASAAAACTATATTTGAATCCATAGCTACAAGGGAGAATGGGGCTGTGTTTAAATAAGATAAAAGGCAGCTGTTGCACTGCACTTGGGTACCAGAGAATAAATAGAAGGTGCAGGAGGGGGAAGGACTGCTATAAAGAGATCTTATCGTATTGTAGAAGGAAGCCAGTGGAAATTTTTTTTYTATTGTGATTGATTGTTGCCTCTTAGATAATTTGCTTCTCAGATTGCTACCTACATGCTGTAGCTGCGGAGCTCTATGACACTTGTGGGCAATTCTTGGGCTTTTTAAATGCTGATTATCTGGAAATTTACTGTCTAGTTTGAGCCAAAGTTTGTAAGAAAGCAGGTACAGTCGGCCATTCTTCAGGGCAGGATGGAGATAAAAAGGAAAGCACAGAGGTCGCCAGGAGGAGTGGCGGCATATTCAGAAGTCAGTGGTGTTTCTCTGGCTTTGCACTGAGAAGAGAGTTGGACTCCACGGCTCATGAGTTTTAAATACCGTATTTGCTCTCCCAGTAGTCACGGTGAACAGCAGCAGGTGTTTATTTCTGTAATACAATAAAGAATAAGATTCTAAGGTGTCATATACTCCATCAGGAGGTAATCAACAGCAAGRTCAGATAACTGAGTGCGTTCGGATAAATAGAAAAGGAAAGAAATTTCAAGTAGGAAATTCACTTATCACATGAGAAAAATGAATTTATCAATACACCCTGCTATAAAGCTAGGTCTAGGGCTCTATTATTATATTTATCGAAAATTCCTGTTCTCTTTTAGGCATGAAAACCAACTTCAAATAAGCAAAACCAAAGGGCTTTATTGAATTTTGGTTTTAATATTAAAGGTAGCCACAGAGGCTTTTAATGTACCTTTCAGTTACTTACAAAGACAGCCCTGGGTGCTTCATTTGTAAAAATACACTACATGTAAAATAAACCTGCAGAGCTTCTTTGTAGTTACTGAAGCATGTGTTACTGAATTCTCAGATAGCTGGAGTTATTTGTGACTAGTAATTCTCACAAGGCTAGAAAGAGTTCAGCATTTGATACAAATACCATACTCATTTTATACAAACTTATTTCTAAATGACAATTGTCTTAGTAATGCCAGTTGGGCACCTGTTTTAAATTACCATAGAATAAGTTATTTTGCCTTTTTTTTAATGATCTAATCCAATTTAAACTGTTTTTATATATCTCTTTCTCTCATGTGACTTTCTGAAACCTAATGTTTATGTCACTCACTGTAGATGAACTTATTTGCAGTTCAGAGCAAGGCATGGAAATTCAGCGTGGGGCATGGAAAAATTCAGTCTGGCAATTTGTAAAAGTTGCAAGTGACTACATTAAATGTCATACTGTCACCTTATCATAAATCAATGTATAGCAAAAGTAACTTCTGTGAATACATGTGTATTGTCTAAAGACTAACTCGATAGATAACAAAATATTTCGCTGCCTAACCTCTAAAATTACATTTCTAACTACTGAAAAATTGAGTTAAATTTATGGTTCCGTTTATTCTCCAATGCTAAGATCCACAGCTCCAGGTAATTGAGTGTACCACGAAAAACAGTACATAAATGTCAAGCATGTTTATTTTTACAAATGGATGCAAAAAAAACCCCAAAACATTACAGGTTGATACACATCCTTGTTTGGGCAGCTAGACTTAAGAGAAGTATTTAACCTGTGTGAAAAGCGTTGTACAGAAATGAGCTCCCTCCTCCTAGAAGTTTATGGACAGATCCTTTATACCATTTTCTTTTTTTTTGCTGTGTTTCTTTAATCAGGTACCGCAGCCAGGAACACTGAAACTCTCTCACATCCCGGAAGGCAGGTATATTTTCCAGCTAACAGTGACRGACACTGCGGGTCAGCGGTGCACTGACAACGTCTCTGTGACCATTCTGCCCATGGTTCATTCTGCAGTAGGTGAGAAGATGACTGGAGACGTTGCCTGTGTGACGACCGGGGGATGATATTCAGAGCAAGGATCTTGATGGAGGCAGAAAGCTGATTCTCCATTTCTAGTGTATTATTTTGCCCTTATTCATTACATAATGACATCTCTTTCAGTTTTGAATTGCTATTTCAAACTGAGGAAGCAAGTAAGCATCACTTGTTTGTGAGAGCAATAATACTTTCAAGCATTTAAATGTTCAGCCTTATATTGCTAATAAGCATGCAGGATTGGAATGGGATGGTTTCTTGTTTTCATGCGTTTAAGCTTTTCCGTGTAATGGTTGTTATCGAAGCCTTATGTTACTGGGGAAGCTGAAACTGGAATTGACCCATCATTTTAAAACTCTGAGGTCGAGAAACATGTAAAAAGCATAAAAGGTAGAAAGTAAGATAGATTTCAGTGGCTGTCAGTTCTGCACTCTTTAATGTAATAACTTCTAATTACATTGTAATTAGCAAGTTGCTGGCACAAAGTAAAGGTTAAACTAGCATCCTGACTATGTTCAGCTGAACCAGTTAAAACTTTGCTCTGCACCAGTGCAGTATCTCTATGTGAGAGGGTAGTCCCAGTGGCCATAAATTAGTATTACAAAAAACCCCTTATGAGTCTGTTTAATAATGCCTGTATTCCAGTAATGGATGATGGAGTTGTATTCATTAACATTTAGTTCAGCTAAAGCAGCCAGAGAGGTCTGCTGATTTATCTGCTGCTGTGGGTATCTGTGGTATCTTTTGGGTGGAGCATGTACAGGATTTGCTGCCTTTTTTCTTCTAATTCCCCAAGACCGTTTGCAATTCAAGTGCTACTGCTGTAGTTAAACCAGTCCACGGTGCCTTAATGCATGCAAGAATGGTGCTATTATTAGTGCTGAGT
The DNA here is from genome assembly GCA_030449065.1 of Oceanodroma leucorhoa. Classification (NCBI taxonomy): domain Eukaryota; kingdom Metazoa; phylum Chordata; class Aves; order Procellariiformes; genus Oceanodroma; species Oceanodroma leucorhoa. The sequence continues at coordinate 1,004,989 of JASVER010000016.1, forward strand.
TTAGGAGATGCATTTTCTAAGTATGACTTTAGGGGTTTTAAGTAAGTGCCCGTGTTCCTGCCATACTTTCCTTAGCATTGCATGGCTTTTTGGTACATAGCAGGATAACAACCAAAGGGTGTGACTTCCTTATGCAAATCGATTTGCTGTTACAACATTAATCAAACACTGAATTTGATAGTGTTTTACAAAGCAATGACCTACACTGCTGTTGGAAAGACAAAAGCACATATGTGAACACTTGATGGTTACAAGGTCAGAGTGGGTTTCAGGAAAGCTTTGAGTGTGCAAAATTAAATGTGCAGGGACACTCTCCATTTCCAGGGGAATCTAAATATTAAAGCAGGCAGCAATCAGTTCTTTCTGGCGAAGGTCATTTGTGAGACCTTGTGCTTAGTCCTGTTGTGGCATGTGCTGTATTGGATTTACATTGCTGATGTAAATAAATGACAAGCATTCTTTTAGTATTTTAATTAGGTTGCAGAAAACATGCCATAAAAGATCCCATATAGTCCATATTCGTGCATGTAAAATAACATCTTGTCAGAAATACAGAATGGGTATGTAGTAGGAATTATGTGTAGGAGAGATGCAGTTACGGCATGGGGATTTCATTTTGTTATTTTCAGGACTATCCTGGGTCTTTTAAGCCTGGGAAGATCTCCCTTCAGCTTAGGCCAGCAGAGTTTAAAGTGCTGTAGAGGAGCTGCACAAGGTGTAAGGTGTAACAGCCTCCAGGTTGAGTATTCCTGTAGTAAAGAGATTGCCAGAATAGTGATGAGTGTGCCAGGAACAGCTATTAGCTATATTGATTCTGTGTCAATATAGCGTCATATAGCTGAGCCTGGCCTTTCTTCAACTTCCTGCCTTGTTCATAGTCCTTCTTGACATAGCATGGTTTTGCTTTTTCCTTGCTGCTGCAGATTTTAGTCATTGGCTCAGTATTTACTGCTTGGATTTCTCTTCTGGTAATTTGGGAACTGTTTCTCAACAGCCTGTGTCAGGGTTTGTTCTCGCTACCAGTTTATCTGCGATGATGGCTGCTGCATTGACATCACGTTTGCTTGCGATGGCGTGAGACAGTGCCCTGATGGATCAGATGAAACTTTCTGCCAGAACTGTAAGTGCACCAGGCCACAGTGTAGATTGTGAAAGTAACTGCAGCCTGAATGACCAAAGGGAAATGATGCCCCTTCTGTGGCCTCTCTCCCTGTGAGCAAGCAGCTTGTGCCCACCGTAGAGCCTTTCATTGGCAATAGCACATGGGACGGTTTAATGTCCGCATACAGCAGATGCTCAGAAATCAACTCCCTTTTCTTCAAAGCATATCAAAACTGTCAAAGGTCCCCAGATGGCAGATTTTGTGTTAGAGTTCTCAACATTTAAAAGACCAGTTCTTTACTTGCATGATGATTCTGGAGACAAGAACCCTGGTCTTGATCTGAAAGGGTGTCTTAAGAGGTACGCTTCAAAGTGCAGTTACACACCTTGCAAGAATCTGAAACACTGGAAATGTGAGCACCTAGGGGAACCAGTTGATTCACCATCGCTCTGTTTGCTTTCATTAGTCATCCTCAATATGTGCCCATGCTCAGCTAAGTAAACAAAAATCACCAGCRGGTGAATTGGCACGATGGCTAACCACTCTTCCATTGATATTTCAGTTGCTGGGTTTCACTGTAGGGTTCATGTGTATACTCTTGCTTAAGAACTGACAGTGAGCAATTGTTAACTTGCTATGTATCTGGAACTCACGTTTCATCATACGTCTGAACCTGATGAACTTGTTTAGCCTGCCTCAAGGCCCATATGGCAGGGTCTTCCATCAGAACACTCCCATTCCCTTCAATTCTATATAAAAATTATGATTTTTGTTTCTGTTAACACAGTCAGCCCGGGCCGGAAGATGGTGACTCACGCAGCTCTTGGCACTACCCAGCAAAGGACTGTAGGACTGACAGAAAACACAGATGAAAACTCTGCAGAAAACACCCTGAAAGCCACTGCCAGAAATCAACCACTTCTTTCAGTGGATGCAGACATGTCTAACCAATCGCTTTCTCAGGGACCAAAGAAACAAATCAGTGGATTTGTGCCAGGTAAGAATTGAAATGAACCAGTTTCAATAAATCTTTATCTCTCAAGGAAGAAAATGTCTTGCACTCTAAAGTTAATGAAGCTGTCTTTTGGTGCCTGGCTAAGAGTAAAAATTTGCAAATGTACAAAATGCAAAAGCAGCTTGTAGTAATTAAATTACAACTAGGTATTGCTTTATAAAGTCAAGTCTGGTTCTTACCAGGTGCAAAAAGAAAGTTAAAATGCTAGAAATGCTAGGAAAAGAATACTGACTTAAGGAACAAAATGTGCAGTGAGCTAAATACAAATTCTGCCACAGGTTCAGCTGTGTAAGCTGATGTATAAGGCTCTTTAAATCTGTAGGGGCGTACCTTCAAGATAACATAACAAAGCACTGTTCAACTTGGGTGAGAGTAATTGCATCTCTCCTGGTGCTAATCGATGACTTTTTTTTTTTTTCCCTGAAGTAATATCTTGATTATTATGGGCACTTTTTTTCTGAAGTTTGTCTCCAGGGCAGGAGAAGTCTTTTATCACTATAGAGAAGGCTCACTCTTTGGTAACAAGCAACCCCAGGTCCCCAGTAGTATTCTCCGTAGTGGCTGCAAGCCTGTTGTGAGTCAGCGTGTAGTGATGTTACAGRCAGAGTCACCAATTCTTGCCTTGGTAAAACTCCAGAAGTTGCAATGAAACTAGTGTGTCTTTTAAGGTTCTTGCTGGTGAATTAAAATGATCTGGAATGGCAATTGAATGAAAGCAAAACCGCGTGCACAGAGCCTAAAATGAGTGTGAGACCTCCCACTTTTATATCTTCAGAGTTCAGGCTGATTCTTGCTGCCCAAGATGCAGCTAATTATAAACAGCTTTATTTTCTCGTTACAACAGAGCAGTGCTCAGTGCTCTCTGCTGCTGACTCCTGTAAAGGGCACTTCCCTAGTTGGCACTTTGATGTTTCTTCAGATGCTTGTACTTCATCTGGGGAGACCACAAAGGGAGTGAAAACAACGTTCTTCAAGAATTTGACTGCCTCAGTGTATGTGTAGGAACTGATAGCAAAATCTTCTCTCAGATGTTTCCCCCTTTTCTGGCAGTGTAGATGACCTCGGTGCTGGTGCTCCTTGTTGGAGGGACTTAAAATTCTGAAGTCTGCCTCAAACCCTTCTCACTCGCATAGTCCTGAGTGACACCTGATACAGGGCCACTGAAACTAAACGTCAAATTGCCAAAGGGCATTGCAGGCTCCAATGGAAAGTCAGATGCTAAGTAGGTCTCAAAAATCACTGGGCTTGTGAATCCAGAGGTAAAACCAGAATTGAGGTCACCAACTTCTGCAACCTATAATCAGAGGTTGTAATTGGAAGTGCATGTAAAAGCGTGGCACTTTTGCGTAGTCATTTTCTGTGTTTACCCATTGCACCGTGACTTACTTGCACTGTTTTTGCTCTCAAGGTAGCCTTTTGCGCAGCAGTAGATGATAAGAGAAAAAAATATTATAAAACTAAAAAAATGTGATGGGACTTTAGTGATTAGCGTACTACCAGAAGCTGTTGTAATCTTTTTAATTTTAAACAGGCAAGATTTCCAGCTGACCATGTCTGGTTTTAATTCTTGTGGTTTTAATATTGCTCTTTTGACAAGGCTCAGTCAGAATTTAATTTAAGTTAAATGATACTTAAGGATTTCCTTGTAGAATAGAAGGACCCAGTCCTTACTGACCCACGAGCCCAATACTTTTAACCAAAAAAGCAGCAAACAGCTCAGCGAGTTTTTAAATTGCCTATGGATCGGTTCCAAAGAGGGTGCATGTGGTGGGACATGAAGAGGTGCTAGGTACCTGGGTCCAAAGGGCAACTACCAAAATCTGCTCCGAGTTCCTGTCTTCTCATGCAGACACTTAAACTCCATAGGAGTCACATGCTGTACGTTAATGATTCCCAGAGGTCCAGAGAGGTTCAAGTCCTGCCCCACTGGCAAGCACCACAGTCTTTATGGCATTGAGGAGACAGGCATCTAACCTATTCCTAAAAATCCACCCAGATCCATTAATTAGATTTCTCTCCATCACTGCCATTTCAAGGAGGTTACAGACCAAATCTTATAATTAGGTGCTGCAAAAATGAGAGAGACAGAAACACTGGAGCAGCTCCATGAAGCCCGCCTGGAAAAGTGTTCAGGAGGGCAATAATTGCTAGATGCATTTTTGAGGAGAGGTAGGCAGCACTGAGCAGAAATCATACCAACCGCCTCAAAAGTTCAGCAGTTCCACTGGCAGAAATCCTGTTCGGGGATGGACTGTCTCCTGAGACAGTGCCGGACCCGCTGCTGCTGCCAAGGCAGAACCTGTGCCTCCGAGTCACACTTTAAAGGTCTTTGCTGGTCCAAGACAATAATGTTGCTTATTGGCCTTGAGTTGACTTTGCAAGCATCCAGGCTCCTGATATCCTATTATAAATAAATTTCAAAAATAAGCTTTAATGACTTTAATGTTAACATGGTGAAAAGCTGTCTACTTAAGATACATATTAAGCAATGGCACAGGTTCCAGCTTTTCACTTGAGAGCACTCCATTCAGGGCTACATTTGTCTTATTTCTTAGTTGGCATTTGCAGATCATCATGGAAATACAAGCCAGGAAGGAAAATATGATGCTCTTAGATCCAGTGACTGCAAGGCAGAGCAAGAGAAGGTGTTAATATTAGGGGTAATTTATCTACTGGAGACAGCATGTGGCACATTCTAGGTGGCTGCTACACACGATTGATACAGGAGCTTTCAGCTGACTTTGAAAGAACAGATGTTTTTCCCGAGAAGTTGCAGGACTGGGGAGTTGCTTTGTTTTCTTTTTTACATTTGTTTTTAATACAGTGGTGGTTACGGTACCGATAAAGACAGGTCCCTTCTGCTACTTACCTCCCCATAAGCAGCTTTCATCTCTGMGAATCCAATGAAGATGTCCAATAAAGGGACCTCCTTGTCAAGGACCACCATATTTAGCTTTTCTCCATTTTAAAAGGAGCTGGGCTAAGCTGTAATGTTTTGGGCGGTGGGATAGTCCCTCACAGCAGGAATATGAACTTTCTGCCTATGAGGGTAATAATAAGGGAAATTTGTCCCAGAATCCGTTTTCTCCTAATAGTTTCTCTCTTCCCATTTTCCCTTAATCTGCCTTCCCTACTCCAGTAGCCCCTCGTGTTTGGCTTTGACTTGATACAAGCTTTTTAAGGATTTACGCTTAAGTATGAAATTGTGAAAATAKGCAAGTCCAAGGTAAGGACTTCTAAAACTTCTACCTGACCTAGCAGGGGATTTATTCACGGTAAAGAGGAAAAAAAACCCAGAAAACAAACAACAAAAAAAAGTAATTCATTGTTGACTGTGGGTGACTCTTGTTCCGCTCGCCTGCCTTTCAGGTGGGATTCCTCTACAGAAGGCTGACTCCAGGCTTGTCAAGCTGGAGTCCAACTTAGAGAGAACCTCCTCAGGCACTCATGGAGTCTTCTGCAACAGACTCATGGTTTACTTTTTCCCAAGCTGAAAGGCCAAACATTTTCTTCCGGGGTTGGGAGTGGATGCAGGAAGAGGCATTTGATGCCAATAAAGGAGTCCTTTCCCTTTGCAGCCCTATCTCCATAGTGAAGTAACCCAGACTGCATCTCCTCCAAAGGCCAGCGCAGCATTTCTGCAYGGCTGCCTCCGAAGTGCCCTGGCGTCCTTTTCCACGGAAGCTCTCAAGCCCAGCTGCATATTCTGGCATTGCTGCACTTATAAATGAATATGGCAAAAATACAGTTGCAGCAAAGCACACTGGAGTGAGCAAGAGGCTGGTTTCTAATCAGCAATAGCCAGTCTAGCAAACATGGTCATGTAGATGCGTTGAACTCACAAGCAGCCTGAAGATTTGCACTCCCCAGCATAGCCAACTCAAGTGTATAAATCACCGTAACAGCTTTGCATTCCCCTGGCACGGGGTCTCTGCCTCTCCCCAGGCTGCCCACGCCAGCTGTTGTGCGGTACTGTTCAGGGCTGGGATCACAATGTTTGACTGAGTGCCCAAGCCTTAGTCATGTTTTTTGCTGCAGAGGCATCGACAGCAGTAGCCATAACCTAGATCTCTAATTTAGGGTAACTGGAAAGGGCTATAAATTGCAATTTCCTAGGCACRGACTAGAAAACGAAGAGGAAGTGAAAACAAAACGAAACCCACATAACGTGCTTTATATCAGGCTCCTAAACCTGTTTGGGGAAATCTCTCTTTGTTTTCTAGTTGATAACAGATAAGATGTTGAGCAGTATTGACTCTGATAGCCCCTCCAGTCCTGTAAGAACAGCCACAAGTCTTAACAAAACCCTACAAGTTTTATTGAAAGGATGCTGCTATTCTTCTACCCTTCCAAAATTTTCCCACTAAACTTCTCTCCAGATATATTTGCCAAGTGTCTTTACAAGCAGCTGACTTAAATATTCCCTTTACTCAAGTGGCAGGGAAACAAATTTATAAAACAGGCATTCAGATCTAGCTTTGTCATACAGGCTGGAGCAGATCTAAAAAGAGCTGATGTCTTTTGGGTATTTCCAAAATAAAAACAAGTATTCATTTMATTTCATTTAGGGAAGACAGAAGCAGAAAACAGCTGCTCGTTTTGGTCTCAATTACATTCAGGTTATTTTGCACAGCTCTGATACCATACAGGTAGCTTAAAGCCAGGACAGTTTACACTTTGGATTTCCTTAAGTCCYCTTTAGATGCCAGAACAACTTAAAGAGCCCGGATGAGAAGGAAGGCTGCAGCTTGTTTCCAAGGCATTTCCTAGCAGGTGACGTTAGTGTTTATGCACCCCTAGCCATAATGGCAGGGCAATAAAGCCAGAGCCTGGGAGGCTGTGTTGTGCCTTAGAGCGGGGACATTAGCACTAACCTCATGCCAGTATCGATGAAACAAATGAAGCTTTAATTAATGGTCGTGTGTATTTGCTGCTGCCACTGACAGGGAGGTGTTCCGCAGCGCTTCGGAGCTGTTGGTGGTGGGTGGGAGTTAGCGTGGTCCGTGTTCCAAGCTAATTGACTTAAACACTTCCTTAATGCCCACCGCTATATGTAATTCCAATTACAACATTTCACATTCATATTTTACAGACCTTGTGCGTAGTGTGTTTCCACTGGCATTCACAGTTCTGAGGGCTGCCAGCAAATATGTCACAGCATAGTCGAAATGCCCGTCAATATTTATCAGTAAAAACCAAATATAGTCATTACTTTTAAAAACACGGGCGCGTTTCTGATTTTTGCGAGGGTGTGTTGGTGCATTAAGCTGTCACTCTTGCAGGAAGTGTCCCCATAGCTATTGGTGTAGGACTTCAGTGGGAGGGCAGGAGGAGGGAGTCCCAGCTGAGTTACTCTTTGCTCCCGTGAAGCAAAACCACCTGCACTCCCGAGATGAATGCTTCTTGGCAGCAAACTATGCGTTGTCTCTTCTTGGGTAGTTACAGTGCTCTGCTTATCTTCGGTACTACATAAAGCTGAAGTGACTCCAAGGCATGTATTTTTATGTCTTCCAAGTACATAAGTTCTGCATCTGTATGTGTCAGGTAACAGGCAAAATTAAAGTAATTTGTGAGGCCAACGTATTCGTTTCCCGCTGTACAAGTTCCAAGGGTGGAGATCAACATAACTTGAACTGGCCTCATTTTCACCTATATATAAACTGCTTAAGTAACGTTTTAGCTCAGATTGGTCTATACCCCATTATGGAAGTTTGTAAAAGAGAATTTATAKCCATCTTTTTTTTCAGTGGAAAATGACCCACTTGGGTTTGGTTGAGATGCATTGTGGTTTGCGATGCAAAATTGAATTTACATTTTAGCTTTAGTTTCACATTATTTCAAAAATTGAAGTTATACAATAGGAGTCAGAAGTTCTTAAACTGTGGGGTTTTTTATTCAATTTAAGCGCTTTCACATTATTTAATTCTAGTGTCCTGTGGATAAGACTTCCTGAGTCACTGAACTGCAATATTCATTTATCTTGCTTGACTTTGTGCAGGTAACAGTTCCTCAGGGAAAAGAACAGATGATAAAAATGGGAATGGCATAATTGTGCCAAAGAGAGATCAGCTTGGAGGTGGTCGTCCAGTCCCAGAAACAGGTAAGACCGACCATGTGAATTCATTTTGAATTATGTTAGTTTTTCAGTCAGGTGCTATAGATCCAGATACTATAGTCAAGAATTAAATAATGTGCTTCCATATTCTGAACTGTTCCTAACTTGTATGATCATACAATTTAGTTTCTCAGCATGAGTTGCTCCAAATATTAGCACCTAAGTGATAGACTAGCTGTATTTTTAAAGAAAAAATTCAGGTTTTCTCTACCAATTTCTCATTGTATCAAATAAAGTGCAATTTCTCTTAACCTCGTTGTAGGTGCTGTGTTACCCTTAGCCTTAGGCTTGGCCATCACTGCTTTACTGCTGCTTATGGTTGCTTGCAGACTGCGTTTAGTGAGACAGAAGCTTAAAAAAGCTCGACCCATTACATCTGAAGAGTCCGATTACCTCATCAATGGGATGTATCTTTAAAAATTGGATTTAGGTCAGTTGTTTTCTCCCCTTTCTCCTGTGTCCATGAACCTCTGCCTCTATAAAAGGACCTTTAGTTAAGTTTCAAGTGTAGAAGCAGCCTACGAGATGAGGAACATGTTCTTCTCCTTTGGTGATAAAATAAAAAAGCGGGTGGATGCCCGTGCTCAGAAAATAAGAAGCGTTCAGGCTCCAGAGTGTAGCTCCGGTTGGCTCTTGTGCGGAAGACACAGCAAGGGGGGGGCACCCCAAACTGGGTGCGGGGTGCCCTTGCCCTCCCCGCAGCAGTCGGGGTCCTGCCCGCSGCAGAGCGTGCCCTGGGGCCAGGGCAGGGGAGCAGCCAAGGCCCGGCAGCCCCGGCCGCGCTGGCCAAGGCACAGAGGGAAGCCTGTGCCACCCTGCTCTCCTCAGTGCYGCCACCGCTGTGCTCTGCTCTGGGGACCGGGACGTTCCAGACCAACGCATGTCCAGCAGAGACTGATTTGTGTACTTGCCACCTGATGCACTGGGAGTATTTTCATTAAAGAACTTGTCTTGCTTTGTTAATTAAAAGCAATCGCTATCTAAGCACCAGCTTTTGTAACGAAATTTGGAATTTAAGGAACAAAGCATCTTTTTTTSATTCGTAGTTTAAACCTCTGTGCAGCTAACAGAGTCATGCTTACTAAATGCAAAAATGGAAAAATACAAGTCCTCAGCGGATCAGTTTGGACTTGCCAGTGCTCGACAGCAGTCATGTGCGATCCCAGAGCTATGTCTCTCCCCGGAGCTCAGGGCTTGTTCAGCTTTTTCCACCCCTAGCTTGACACCCTCCGTGGCGTGAGAGCAGCACACAGCGGCTTTTACCTGAGACGCCGGAGTGTAGGATTCCTGCTGGTTATCTCACAGCTCCCTGCAAAGCTTGAAAGCTTCGGCGACCTGCCCTCACCCCAGCAAAATTCTCATAGAGTTAGAGCAAGTAATTGATATGTGAGTGAACTTCAGATGTGTTAACAGTAAAATGTGTACAGTACATGTTATATATACATATATGTATACACACACCGTGCTGTCTATCTTGTTTGACTGTCCAAGGATGTCACATTCATCACGGGTCCCAATAAAAACAGAGGCAAACGAGGCATGCATCTTTTGTACTTTAGTAACTTCGAGTCAGCGAGAATATTGCCATGGTATAGTTCTTCAAGTTGCTCGGTCTTTATTACTTTATGTAAAATAGCTCTAATAAACCTATTTTATTCTTATGTTTCTTGCATTGCCTTTATTTTCAGCTACCAGCTAAATTTTGTGCTACAAGACCATAGCAGGAGAGCAGACAGAAGTACATTTCTCCTCTCTGTGAAACAGCCTTAAAAGAAGCTGGAACGTGTATGGTGGGGGGAGTTGCTGAGGTATTTTGTTGTGGGAAGACTGAGAAGAACAGGGCATCTACCTCCACAACCTGTCACTCGAGCAGTACTTGAGCTGAGCAGGACAGCGGTCGCAGAGCTGGCTGTGCCAACCGCTCAGGGAATCCGGTTGCCAGTGCTCCTTGCTCAGAGCCCTCCTGCCACGTTAGGCAAAGTAGTCTGGTTCTTTGTACTTCAGCGTTACATTGGGTCCAGGAGACCTTCTGCTGCCCAATTCTAACTTGGGAGCACGGCCTCTCTTCCATCCCAGCCTACAGCAGGCATAGCAAATAGTGCAAGACCCAAAAGACCACATTTTAAATGCAGCCTTCTAAGAAAGACGCACTGCCCATCTCGTTATTTCCCATCATTGAAATTTGTTTGGGGTTTTAATTAAGTATCTAATTCTCCTTCACCATCTTACCATAGCAGCAAGAAAAATAGTCTTTTCTCACTGTGCCCATAGTGCTCCTGTTACTGAAACCCATTACTCCGGCACGCAGCCAGCAGGAGAAGGAAAGGTTTGTTTTTGTTCTTCCGAGCAGGACAACAGCAAGATCCCGCACGGAGCACGAGCCAGCCAGTACAGCCGGGGTGCGAGAAGCTGCTCAGCTTTCCAGTCACTTTACCCAACAGCAGGCTTTGTTGCTGTGCTGCTGCGAGTGGAATCAACCTTCATGGATTCTGCATGTGACAGCCAAGAATAAACACCTCCGAGCAGAGCCGGAGCAAGAGCAGCAGACAGCGAGCATAGCACAGGAGTCTAGTTATCGCTGTGTTATAGTTTCCACAGTCTTCCCGGGGACTCTTCTTTCTAGGAGGGGAGATGGTGACAGTTGCTGCTGTGCAGACCACCRGCCTGAGGCCTGTTACTTCTCGGGTAATTGCAAACTCCACAGCTGGACTGAAATAAAAAAAGTTTGTACCGTACCAGAAAGCCTGGGCATCGCCAGCTAGATGAAGAGCAAGACAAAGTTAGCAAAACAACAGATTGGCTTGGCAGCTCCTGCAGTTAATACACACTGGTCTCAATAACGTGTTTTCATTTAATAGCTTTCATGCTATTTGACTTTAAATAAGTGACACTGAACTACTGAGCCAGAGCCCATCTGAGCACTAGCAGAAAAAGCTGTGGCAAGACACCCTTGTCGACGTGCGGGGGGTGCTGCCCCGTTCTGCCCAGGCTGCTCCCAGCCACTGCCTCCTCCTGACACCACTTCTGTAGCCCCTKCCCAGCCGCTCCCAAGGTTGGGGCTCTCCGATCGCAAAGGAGCGCTCAGAGCAGGCACTGCTCCTACCCCATCTTCATGGTTGCATTGCTCACTGCTTTTGTGTCTTCTCATGCAAACTTCAGGAGCTAGGGGGTTTTACAGTGGTTATACTGCAGCAAAGTCAGATACTCTGTGTGAAAATCATCGCTATTGGAGGTCTGTCAGATCTGTTTTTCCTGTCCTAAACACTGACGTGTCTATCCACACATCTGAGAATATGCTCAGTCCACCTGTTTTTACTACTAGCATGCTTTAGACAGATAAGCAGAGAATATTGATTGCTCTGATGGCATATACCTGTGGATATTACTCTTCTGTGTATTAGGAGAGGTCATTACAATTTGTTTTCTCAGTGTATATTAATGTTGATCAAGATATGTATTTCAGATCACTTTTTGTATTTTCAATTGTTTTACCCTTTAGACCAACTTATGTACACTTAAGGGTACAAATTATTTCAAAGTAACAAGAAATACTTACCTGAGTTTTATCCATAATTAGAAGTCAGGTTTTTTCCATAATGTGGGTTGCGTGCTGCCCACTTTTGCTGGGGATCCTAGCCTGAACACCCCCGCTGTAGTCTTTCCATAGCATTGCAGGATTACAGCCAGGGCAGTTCCAAAAGCACATTAGCAAAACAAAAAGGCTGAAATAGGTCAGTGTGATGCTCCATTTGCTTTTTAAATCCTAGATAAAGCATAAGAGTTTTGATCCCAAACTCCACAGAGCGAGTGGGAGGTACGAACCCATAGCAACACAAACACACCACCCCAAAACAAAGAGAGCGCCTTTCCAGTAAGCCCCGACAATTCACAGTTGTGCATCACTGAGGTCTGTGCTTGCTGCTTTCACGAGTATCAGGAATTGGGATTTTTCGGTTTCTAATGGCAAAAGCTAAAAGAGTGAAAGCAAAGGGAAAAGCTAGAAAAGGTTCAGAGAGAGCTGATGGACGTAAAGACCAGTCAGAGGCAATAAACACAGTAATTTGTAYGGAAGAAAAGAGCCCATGAAACAATGGGCTTGACCTGAGTAAGAAAARGGAAACATGCTGTAAACAGGGAATTATTTAGAGGGAAAAAAAATGTGCAGAAGTAATTTTGCTATATGTTTTTCAACTAATAGTTACTGAAAACCAGTCAGAAAGTGAGAATGTAAGGCTGCAAATACATTTGTACAACAACAGAAACACTTGCTGAACACTGCACTCTGCACTGGAGCTCTAAACACAAATGAAGAGAAGTCCAGAAGGGCTGAACCAGCACGAGAAGCCAGTTCAGAAACAAGTTTTTAAAGATACCTGCTAGAATTTTAATCTTTGCATTTGTAAGGCTCCTGGCTGACAGTTATAAACCACTCATAAATCAATGAAAAGTGTATTTTGAGCAGGCTGAGAAAAAACAGTCAAGGCAGAAAGGTTCAGTGCTGTGAAGGACCAAGAGTCACAGCTTGCAAGGATGTCATCAGATTCTCGGCCAACAGCAGTGTTTAATCCTGTTTTAAAGAGGGCAGAGCAAGAAATTTTAACATAGTTCTTCGCAACCACCAGATCCTAATGCACGAAAGAGATGCATTTAAGATATCTACATTCAAAACAGATGACTGAACAGCATAGATACAGAGAGAGCAGGGAACTGGAATGGGTGCAGACTGGAAAGGACTTGAAAGCAGGCAGCACAATGGAAATTTGGGACTATGGGGAAAGCATCCCTGAAGGCTGATTCCATGCACAAGAGAAGACTTTCCTGAGGCCGCCTCTATAGCCAGAGGAGACAAGCTTCTCCAGAGCTCTGATCGGAGCCTTAGCCTAAGCAGATGCTCTGAATCACCCATTTCCCTAACCAGAGGCCTTTGAGAGTATCCTCCTAGACCATAAGGCACCTGAAACAAAAGTTACTGATTAACCTCAGGTGCCCTTTCTYCATTAGAGCAAAAAAAGGAGTTGGCAGAACATGGTAAACAAGATACTTAATCTGTTCATATTAAAGACACATAAGATGCAAACACATGCCTAAACATGGCTGAAAATAGGACTTCAGCTTCTCAGTAGCTTCAGGGAACGTTTTCAAGAATACGTAGCAGGTCAGTTCCTCAGAAGCGTATGATGAAAATGGCTGGACTACAAAGAAATATGAGAAGACCGAAGTGAGATCTCAGAGAAGTCTGTTAGCAATCTTCATGAAAATAATCGGTTGTTGCTAAAACCGAGTTTTGTTAAAAAGACACGGGATTAAGTCTTTCCAGTTTTCAAGTTTGGTGCGATGAGAGCGAGTTCTTTCCATTTCTCCTTCCTGAAGCTTTCCAGCAATTTTCAACAGGCAGCTGGAGCTCCTCCATACATATGTCAGCAATTCAATACAATATGTCTATTCAATTAATAATTTAAAGAAATACGATTTTAGTTCCTGAGCACATTCTGCTGAGCATCTCATTAACACCCTGCCAAGAGCRTGAGAGAACAATAGCAGCCTTTCATAGGAAAACTCTGAATGCATCAGCTGCGTTATGAATTTGTGCTGCATATAAAACTACCACCTGGAACAGAACGCAGCCCTGCATGTCAAGGATGAAACGTGGGAGGTAAACAGGACACACATAGGAAAGTTTATAGCACCTCTGCCTGCATAAGGCCAAGTTTTAGTCCAAGCTGATTTCCTCAGACCTGGCTGAGGCATGGAAACCCAACCCTTGCCACCGGGTGCTCTGAGCACACACGTGCGTATTGGTTACAGTAAAGGCAAAAGGGTTTACGATACCTTAAGAGTGTCTGTGCACTTCCCACAACTGCTCTTCAGCCTTTCGCAATTATAAGCAGACAGACAAAAGCTCAAATAGAGCCAACAAAGGCAAACTGTACGAGCCCACAAGACCAACTTAAACCCCATGCTTAAATCCATCCATTGTACACCACAGCGTTTAATTTACACTTCCTGATGTGTAAAGCCTGGACGTCCTGAAATGCAAAAGACCAATTTCAGACATCATCATCTCCTGCATCCCCCTGCACACAGGCTGCCTTTTGGGGAGCACTTCCCCTCTGTGTTTTTTTGTTTGGGTGTTGGTTTTGTTCTGCACAATGTGCTTGCATGACCTCATCCTGCCTTTTTGCTGAGCCAGGACCACTGCTCATTCACTTCAGCAGAACACCTCTTCCACATCGTTTGGGACAAAGAACAAGGGTTCCATAAAGGTAATCAGTATTATTGATCTAACTGCATCATAATGTGTTCCACCTCAAAAATCAGCTAAATGGAACCAGAGGTACAAATCATGAGCTTGGTTTGCATTACTCATCCTTTGCATCATGTCAAAAACAAGAAGGAATTGCAATCATACCCTCTTTCTGTGAACCGCATTTAAATCAAATGCAGCACGTCCTAGGACACATTAACAAGTAAAAGGAAGAAAACACTGCTGTTGTAAGAATGGGTTAACACCCTTCTTTCTGGCAGGAACAACAGTATTAGTTCAGAGTTTTCCTCTGGGCATTTTAGTTTACCTCTTTGTGCTGATGGTGAATTCCACAGTCCCTCCACACTCGAAAACCCTGGAGCTTGTCACCCTCTCACAAAAGCACTGCACACGCGGAGAGAACCGCTGCCAGCTGGATGCTCCAGAGCCTACCACAAAGAGCCCCCCCCTCCCGGCGTTACTGCCCACTTCAAACTCGCTGACCACAAAACATTTCAGGAACCATCCAGGTGGCTTCAACCAGCAGTGCTAGTACACACCCTCTGTGCGCTAGTTTCCATCAAAAAAAAAAAAGTCATGTAATGGTTTCTATGCCCTCAAGTTAGCTGGCTAGTTTGAAGGGAAATAGTGAATAAACAGGTAATTCCTGCTACGTAAACAGAAAGCATCTATACGGCACACCAAGCTGCTCTTCTCTGCTGAGCATCCACAGCTGTCTGTGTTTTCAAGATACAGGTATGGGCTCTTGGTTCCTCCGCCCAGACTCTGGAGGTCTACTGTCTGATACCTGGAAACAACCGGACAAGTGACTGTCACTGGTTCAGCCAAACTGTTYTCCCAAGTTGTTCTGGCTTAGAGGTGATCAGAACAATCCAGTGAAACATCACTGCACCTCTTCGAAAAAGACAAACTTTAATCCTTGCAAGTGGCAGATCATACAACTCCTAGCTAGCTGAGTTCAACCACAGATGGCGGGCAGAATTCCTACACTGCGCACACAGCCCRTTCCCCAAAACACAGACGTGAACTAAAAGAAATTCCAAACAGCCAAGTAAAACTCCACATACATTCCGTATGGTATTACCAGGCTTGGTAACTGCTGCAGTATGCTGCAACACATTAACTGAAAACAGACACATAGTTCTGCTCATTTAGTAAACCAGTATTTTTATACAAGCTTGCTTTCTTCTTGGACATGTGAACTCCTGTGAAGATTAAAAAAAAAAAACAAACAGAAAACCAGACACCTAGATACASCTTCCTCTCAATTTGTTTTATTTGGCAAAGTAGCAATTCAGACAGTTCACACAGCATTTATTCAAGCTCTTCAAATCTTCTGCATTTCAACTTGTCCTCTTCTCCAAGAAGTTTTTACTTCAGAACCATTGCTCCATCACGGAGGGGTTTTCATTTTCCAATTCCTAAATGCTACTCCTGGAGACTCCTTTCTGAGTACCTTGACTATCACCAACCCCTTCAGTGGAATAGGTGCACTAATCCCAACAGCCTTGGTCCCGGAAGTCTTAGACCTCCTGAAGTGCTTCTCCCCAAAAAAGTTGTCGCCAGGTCTCAGCTTTATCACCTCTTTATCACCTCTTCCGAGTTAAGCTGGCTTATTACACTGTGTCCAGAGACAAGAATTTGGATACAGTTGAGCTCGTATCTTTCATTTCACTGACTAAATTAGTGAGAAGATGTAAATAAAGCTGAACTCAAATTGAATGATACAGTTACCAAAAGGTTGAACATTAGCATGCATCATTTAAGGTATTTCACTTCAACACCAAGAACTAGATTCACAGTTGATTGTGGGTTAGTACAAATTTGTCAGATGCAAGTGGGTTTTTCTGAATTGTATTTTCTAGAATATACGCTATATTAATTCCTTTATAAGATTAATCTTTGTGTATGTGCTCCCAGGCTGCAGTCAGGTCAGGAGGTGGTACATTAACTTCCAAACGTCTAAATAAATTAAGTAATACATATCTTTTACACAGGAATAGGATGAGGCTGACCTTCAAAAGGAAGGTTGTTTAAAATGTTCCTCTCATATTCAAAGGCCTTTGAATTTTAATCTTCATGCTTTCAGGGATTAATCCTATCACAAAATTATTGCTGTTCCATCACAAAAAGTCAAATATATTTTTGCAGTGATTACTATGGGTTGTTTTATACAAGTTATTCTATAATCCTTTTTAGCATAAAAAAAAGAAAATAACAATAACATGCTCACCTTACTGTACTGCTTTACAATTTGCTGTTGACATTTTACAGTACCAAAACAGAAAACCTGGGACAGAAAAAAGGTTTATAGCCTTCCAACTACTCTTCTATATGAAAATTGAACAATTGCATCTCTATCTGTACTTAGGAGTCCAGGATTCGTTATTCCTTCTGCATGTATCATGCCTTCTTTGTATAGCAATTAAGAATTCACTTTCTAAAAACCCAGAATTTTTYCTGGGTGCCCACAGTTGGAAAAATGAGAATGTTAATACAGCAAATGGCTTTGCCAAAAGCAACTTTCCTTCAGAACCAAACTGGATTTTTTTATTTTTTTTATAAATAATCTAGCAATCCGTATCTCAGTAGTCTACTACATACTGATCCTAATCTTCCACGCAAGCACACAACCCCCCTTTTGCTTTTAACTTTATTTGGCAAAGCAGCATTGCATAAACTGTTCGCTGATTGGGACACAGTTTACACCATATTTACGGAGTTAAATCCAAGTGCATCACATCAGTAGTGAGCTATAAAGCAAAACAGAATTTCAGGACTCCATTAATTAATTTTAGAAGGAAAGGAAAAACCATGTCTGTTATATCCAACTTGAACAGCAATGTTTGATAAAAGCGGCCACCCACCTCTGATGTCTTTAAGTTTAATATATACAAATGCCTGGGTTTAAGGTAATAAAGCAGCTGATTGTATCTACTACATGCTAGTCTATGACACCATGTCAAAAGCTTAAAAAGGAAGTTCATCTCCTTTTAGTAGCATCTAGCAGGCATCAGAACACAGAAAACCTGGTATTACCTACGTAGTGTCATAAGGTGCACAGAAGCAGTTTTACCAAGGGACACAGGAGCCGAGAGAAGTGAGTGTTCAAGTACCCCCATCAAAATCAGAATTCACAAGCTATAGGTCTTCATCTGCAGTTTTGCAGAAATTCACTTCGATGAAAGTAAAATAAAGGCATGTTAAATAAAACAGTGCCCACATAAAACTTTCCACCATTTCTTTATCAGATTTGCCTTGAGCATCGAAAAGAAAATAAAACAAACACCACGCTTTTCCATGCTGATAACAACAGTATAACGAAGTCCAAAACAAGCTGCAATGCTGTTGGTTTTCAAAAAGCTTTTAGAACTGGAGATGAGCAGTCCACTGTAACACTATGTTTGGGTCAAGATGATGTAGCTTTTACAATTCATCCCTGTAGAAAGAAAACACATGCAGTTATGTTTCTCCTTCCCTTGGAAATCACATTTGAAAAGTTTTGATACTGAATCTGATTACACTTAAGTGCTCAAGCACATCAGCAAAACCTCAGAAGTCTATTAAGCATTTTAGAAAAAAAAAAAAAACCCACAACACAAAGCAAAGGCAACAGCAATCCCATATCATCTCATACTATTATGTGATGTATCGTGAAATATGGGTCCCTCTACTTTACATTTAATGGATCATTTGCTTTAATGAACAACCCCCGCACCACACAGCCAGTTACACAGCTACCTGTCATCCAAACTCTGTTGGCGACATGCCGGCAAGAAACTGAGCCAACTTACTAGACAGAGTGTTGGCAAACAACATTCTCTGTAGCTGCCAAAAAGGCAAGTTTAGCTTCAGCTGCAGTCTCTCAAGAAAGCTAGGAACACAATCTCGCATCAACATGATGCAGTTTGTAGCACCTATTTTATTTATTTCGCAGAGGAGCTCAATTAGGTCCTGAAGGAACTATGCTAAATCAGGACTAGGTTACGGAAGGGGTGGGGRCAGGGTGTGTGTGCATGTTAAAAGGAGATTCAGGTAGGAGAAAGGATGCATCAAGAAGTCTCTCTAAATCACTACGAGGAATCTAGAAAATGCAGGCTTTTGTTCCTGCAGGACATTTAAAACACACTGAAACAGGAAACCCATAGAACCCATATTCCAATAGTGAAATTATCATATATTAGTGATTTATTTAAATATTTCTAAAGCATTAACTTTAATATAAAATGTCCATCAAATCTGGAAGCTGTACACTGTGCCATGATGARTGTTGGAAAATTCAAACAGAAGTGCTTGCTTCCCCCCGGCCCCAAGGCACTATAAGATCTATAAACTCACAAGTTTGCTGCGATTTTTCTTTTAGTAGGTACATCACCCTCATTAGCCAAAGCAAACACTGTCTGAATTAAGAAAAACTTCACTAATGTGATTGCTGGATCAATACACAATAGTATTTCCAGCTATTACGCAAACTAACRCACAAAAATATAGTGCTACATGCACACAAGCAAAAGCTTTGGAATTACAAAGGCATTATCCTTCAGGAATCACATAGCATGGAATGACAGCATGCAAAACGTTTTAAAAGCAACTGAAAAGGCTGTTGCAACTAGTGCTTCAATGACTAGTTTTCTACCTAATGCAGCTGGGATGCAAACCTTGTGATTTGTTAGTGATAAATATTTGCATTCTTTGCACTTTGCACTGCCTCCTAATAGTGAGGTACTAAGCTTCAGTGTTGCAGTAAKTACAGAAAGCAGAAAAAGCAGAAGGGAGAACACCACATCTTGGCAGGGGTGAAGAAAAATCTCTTTATAGACAAAGGTTTGAAGTTCTCCATATTTGCCTATTTCACAGAATGGGTATTTGCTTACTTTAAACAGATAAAAATAAATGAACATCTGATACTCAGTTTAAAATGCAGTGCCGGTGAATTAGGACAAGTACTTCATCCATCCTTAATGCTTCCAGGAGCTGCATCATCAGTTAATATTTACAACTTCAAAAAGCGTATGTAAGTAATGACTACTGCTATTGCTGGTTTAGTCTCATATGCCTAATTGCTGATAAGATTTTCATCCTGATACCTACCATATACTCTCATAGCTTTGTAAAAGCCTGGCCTTTTACTGTGACAAATAATTCTTAATCCTTTAAACCCAAGCTAGATCCTCAAGAAATTGTAAGCCTAAGAAAAATTCCATATTTACTCTGAAACTATTAAACATGACAATTTTACCCAGCCACAACGCTGGCAAGGTTTTTGCATTATGTTGCTAACACACTTAATGTATTGGTGTAGGGTTTTGTTGTTGCTGTTTTGTTTGGTTTTGGGTTTTGTTTGTTTGGTTTTTTTTACAAAATGGTCTTTGTACTTATAATTCAATTAAGTGATACTAACATTTCAATGTTTTAGCTGTTGGTATTTTGCATTGCTTTAAACTATTCCTGACCAAATAATAATATTGCTGAAAGTTAAGTATATAGAATCATAGAATCACTAAGGTTGGAAAGGACCTCTAAGATCATCACGTCCAACCACCGACCCAACACCACCATGCCCACTAAACCATGTCCCAAAGCACCACATCCACACGTTTTTTGAATGTCTCCAGTGTTGGTGACTCCACCACTTCCCTGGGCAGCCTGTTCCAGTGCTTGACAACCCCTTCGGTGAAGAAATTTTTCCTAATATCCAATCTAAACCTACCCTGGTGCAGCTTGAGGCCATTTCCTCTTGTCCTATCGCTWGTTACTTGGGAGAAGAGACCAACACSCACCTCGCTACAGCCTCCTTTCAGGTAGTTGTAGAGAGCGATAAGGTCTCCCCTCAGCCTYCTCTTCTCCAGACTAAACAACCCCAGCTCCCTCAGCCGCTCCTCATAAGACCTGTGCTCCAGACCCTTCACCAGCCTTGTCGCCCTTCTCTGGACATGCTCCAGCACCTCAGTGTCTTTCTTGTAGTGAGGGGCCCAAACCTGAACACAGTATTCRAGGTGCGGCCTCACCAGTGCCGAGTACAGGGGCACGATCACCTYGATATCCTAGCTGCTGCTTTCAAAATAAAGCTTTTAATATTCTGTTTATTAGAACATTTACTGTATTAAGTGGATCAGCTTCCCTCAAGAGATTTTTCACTCGTTTTTCACTACTCAATCTAAAAACAGCATGCCAGCCCAAAACAATCCATGATGTATGTGTTAAAATTACACAGCATTTATTTTCTACTGTTATGAGAAGCTGAGCTTATATGTGCACTATTGGATTAGACATAGACCTGTTGGAGCGGGTCCAGAAAATTATCAGGGGGATGGAACACRTCTCCTATAGGGAAAGGCTGAGAGAGTTGGGGTCCAGAAAGCCTGGAGAAGAGAAGGCTTTGAGGAGACCTTGTTACAGCCTTTCAGTACTTATAAGAAAGATGGGGACAGACTTTTTAGCAGGGCCTGTTGTGACAGGACAAAGGGGAATGGCTTTAAACTAAAAGAGGGTAGATTCAAACTAGATATAAGGAGGAAATTTTTTACATTGAGGATGGTGAAACACTGGAACAGGTTGCCCAGAGGGGTGGTAGATGCCCCATCCCTGGTTGGACGGGGCTCTGAGCAACCTGATCTAGTTGAAGATGTCCCTGCCCACGGCAGGGGGGTTGGACTAGATGACCTTTGAAGGTCCCTTCCAACCCAAACCGTTCTATGCTTCTATGATAATATGTATTATAAAGTTACAGAAAAGTCTTAGATCATCACGTAGGTAACACTTCTCAGCTTTCCACCTACTGTGAACAGCTCGCAGACTTAAACACACATTGCAAAACAGCATCAGTTGATCTGAACTTCAGCTGTATGGATCAGGAGCTGCCAAGCTATGAAACCTGGCAGGTTTCAACTGCTTGTGAAAAAAGGATACTTGCCTATCCTCCCAGTGGTAAAAGATCTAYCCTGCTACAAAGCTTAAAGAGAGACTCAAAAGACAACCGCTATTTGTTGTTAAAAATATCCTGTTGTCCTCTAGAGCCATAGGAAAGATCTACTAATTAATTTGTATTTTTCTCCCTTTTTCTGGCCATAACTATTTGCTGTGATTCTTACACAACTCACGTAATTTCCCTCCACCTTCAATATATGCACTGCTTCCAATCTGCTTACCAGCTCCTGCTTAGTAAGCAATATATATATTTAGGTTTTAAGTCATCACAATAGTCCTTCTCAGGCCCTTGGAATTCTAGCAAGGGAATCAGTCATCTAATATTGTCAATTGAGGCATCAAAGCAACTTTATAAGCTCAAGTTAAAGCAAATTTCAGAAGTCATTAGCTCAAAATTACTATTCTAAAAATAAATTTAAGAAAGTTTGAAAAATTTTGGCTTACTAGTAGGGAAAACATATACAGGAATATTCCACATTTCCCATTGGGAGTATCCAACAACAAACTAAGAAACATTCTCAGAAAAATCTAATAGGTAGCATTTCAGGTAAGTGTCAGAGTTCATTATGGAAAAAAATAAAAATCACAAGTCTCATCAACAGTAACAGAAGTCTGGGATACAAGTAAGTCATGAAGTTTTGCAATCTGTCTCCACCTCTTTGGTGGAAGGCATTCAAATTAAATATTTGAAGGAGCATTTATAAATTTATCTGAAACCTGTAACTCACTCTTTTTGATCCACTGCAATTTTCTTGTCACTAGGCAGCATTTGACTTTCCCTTTTTGATACATCATTCATCTATGAAAAATATGCTGTCATTACYGATACTGTATTTTTAATTTGTATTAGGCTACACTCTGAATTTCAGTATCTACTCAGTGTTTCAGCAGCCAATTATTTCTCCCTTTGTAATTTTAAAGGTAACTAGATGCAATATTTGGACATGTAGCATTTTAATCTGGAAAGGTGCTGTTATAAAGTATTTATTATTTGCTATGATCAATCATCAAATTGAGAGAGTGGGTTGAAATGACAAAGAAAAGGAATTTTCTCTGCAACCTATCATATCAGTTACATCACATGCATTTTTGCATAATACATAAGTTTTAAATTTAACCTAAAATATTTTGTGCAGAGATTCTTTTTGCCAAAGTAAAATAAAAACTTTAACCATAATCATTAGTCTGCATAGCCAAAAGAATTCTGGGCAAACAATTCCTGCTAATTTCAACTGAAATTAGACAACTAGCTCATCAGGGGCATTTGAAACACTGAATAAGAGTTTCTAAGCAGAAACTATTAAAAAATTTCCTAATAAATATGTTTTCCAAAAGGGTGCTTAATCATGTTGTATGTCGAGGTAAGTGGGATACAGTAACAGCCGCAGTCTAGTCACTGCATTTTTTGCTCAGAAAGGGTATACTGTCATTATAGTTTTGTATTTTATCAGCAAATATGAATTTAGCATGACATTTATAAATAATTCCTACTAATGCAATACTTTAAGTTAAAAAAAGTAATTTGTTAACTTTTTAAAACAGCTGCCTGTTTGGAAATAAAATCTGTGATTGCAACAGAGACTCATTGCTAAGCATTCCTTACGTTGTTATTCTCTTTAAATTGTCTCTCCATACAAGTAGTAAGTGAACTCTAACAGAGAAGTAAAACCAGAGAGAACTGGTTTTACACAGGAACTGCCAATAAGGTAGCCAATAAGCTGTGTTCTCAACTGTGCAGCACAAGGTCTTCTCTCCTCCCTATTTATCAGTATGAAAAAAACCCAATTAATTGGCAAGTTTTATGTGAAAGGATAAACATTCTTACCAGCATAGTCACATAAGTGGGCACCTACTGCTGGATCTCTGGTACACTAACCCATTTCATTTTGTTCCTGTAACAGGGTTCCTGTGTATATTCTACTTCTAGATGTCTCATGGGGTCACATTTGAGGATTCCCACTGATGTTTGGAGCTTAAAAATACTACTGCAGCTGAATCCAAACTAGAATATTATGGACTAAATTTAAAGAAATCCAACAATATTCACAAAATAAGATTCTTTATTTAGCACCACGACACCAATTTATTGAAAACCAAGGAGTCTTTTCCTTCCAGCTAGTCCAGATTTTCTTTTGCTAGAGGTTCCAGTTTTACATAATGAAGAATGATGCAAAGCGTCTGAAGGTAGGTTTGACTTCCAACACCACTTAGAGATCAAGCCACTGTTGTGCTGCTTTGTAAAGAGCACCTTGCAGCCCTAGTAAGGAATTGTACTAACTTCTCCAACATGGGAATGGCTAAGCAAAACTTCAAGTGGCTTCTTTCTTGCCAACTGGAAGGTCTGCTAGCCTAGGAAAATCCTGCTGGCCTATCRATTGTATTTTGTGAAGGGACATCAATTCTTAACATCAAAGTTATCTGCATTAGGAATGAAATTGCATAGCAATGTAAACTAAGAGAATGACAAGCTAAACACACAGGATTCTTGAGCTACTCTAAAAAAGATGATTGTTCAATGAATTCTAGATTTGCAACAACTAGAGTCTCTCATACTCTACAACTCTTTATTACAGAAAGATTTAAAGATGCTSTTTCAGAAAAGTCACTAATTCATCTCTGCTCACAGGTCTTCAACAATTTAGGAAAGAAATTGAAATCTAGGAAGTGCAGAAAAAATACCTCTTTCATCTTTGATGCTAGCATAGATAACAAGCATTGATTTATAATTAGGAGTTTCCTTAGCAACAGCTGGCTGACCATACACTTTGGACTCACCAATAAGGAAAAACAACAAAAGACAGATGTGACCTCCTGTAAGGTCAGCAGTGCACTGGCAGTTATCCTTGAGAAAGGAATGGGAATTTTCTTTGGATCACAAAAAGGACAACTAAAAGAAAAAACAAACATTACAAGTGGACTTCTGAGATTTCCTTTAACAGGTATTTCCAAGTCTGAACCAAATTTARATCTACATAGCAAGAAAAAACCTCTATGCCACTGCAGTGATCAAGGTAACCCTTCAGGCTAAGCACTTATCTTTTCTGGTAACACCAATATATGTTCTTAACACTTAAATTAAAAATAAATAAATAAAATCAAGATGTATTTCAGAAAAGAACAGAAATTGGTAAGAAAATCTGAGGAAAATAACCCCACAATACTCATGACTGAAGAAGGCCCAAAGACAATCTATTACTTCTTCCTGAGCTAGCAGAGAAAACTGAGTACAAAACTGCACGGAAGAGATGCAGAGACCTTAGAATTCTAGTCCTTAATACACTACACCGCCTTCACCAGCAGCAAAGGATAACCACTGTCATTCCAGAAACCCTTCAATAAACACTATTTATAAGAACACACATTGCTGCTATGAAAAAACACAATTGCTACTATAATCGGATCAGGTGGAAATGGAGAAAAACCTATAAAACCTCTCTGGAAAAAGAAAGGCTTAAGAAGAATACTTCTCTTTTCTGGACTAAGCAAAGCACGGACTCCAAACTTGAATGAAGTCCACCACATTTGCCAGAGGAGGAAACCAACCACAAAGCAAGGCTTCCAAAGCTTTACAGGAGGCAGGAAACCCCTGAGTACCATGCTGAGGGAAGTTATTAATTTGCATAACAACACAAAACATCTGAATAGCAAGCATGCTTCACAAGCTTGGAACTAAGCAGTAACTCATTAAAGTTGTTCTAAGAGTAATTTGTACGTGGCAGCTATACAGTAATCCAAGAAACACTGAAATGAGGTTTCAGGAAGCAGCAGTAATGCAAACTGCTTTATTTGTACTTTTTATGGACATTTTGATAGCTTAAAGTCTACRTATTCACTTATCACTCTAAGTATTCCAAATCATAAGCTATACTCCAGAATATCAAGGGAAAAAAACCCAAAAATCTAAATTTAGGAGTTATAAAGCTCAAAAGTTGTTTTCAGAACTCAGTACACATCTATGCACTTCATTAACTTGTGAATGCAGATAATACATTCACAAGCATTTTCTGCCAGGAAGCAAAACAGGAGTGCTGCTTTGTTCATTCGCATACTAATGCCTAACATGGTTTAAGCTGACAGCTGTGTTATGTCTATGTTATTGGTTGTTCAGCAAATTGGAAGGTTTACTACCTCTAGAAAGGCCTTTAGAGTTTGCTGTGTGGGCAACACAAATATGTCCCCATCACAGAMAGATGACAGACTTTTAATAACATGTCTGAGAAAATTTTCTGAACACTACTCAACTACATTTATACTTTAGGGAAGAAGGGATTACCTTCTCCACTTTCTACTACTTGGAGGCTGAGGGAAAGTGCTCGCAAGATTATTTATGTTTCGCACAAAGGATTTTACACAGATTTTTCTTCATTTGTGACACTTCAGAAAAACAAAAAATAAACACCCAATTACCACTAACTTACAGGACAAAACAATATTTATTCTTAAGTAGTATTTTACACTTTACCCTAATTACTGGGCAAGCTAGTTAAAAAAAGTTCATTAGAAGGGAAGTTTATATTTAGTAACTACTGTGTTTGAAACAACAAATAAGAAACTTCAACACACCAAAGACTAAAGAAAACATGTCCGAAAGAGACAAAGTGCAACCCATGCAATATTTTTCTTCTGCTTTTAAGTTAACTCAAACTTAGCATAACCTCCTTTTGGTGATGTAGCAATGCAGATTGAGTCACTTTTCACGGTATGGAGGAGCAGAAAGCAATGACAGCAGCAAAGGCAGGCCTTGCAGTCTATCTGCTTAAAATTCACACCCTTTCACCTTGCRTGTGTGTGGAAGAAGTGGAACAGAAAATCACTTCCACCTGGACCACTGCTTCTCTTTATCTGTTAAAGGCACATATATCACTCCCATCAGAGGCTTCATTTTGACACTGCCATCTTCTAGTTTGTCATACTGTTCGAGCATCTGGTTTCCCCCTGCAGGACCAACTGGTAATATCAATCTTCCGCCAGGCTTTAACTGATCTATAAGCTAGAACACAACACAGAAATTAGAATGTAACCAGCCACTTCAGAGAAGATGGATCCTAAATKTGTTACATTAGATTAATAGCTTTGCCACAATTTATCTATCTACTATTATGCAGTAGGTAACTACTTCAATTAGGAAAAATAAAAAATGCACTGAAAATGAGAGTATCACAACAACATGGTACAACAACTGGTATTAGAGAAACATTCACAATAAATTTATATAATTCCAAAAGAAGATAAAATAGTAATTGGATTAACTGGGTTGGTTGCAGTTTTAGTTTCTACTTAAGAGGGGAAAAATATGTAAATCACAAATTATTTTCACAGTAAATTCAATCTTTTTAAACTGCCAGTTTTAACTGTTTGATACTTATTGTGCATCAGTACAGGCCATTGTCTAACATTTTTGGAGTAGCTGATCTCCCCTTAAGCCCTCAGAATAAGATTTGAGATTTGCAACTTTTTTATTTATCTTCCTGGAATAATTTTAAGTTGTCTACAATACACTCACTACCCAACAGCTGCTCTTTCATTCTGTGAATGGAACAGCATTTTATTAAACTGGTCTAAAATATAYGAGTAAGATAAGTGACAAGTAAAAGAGCATGTGAGAGACTGGATTTTTTTTTGCTTTCGTAATTAAAGGCAGCAGCTAATCACAGTAGTCTCAAGGAAAATTCAGTGCTTCCCAGACACCATGAAAAAAAATCTTAATCCCTGTTACTAACAAAAGTTATAATTAAGAACTGTTTCATTCACTAATAAGCTTTAAATTACCTTTTTAATTGTTATCTGTCAACACTTTGCTGGGAACACCCCCTGACACCCACCCCAAATTAAAACAAAAAAAAATAAAACAACGGCCAATCTCTGGAAATGTCTAACCCGTTTATAGCACCTCAAACCTCCAGTCCTTCATTATCCCTCATTAAAACTCAGATTTAAAAAACTTAATTGGTATCTAACATATCAAAATCATGCTATATATTCCCATTCACCTGAYGAAAGGAAGAGAAAAAAAATATTATCGGCAAGAATGGACTTCGTGTATGCACACTCTAAAGTCCCTAGTTACTCTTCAGCTTCTCTAGTAAGAACTGCCCTGTATCCACTCTGAAAGCTACAAACACATGGCATTGCCTGCATTTCCAGCTGAGCACGTTACTTTTCCAACAGGCTGAACGCCTTGGAACCTGGGAAGCAAATACTTAAATTTTGTAATTCAATGTTTGATAAAACCAAGTTAATTTATTAAATAAAATGCTCCAGTTCATTGTTGCAATAGAGGGTTGTGCACAAGTCACTTTAAAATATGGTTTTTTAGAGGATAGTTATTAGAACATACAGCTTTTGGAAACYAACAAGAAGCCCAATTATAACTGAAACAAAAAAACCACACCATACAGTAATACCACCCTGCCCACTGATACTCTCAGCAGTGCAAGTCTACCAAGTATTGTACATATATATGTATGTAAAATGTTCTTTACAGCTAAGAGATTACTGAATCACACACACAAAACATAAAGGCTTACTGCTTGGGGCACAACKGGTGCTGCAGCTCCTACATGAATCGCATCATAGGGAGCTTCTTCTGCATATCCCATTCTTCCATCTCCCACTGCAAGAAAACACTTCTTTTTTTTAACATTTTCAAAAGGAGTGGAGAAAACAGCTGATCTGCCATATCTATAGGTAGATGAAAGGCTATGAAAGGCTCAACTGAAATTCTGCTGAGCAGTAATAACATGATGAAGTCAGTTTAAAAATATTAACACAGTTGTAAAATAGATGCAACAAAACACCCTCATATGTACATACACGCACTTATAAAAGATATGAAATACTACTGAAACACCTGAAATCAGAAAGCACGGATTTATAACAGAAGTTCTTGGAGACACGTGGTCCACTCAGAAAAGATACTTAAGTATTTATGTGCCCTACCATTCCAATGCAAGTGACTTTTCCCTTCATTTRCCCTCTTAGAACATACGCTTTGCTTTGCCTTGCCTTCACGCACACCATTCCTAAATATAAAGCAAATCATAAGTCTAAAGCATTAAATCTCAGAAGCATGTATCAGAAAACTCCAAAGGTGAGGAAAAGACAAAGCAAGTATTCACATGGACTATACACCTATAACAGCACTACCAGTTGGAATGAAAGTCTACACCTACACTCATACATTAAGGCAGTACCAGACTAATACCCACGCATGCCCCTTTGACAGCAGATGGGTCTCACTATCCTTCCTGAAGACAACTGCTGGACTAACACAGATAGCCAGGTCAGATCTGTGGCTAAAGCTCCAGGTGGCTGCTTGGAAGATGTTAGGAGTAATTAAGTTACTCAGAGGGCTACCAATGCAGCTTCAGCTTTGGTGAAGAACTCATGGAGAAGCACTCTATCACTGATGTCTCATTCCATCCCAGTTATGCAGGATGAAAGGGGAACAGGTTGGGTTTTTTTGGCCACTGAAATGTAGCAAACTAAACTAGACCATGAGTAAAGTTTTGAAAGACGATGATGTGAATGTGGTATCCACAGTATTTACAGGAAACCAAGAGGAAATTCAGAGCAAGTTAGGCAAGCTCTCTCTGGAGTTATTTAGGAACAAAAGAAGTAAATGAGACTAAACCATCCATAAATTCACACTCAGTGAGTGCAGAAGTCCCAGTGATCAGTCAAGAAGAAAAAGCAAGGAGGCTAATGAACATAGTCCCCTGCTCAGCACAAGTAGTTGTCTAGGGCTTTCTGTCTTCAGACTGAGCTTCGACTTCTATGCAATCACTATTATGACAGGTTAATTAAGAAGCTGAACGAGTTAAGAGTACTTCTAAGCCCCTGCCAGAGACTGAAAATTTGTCAACTTTTTGCCTTCCAACAACTCACAAGGCAGGAAAAATACATGGTGGYCACAGCAGGTTTCATTTTGACCTCAGTGATAAGGAGGGCCACTTGGACAGTAACACCATCCTTAAGTATCCAAGAGTGTACAGGAAGATCTGGACAGCTCCTTGAAACGATTAAAATTGGGGAGTTTGTCATCTTCCATATTAGATCCTGAAACAAGACCCTGCAAAGACCTTCTACACCCAAAGCTTAAGGACTATAAGAGGAGAGCATGTTTCCTCAGTAGCTGAGAASCCTCTTAAAGCTCAGTGACTTATTTTCTCATATCATCAATTCTGATCAACACAAGCTCCAACCAAAGGCCATAGGGAGAAGCTGCCAAGCAAGAACTGCCAGTGCTTCAAGAGAAGTCATGCCTATCAATCACCAATTGCACTGTCAGCTTTTATTACTGTTGCCAGTAATGAAGATGAAAGTTCCAGTATTTCCAAGGCTTAATCTCTCTGACTCTGCCRAAGTGGGTTCCACTGGAACAACCACTTCAATACAGTCAATGCATTCAATTTGTGCAGTGCTACTAAGCAAATGTACGTCCTCTAAAGAGGAAGTAGTGATATGTTACTGTATCATCAGTACAGCTGTTCCATCAGAGAAGGCAATGGAGAAATACTTCTTTAGCTCAAACATACAGATGCTGCTTTGAATGATGTTACACAGGGAGACAAACCCTCATTYCCTAAGATGCAGCAGTAGGCATTAGAAGCAATGATCTCCAGTACTGCTGGCAAAAGAAGAAGAGATTGCTAAGTTGAAGAAATAACTGTGAAAGAAACTGCCAAGTTGTCTTCTGAAAAAGAATGCATGTATTCTGAGACTTAAATGCACCTTGTGCACTGTCCAGAGAAGTCCGACTGTGACTTCTGCACATCTTATCACTTCACTGACAGTGGTAAAAAGGACCCAAAACATCTAAACCCTTTGCTCTTAGAATCAATAGTCCAAACCAAAGCTACCATCTTCAGAATCAGCACACACACCAAAAAAAAAAAAACACCATCATGCTCCTTTATATGCATCAAGCACAGCATGGCTCTTCCCTTTTAACATCCACAAAAATACTCCTGGCTACAGCAGTCAGGTATATATCCACTCACAATGGGAACACACTTTTAGATATCCAGAAGATTTAAAAAAAAAAAAAAAAAAAAGTTAAGTCAGTATTCATCTATTCAATGTGATACAAATTATTACATTATTCAATGTCCAAGGGGAAACAGCAGCCCAAATTTTGAGCTTGTGCTTACATCCTGAATAACATCACCCATCCTACTAAGATCGCCAGTTAAATGCAGCCTGTTAATGAAGTAATCACAGTGGCAGGTGGCGGGTGGTGATGAAGGGGGAAGTAGTGTCAGGACATTCTGACATAAAAGGGTTTTGTAGCTTGTTTTTGAACCTAGACCTGATCTGCTGATCATGGCACTTAAGCCTTCAGTGTCTCTGTGCAGACCTGTTTCACACAGAGTTGTAGCATGAACACAGAAACAGAAGAAAACTACTTCACTGTGGTTAGAATACCCTCATCCCCTCTGGCTATGCCTGCATCAGCAAATAGTGCAGTACAATAGAAGCAGATCCGTACAGCAAAACAGTTTTTGCTGAGAACCTGATGTCCATGCAACATACGCATTTCAGAATGATCGCTCGGGTCTAGTTCTAGTCTTAGTGGCTTAATATCCATTAACATATCAAACATATTTGGTTGCTTCTCAGAGCACATAGTCCAGTTTAGTTTCACGCAAAAGGAATCAAAGTTTGTGCTCTCCAGGAGTACTCTCATGTGAGCCAAAGTGTGGTAAGTGGAAGCAGTTGAGAGATTCACCTCAAAGTCACCCTCCTGATTTTAAGAAAATACAAAACAAAAAACAAACCACACACACAAAAAACCCAAACCCCACAAACTAATATAGATATACCCTAAGTATACCTACTCTTGAGTTCTCAATGCAGTTCTATTACTGAGACACCCCAAAATAATGTTGATGCTTCTGAAATACAGTTATGGCGTATCTGAGGTGTGACAAAGCAATGGAGAATGTTTGGAGTATATTTGTCAAAACCCAGCAACTGACTTACCTAGTCTTAATTCATACAGTTCCCATCACCAATCAACCCTGGGTTTTCAGGGGTTTTTTGTTTGTGTGTTTGGCAGTGGGGTAGGGTGTGTTTGGGGGTTTTTTTGTTTGCTTTAAAAAAMCAGCTCTGTCTGGATTCTAGCTCCACATCAAAGAGCACCCAGGAATCCAGCACAGTTGAAACATTTTTCTTCTCCACCTAATTCACAAAAGTGCTACGTGTCCATCTGTATTTTTTTTTTAAAGTACCTCACAACAGAACTATTCAGAAGTCTTAGTCATCCTGCTACACAGTCAAACATAATATAGCTGATGATGTTTACTTAGCATTCTAGACTCCTAAGAGCATGAGAGTGTTTCAGGCATAACCAGAAGCATAAGTCCAAATGGCTCTTGTACAGCAACAATGGAAATTATCCCCCCATTCCCCCTCTCCAGCCCCAACAGTCTCAGTAGAACTCTTTTTCCAAGAAAGTTTAAGGCATAAGCATTCTCAGTGAGGAACACTGCATTTTGTACGTGTGACTGGCGTATTTAAAAAAAGATTTAGAAAAGTCCCTCATTTAAAAAAAAAGACCAAGAATCAAAATGGTAATTAAGGTAAGAGCCAAACATCACATAATAGTAATTTTTCCAAGCGCTCCTGTAAGAAACCTCAAAATCATCCAGACCTTCAACTTCTTTTTAAACTTAACAAACAGAATGATAATGAAGGAAATGCTTTCCTCCTGCCAGCTTTGCMTCTTCTTAAAAAAAAAGCATCTTTTTCTTTTTAGTCAAATAATTAGTATTTAAAATACTTGYCCTTGTATAATTTTAGCATTATTTCCTCTCAGTAACTCTGATTGAATCAAAGTAGTTTGGTGTCAATCACTTCCCTAACATATAAATACTGTTAATTTCAAAAACAAGTGAAAAACTTCAGTGATGCATACAGCCAATCTAGTACTTTTTCCACTCAACTCTTTGTGTGCAGCTTTCTCAATTACTGTATCAGAAGTATGAAGGCTTTGTTAAAACGCTCAAATTTAGATGACAGTACATTTATTCAAGAAACGTTGTGCATTCAAACCCAATTTTAAATAGCAAATTTAACATGACAGACCTTCAGCATGTAAAGTATTTTCACTGGAAAACACCTCCCTGTTAAGCTTCTCTAATAGAATGATTACATATTCTTTAAGATTACCAGAACTCATGTTCTCAAAACTGTATGAAGATGATATTTTTCAAAGGCCTAAAGATGACTTGGATTTTTAAAYTTTCATTTGGCTCTTCTTTCTTTGGTTCAACTTCTTAAATTAGAATTTTTTTATCACATCCAATTCCAGTCAGTTTCAACCAGCTGCTAGAAAGAATATCACTTTAATTAGTAAGTATATCAGTCTGATGCTCACCAATCAGTTTCACTCTTCCTGACGACAGCAATGTGGGATCATCTTTTTTGACATTATTTATTGAGTCATCTACTAGTTCTTTGATATGATCAATTCCTACAACTTGTCCTTTGGGACCAACCTGGAATAAAAATATACAGTTGAATAATTTCTGCTAGTTTTGTTTTATTTATAGAATGAGTATTTCTACCTCCTGAGCGCATTTCTCTAAAATAAAAACAAAAACAGTAAAGTGGTAGTATATTTTCCCAATGTTATTAAAACTACTGCTTAGAATGACACATCCTGACTGCCAGAAGCAACTGGTAATTAAAGTTTGTCAGTACAGTCTTATAAATGCTTGTTATAGCCATCTTTTTGAGATGTGATTCAATTAAGTTATACTATTAGTGGAGATTTCTACTCTGAATTTTTAGAAGTTAAATTTCATGAGTGTTTGCATTACCTGCAATAGAAAATAACAACTTCAAGGACAAAGACTAGAACTAATCTCCTTTCATGTTGAAGAAACTTACTTAAAGATTAAGATTTTTCTAGAGAAGACCTTACTTCAAGGAAAATAKTAAGTCATGCATTTTGTTCTAAGGTATCTCAAGAATCCTATTCTTTCARATGCAAACGCAGCAATTAACAGTCAGGGACAAACTACCTTCCACTCACCCTTGCATTCATGAATCTACTTTCAGATTTACAGCTCTCTTCCACAGGAAGAGTGGAACTTTTGAGAGCTCATAACTCACAAAAGGTCACAAAAGATATGTGTATTCTGAGGGGAAAAAAGGCCTACTAACAAAAACTTCTCCATTACAGCTATTTCTTCTGGAATTGYGTCTTTATTCAAGAAAAATTATTCCAATTTTGGAGAGAGGAGAAAAAGAATCCAAATCTTAAAATCTGACCATTTTTAACAGGATCCAGCTCAAAGAACACAATGGCAGAGTATGTCCTAGCAGCCCATGTTGTCATACAACTTTGTCTTTGGACACATCTGAATGCATTGGTTATGTTTCTGTATCTTCCATTTTAATGTTGCTAAGACATGGAAAATTAACAACTGGTTATCGATATCATGGGGATTTTTTCTTGTTTTATTATGGACAAGTCCTATGTTAAAAMCATCCAAAGAGCAGTGTTATCTCTTCAAGTGGAAGACCACCAGCCTAGCCTTTGAAACAGAGCAAAACACATGGCAAGTTTTCACTATGACAACCACAGGTTACTACTTGGAGGAATGCCTGGCAGTCGGTTATACCAGAATCTGGCAAAAGATCCAGTGTAATCCAAAGGGTAAAATCACAGAAATTAAAATTTAGCAAAATGGTCATAGCATGAAATAGCCTGATATAAAGTAAGACAACCTCCTGCTGTATGTCACAGTCCATTACACTATTTCTGAGTCCTCATCAATTATCTGTCTATTACCCTGGAACTTTGAAGTGTGTGCAGAGAGACAATAGCAAAATGGCACAATTTTTGGGATCTCCATGGTCTGTTTGGAATAAAAATCTACCCCACTCTTCTTATAATTCCAGTACTTACAGGATGAAAACTACAATTAATTTAATTTGCCAGCAACCCTTAAAAGTGAACAAACTTATTTAGGTTTGTATGCTATGTAGATAACTTTATCAATGCTTTGTAGATAACTTTATCACAGCAGTTTAACATGAAAACCCAAACAAAAATCTTAAAAGATGCTTTACCAGTCTAAGTAAACATGAAGCTTTCCCAGAAGTACCACAAATTATCATCACAGGAGTAAAGCTGTCATGACATCAATGTGCACTCAGGTACTTGTGCCGCAAATGCGAGCTATTCATTTTAGATCTCAAGTAGGCTGAGAAGCAACCTCCACATGATCCARTAAGCACATCCCCAATTGAACTTTGATAGCAAAATACTTTACCACCATTCCCTGTAATACACTTCTTTCAAGCTTTTGTTACTGTTAGAAAAAACTTTATAAGAAAGTCAGAGCAGCACATATTGTCTTATCTACATTCATTCAAGTGGATGAAGCAAGATCCATATTGCACATAATAACGCTATCAAACAAAACAAAAGCATTTATCTAATGTTTCACAAAACACAAGTCTGTAAGGCATTCCACAGCATACCACCAAGGAGGATTCAGAAGAGGAACATGACATTCACAGGGCAATAAAAAGATTGTGCGATTAACTTCAGCAAAATTGGAAAGAGATTTCCTTTCTGTGGTAGTTCTGACTTCTCTGCACGTTTTCAGCTATTCTTATATAGCTGTTAAAAGGAAAAAGTGCACAACCACATCTTATCACGTCTTATCTAAAATGGCTATTCCTCTATGCATTCATAACTTTTTAGCGAGAAATACAGACAACTTTGATAAGTTTTAACACTTGTAGGATTGGAGTTCCCATGCATGCTACTAACACTCGATTATYGACTACAAAGTTAGACCAAAAAAAATAGGTAGAAAGTTGAATAAGTGATATTTAAGATTTCCTCTAAACTGCAGTTTGGTTAACTTTTTCAACTGCAATTTTTTTTATTTTAAATATGGCAGCTAGCACTTAAAAAACCTAAATACTTTTGCTAGTGCATTGCCCAATCCTAAACATTATGTAATTCTTAACACAGGAAACCAGAAGTGATCGCAGACTCAACAGATCAATGCTTGAAAACAGAAAACTAAGTAGCAAAAAAGCCCACATGAGAATTTATCATATGCATCATCATATTCCAAATTAACTTCTCAGAAAGACAAAAAAAGAAAWATCTAGTTGGCAGTTTAATGAAGGTCTCCGCTAGTTGTAACACAATGATAAAGTCCTGGAATGGAGAAGGAAGAACTAATTATATTGCACTACATAAATTAGTGTAACAGTACTGTAGTTAYATCCATCACAAAACAAATTTTTTCATCTTTTTTTCCTGATGTAAGATGGCGTGGAACCACAGAGAATTCCTTACATACAGGTTGAACAACCCAGAGATTAAGTTACTTGGAAAAGATGTAGGAAGAATATAAACTAATATATAACTTAGAAAAGATTAAATGGATACTTATACTGATGCTCACACAATACAGTAACAAGAAAAAAAAGAAATTAAATTCAAAGACAATTTATATACATACAATATATTTTCCTATGGAAATAGGATTCTTTTAGGTCTCGCTAAGCTCTCATCATAGCAAGTCAACATGACAGTTGATCACAACGAGAACATTCATAGCCACACCAGGTAATGTAAAAATTGGGCTGGACAAGACAAACATCTTCCTTCCTTCAAGCTATAAAGCAATGACTAAAATGTAATCAAGAAAAAAATCTACCCCTCTAGACAGTTTCTTCACCACCACACAATTTACTAGATCCTTTAACTCAACCATCTAGTATCAGCTAGGGTAAGAAACGGGTACTAAGCACACCCAGGAGAGTAAATTATTTTCTGTATACATCAGTCCACTGTACGAAGGATGCTTTTCCCCCCCGCCTTTAATTCAGAGTTATGTTGCAGTTCAAGCAGTTCTGATGGTCAAGTGATTAAACTAAATATCTCACCATTCGCGAAAAGCATGCTGTAAGGATTCCACTTCCAGATCCTACATCAAGTGCTTTGGCTCCTTCATGTAACTGATCAGACAGAAGTTCAAGAGCATATGCATGCTAAGAGAAGAAGGCAGAGACAGAAAACTTCAAAATATTTTAAGTATCTATTTTACCCAATATATGTCGATTTCTTCAGTGATTTTGGGCAATGCACTGAGGATTCATTTAAGAAATTTCAGAATTATTTTCCATTACAAAAAAAGGGGGGGAGTTAACTACATGATACAATCATTGCTATTTCATTGACTTCAACAAATTGTGTGTATATATACATATTTTTTTTTTTTAGTATCTATAGATATAAACTCATCTGATCATTCAAGCTTCTATCACACACTCAGTTTAGATATAGTTATTGGGAGAGACACCATAAATCAATTTAATTCTCTTCAGGTCTGGTGGTTCTTACTGAACCAGCAGTATATGGCCCATAAAGAATTTAGCTTATCATTATGCTATATACATTGGAATATGCTGGGACAGAGGCTAGTTAGGAAGAAGGCAGCTTTGGAGCATCAAGGAAAATGGCTATTAAAACTGTCTCTTGCATTACCTGCACACTTGCTGAATCAAAGAGTAGGAAAAAGAGGTTGTCTTTAACAAAGGCAGACAGTCAGGCTGATACATGAAATGTAGTAGTCCACAGACATGCTTCATGAGCAGTTTTGCTTTCCTACATGGTGGACCGGCACACAAACTAAGCTTAGGTCACACACTAAAACACCAATTAATTCTTTAATGTTTCAGAGAAAGCCATTACCACACTCTTACGGCTTAATTCATCACACCCGGAAAACAGAAATAATTATAACATTTATTGTTAACATTTGCTTAGAGGATACATTTCCTTTTTGCTCTAACACTTCATATACTACTAGTGCTAAGCATAGGATAATTCAAGGATGACGACTTAGGTGAGTTAGAATTTTGAAAATGTAATTAATACTTATTTTCTCACTTAGCCACAGTACTTCTTTCTCTGTCTTTCCTCAAATAAAATCATTAATATTTCTATACGAAATTCCTGATTGATAACTAGGTAAATTCTAACCCAGCTAGGTAGTTTTTAGTTGAGAGGAACAGACTTGCTATGTTTTGACACTTTCCAGACATTGCAAGGACAAAATAGATGCTTTTATTCATCCTTCATCTCAAATAAAGGAACACAGAAGGAACACAGAAAATTATGTCTGGGCTAGGTTTATGTACTCTTGATGCTCAGTGATGAATGCCCTGGTGTCAAACCACTTGGCAAAAAACATGCATCTCAGTACAGTATTTTTTCCTGTCCAAAGAATTAAAGGCATTACAGGAATACCGTACCATAGAAATCACTGTTATCCACTCCTGAATTCTTGGGTTGGTTTTTTTTGTTTTTTTTGTTTTTTTTTTTTTTTATAAATTACAGAGTCAGAGTAATTTACATTGGAAAGGATCTCTGGAAATCCTGAGGTCCAACCCTCTTTCAACACAGGGGAAATTTAAATTAGGCCGCTTAGAGCCCTGTCCAGTCAGCTTCTTTGTATATCAAAGAACAGAATTTCCACAATCTGCGAAACCTGTTCCAGTGCTTAACTACCCTCAATGTGATTTTTTCTTTTTTCACCCTAGAAACTAATCAGAATTTCCCATGTTGCATTTTTTTTGTCCACTACCCCTCATCCTATCACTGTGCTTCTCCAAGAAAAGTCTGTCTCAGTCTTCTCTGTGCCCTCCTACTAGGCAGTTCACAACAGCATCATTGCAATCAACTGTTCATTARACTTGCTAAATACTTGATTTCAGAAGCATTTATAAAGTCACCTATACTAATCACATAAGTTTAAAGCTTACCATATGTGGAGCACTGATTGTTGCTTGGAAACCTGTAAAACAAGAGAATGGAAGAACATGTTGATCGTTGTTCAGATGGCAACCTTACGATCTTTATTATCTTGACTGTAAAATGCAATAACTTAATTGCCGCCCTCATCCAGGGCACTACACACACGCCCCCGCAACGGTTACATAGGTACTCTACTTCCAGAAATGAGTTAAGGTACATCATCTGAAAGTTAYGCCATGACAACTCTGGACAGGAAAAAAGGAAAAGGTTCTATCCTTGATCTCAGTTACAATCTCCGTTTTGTCACTATATTGCCTTAGCTTGATCAAGTATGTTGAATTCAGAAGAGTAATGTCTCCCAGAATAACATGCCTTTTTCACTCGGTCCCTATGAAAAACCTGGATTTGTTAGTTTGAGTTTGATGTGGTGGGGACCATAAAACTTCTGGAGACAATAACCTCATCTATTCTGCAAACAGCACACACACCTATGAGAAAACATGGAGGAACACTCACCTATATTTGTTCTGTGGAGATATATAAGCTTTTGAGTATCTATCTTAAAAGGTTTTTGGATTTTCCTATATAACTAAGAAAATCCTAATACAATTCATAATTCTCACCACCCACTATTAAAGAAAAAAAAAAATCAAGAATTTTCCTATACAAGTAATAAAGTCCCACTACAATTCATAGTTCTCACCACTCACTATTGGGGTGGGGCGCGCCCGGGAAATCAAGAAAAAAGAAATTAGTACATTCGCATAATTCATTCTCCTGCCTTGGAAAGATAAAACTGGGATCTGGATGGGAAACAACTTTCCTAAACAACTGCCCCAAAAGTAGATCTTCCCATTTAAAGCCTATTTTCGTATTAAAAAAATCTCATGTAAAGTTTTAAGAAACTCTGCATTGATCTCAACTGAATCATTTCTGTAAAGGAAGAGACTGTTTCTGATGTAAACTGGATACCAATGTTTTTTAAGTATTTAAACATCAGCTGCACCACCACAAATTGCTGTGGTTTAAAAAATAAATACACACTTACACATATTAATATTGACTAAAGAACGTCTATCTACTTGATGTATCCAAGTGTGCCAACTGCATTCCGTAACAGATTGAAATTTAGTTAAAAGGTACTGAATAAACTGATAAAAAACTAAACAAGCTTCCAAATTTAAAAAATTATGTTCACATTCTTAACACATATAGGACAAAGGCAGTCACAGTTATGCAAATTAGAATAATCTCAATCATTTTTACATGATGCTCTTACCTATAGACTGCGGAGAATCCATATAAGGGTTGTATTTTGCATAGTGGCAACGGTCTGTAGCCAGCATTACTTCAAATACCTTGTCTGATTTTATTATTCCATTTTCTATAAACAAATAAATAAATAAAATTGAAGGCATCATTTCTCTTCTGCAGTGCAAGAGCATGTGAAACACATGAATATATTCCCAATATTGTGAGAAATCTTGCTACCTTACCCTCTCTAACACTCTAACCCTCATCATACTAGAATTTAAGTTGTGATCCATAGGTCAAAACAATGCTTAAGCCAGTGAACTCCAAACAAGACTTTCCCAGCAGTTACAGATGCTTTTCTGAAACAGTAGCGACCATTTGCAAAGATCTATCCCYCGGAAAAACTCAACTTCATGCACACCTTTGATATTCCTGAAAACATAGTCAGTAAGAAACTGATATTACTCTACACACCAAACAAGATATACTTCATGTTTCTAAGAAGCTATGTGAGTAATTATTGAAAAATATACAAAAGCAGATTAGAAATGTGAAGCTGCAGCATCCTTGCTCAGTATTTTATTTTCAAGATCTGTTTCTCTTTTATGTTGGCAAAAGAAAAAAATCCTTTCGTAAAGAAACTCCTACAGAATCAGAATTCTTATGCTAGGACAGACTGAGGCCAAAGTTTTTATATCAAAACACTTTGAATCTTTGTTCACTTTTCAAAATAAAATGTAAATGTACATGCATGTAAAATGTCAGAAGCACTGTGCAGTGCAGCCGTTTTTCCTTACAATTTTATTGAAGTTTTTTTTAAATTGCTAATTCTTTTTTTAAAGTTCTGAAGAGACATTTTTAAGTAACAGAAAACTTTAGAAAACAAATAGAAGAAATTAATCACTTGCATTAAAAAACGAAGTATAAACTACAAATAACTGAAATTTCAACAGTGGATTGCKTCATTGAACTACTTCCTTTAAACAAGGAAGATTTATTTGGAAAATTATACTTAAAACGAAAAAAAATAGGTGAGTACCTTTAAAATCTAACCCAACATGCAGTAATAGAAAAATCAGATTAAGGAGCTTTTGTAAGATTGTCTTAACTGAAGCTGCATCAGCGTTTTTTTTAAAGTACTACCAACACTAACACACCTGTGCCCAGGCCTGGGCTAACTTCTGCAGAGGCCTCCTTGACTGGTAACAGTGTGCTCCCAACTACCCTTATCCATCATGGGATTTGCTTTTGTTTTTTCTTATCTACTATTTGTGTCCAGGATTTAGTTATCCTATATAACAGAGGCTTGAATTCAGAGAGCAAAATAACCCCCCACAACATTTTGTGTTTTGGTCTGAAGACAAAAGTGTCAAATAGAACTGCAATAGGAATATACTACCAAATTATTAAGGAAAAGAACAAACATCTGAAAAAAAAAAATTTTTTTAGAACTATTTATATAACTGAGAAATCCCAGAAAAAGCATATACACCCCTCACAGACCACACACATTATACATATCCTGTGCTTTGACTTCATTTAGAACTGTACACTGTGGTTCCAGTTAGAAGAAACTCCTCATTTCAATGCAAGTTTTTTAATCTGAGACAGCAGGCATTTGCAGCAGTTCATAAGTTTACTTACTGAGCAAAATTGTATCCCAAAAGAAAACAAACCAATCCATTAACACACTGGCACTGACAATACAAGATAATATGAAAAAAAAAAAATCATTTTCCCCTCACCACTTGGAATTAGTTGTATATCAGTTCTGTGAACAAAGCATAGAAACAACAACAAAAAAATTTACTGTTAGATTCTCATTAGGTATCACCAAGAAATTAGTATCGCTAAAATAAAKGTACTTTAAAAAAAAAAAAGAGAGGCAGGAGAATAAGCAAAGCTGATTATAATAGGAGTGAAGAGATAAAGGTTCTGGGGTGCAGAAGGGAGGTCAAAAAGCAGCAGCTGAGAAGCACTCAGGAAAGATCGAATATAGCAATTTATTCCTTGAGATTGTGTACTGTGCAGATAGATGCATACATTCTAGAATCTATAGGTAGCCATCTGCTCTCTCCTTTCGTGCCTTGGGGGAAAAAAGCATGCGACGAATACACAGACCAAGCTTCCAGCTTGGAAGAGCAACTGCAGGGCCCTGTGGTAAGGCCGAGAACCTCCTCTAGTTTTCAGGTTGTGAAACTGAAACAACTCCTCTGTACGGTTGTAACTGCAGGCTTCTTCCAAACCTCTTCTGTCACACTACCCATAATCCATTTCCCCTTTTTACAAAACTCCATGCCTGCCACCTCTCTCATCTACTCCTGTCATCTTTCTACTTAGAGTATCAGCAAGTAAATTCACCTCTCAGCATTTACAAATTTTATTCTGCCTCCATTCTATTACTTTACTCATATATTTTACCCATTCTTCCGCCAACTTGTTTAATATATATATATATAAGAGCTCTATGGCAGAGATTGTCTGCGGATGTCTGTGCAAAAACAAAGCACAAAACTTTGTTTCAGCCAAAGTAGGTATAACTTTATCAAGTGTGACGCTTACACTGACAAGCAAAAGACCCCAAAAAATTGGAAACAGTAGCTACTAATATCCTACAAAATCTACAGCATTCAGGATGCTCTCATTCAGCAAACACTCCTGAGATTTGCTGACTGTTGGACTGTCTTTGATTAGTGTCATCTTTTCCATCAGTAAATAAGAAGTTAAGCAAGTTACCCATACTCAGAGTCCCCAGCAGAACCAGGGGGAAAAGCTGGATCTCGTGTCTCAGACATGTACTTCAATTATTGAATAATGCTCCCCCTTCATAAAAAATACACCCTCTCAGCTATGAATGTGGAATTACAGGGCATCACGTTATCCTCCCATAGATTGTCGGCTTTTCAAATTTGCTTATTATGCAATACAAACAACAACAGATTTTAGGTAGGAATTAAAAAAAGCAGTCAAGACCTAAACAATAAAGTCAATACAGACTTTGTAGTATCTTTTTCTGTATTGATAACAAAAAGAATTTTTCTCAGTCTCATGGTTGAATATAAAGAAACACAGCAACTACAAGGTACTGAACTCCAATGAAAGCCCTTTCCTTCCTGCAGCAGCCAGTCCCAAGATGACCACCTGCCAGGATCTTAATTCTGTCTCGAACAAACCTCTATCAGATTCTGAATGAAGTCCAGAAAAYGAGTATATCCCCTAAAAAAGGCAATAATAAAAGTTTATATTGCAAAAAAGACATTCTAATTTTATGCCATCTCTAAGTGCCAAAAAAMCAAGACAATCAACAGCAAATTATTTATTAATAAAATGCAAAACATTTTCTAAATCTTAAAAGGAAGCTATATATTGCAGGAAAATAATTAACAAYGAATATATATAGGTTGATTATCCTTTCCAATGATAACGTGCACAGAAGAGTCTCCTTGAGGAGGCTGCTGGGCTTCAAGACTCTGATAATCAGTACTGCAAACAAATCAGATATTAAATTATAAAGTGTTTACAAGCAAAGGCTAATAYACAAACACATTAGCTTACAGCTTAAAATCAAAAGTAAACTCTGTTTATTAGAGTTATATCAGCACAACTCCTAAGCTTCAAWGGGCTGAAGCTGAAAAGTAACCACTTAAGAGTGGAGCACGGCCTACAGAGTTCAAGAGTTACTCTGTGCAGAGGCTGTGGCAATGACAACTTGACATAATTGGAGCATGTTTTGAAAACTCACTCTGGTCTGCTTCTTTTCCACAAATAACACCATGAAAACAGGAAAAGAGCTCACAGAGCAGTCCTTAGATTTGAAGGTGGAAATATACCACTGTTGAATGTAACCTGGGAAACTGGGCAGTTGGCTGTCAGAGAGCAAGGGAAAAAGAGCTGAAGTCTGAAAAGACACCATGAACTCGCAACAAGTAAACAACCTATCTTTTTATTTAGCAACAAATGCATTACTGAAGTGCTTATCTTTCAAAGAACCACTTACATCACTGATGGTATCCTGACTGTTGATCAAACAAGTTTCCAACCAAACCATAAAATACTAGCAGTCAACATTTACACCAATACTAGCTTCCAGATCAGAAAAAGGATGTCTCATTGCCACATGATAAAATCCAGCACACAAGCTTACTACACAAACTATAAACAGCTACTCAAACACCTCCTGTTGCTAGCTTTACATAAACAAAATGCTCATGCAGATCCCAAAACTGTTTACTGTGGGACTTTGTCAGGAWCCACATAGTTCAGTTTCTCCCCAGATTACTTTCTCCATAAACACTGCAGAGTACTTCACTTAGG
Organism: Oceanodroma leucorhoa; assembly: GCA_030449065.1. NCBI lineage: Eukaryota > Metazoa > Chordata > Aves > Procellariiformes > Oceanodroma > Oceanodroma leucorhoa. Next base: position 1,048,779 of record JASVER010000016.1, read on the forward strand.
AAGATGACTTTTCAGCAAAACAGTGGTATTTTTAAATCATACAGAGGTCTTAAAGCATGATGCAAAGCCCATACAGTTCTATATTACAACRGATGAAATCAAGTAGATTAAAATTACTCAAGTGACAAATAACAGCTTCCAGCTGTCTCCATCTGACCCACGCAAACCAGCTAGCAACTTTCAAGAGGAAAGTGGGCTGGAACAGAACCACATCTTGATTTTCAAGCAATGTGAAGTTAGTTGGTTTTAAGCAGCTGACCAACTGATGTTTTTAAGGTCAGGGTCTTTTTATGTAGGGGGAGGAAGGAAAAACATGGGAAAGCAAGCAATTCAGTTAATAGAATTTCATATAAATAACCATGAACACAAAGAAAACACTCTGAACAAGAAGTGATGGATCAGCATCCCAAGATCCAATAAAGGACACTGACCCCAAAACATACAAAGCTCTTTGTGCTACAGAAACTGAAAGTAGGTGGTTGCAAACAAGTGCTTTTTAAACCGTTTATACATACAAGCCTCTTGTGCTTTGCTGATAATTTAAGAGTATCTGCCTCAAACATTCAGCTGCATGTCTGTTATCATTATGATTTGGATTCACAATAACACATTATTCAAACAGAATGTTGCATATGGCTAACTGGAACGAATCAGTTGAGAGTCTGTCGTTCAGAGACACAGCAACAGAAAGACTGAGGAAAGTAAGGGTCCATCAGAACTGATCTTAGAGTCCAGAAATTAAAACACAAAGATCAAACACCATGAAAATCCCAAAGAGGCAGAAATTAAATATATATATTTTTTTAAAGATATTAAATTAGCATCTAAATGCTACTCAAAACATGCAGAGGTAAAACCACATGGGAACCCAAAGCTAGGTTCAACACAACAAACTAGTATACAGCCTCAAGATTCAGTTAAATACAAACTTACCCTCCAAAATTTCACTTCTACTTTATGGGAGTACTCCTTCCCTATTTTATAACTATTACCTTCAAAAACAACCTGTCCATTTTGGTAAAATGGATAAGAGCTCTCTATTCATTTTCATGGACCTGAAAGTCTGCAGATTACTAATTTAGACATATTTAACCACAGCTGTATTGCTCCCTCATACTGTAGGCCAATGTTGCAAAGTTGGTATTAACCATTTTCTTCTCTGGCGGTGGAGAAAGGCATGCTAGTTCTTTGCTCACAGTCCTACAGTGCAGATCTTTATCACAAAAGAAACAGGYTGATTTCGTTTAAATCTGTATGAGCAGCTGAGTGAAGAAACTTTTGGGAGTACRTGAGAGAAGAATGTGACTTTAAGGTTGGGTTCAGCCTGCAAGAASACAGAACTGCACTTTCCAATAAACTTTAACACCTGTGTGCAGATGAGAGAGACTTCACCTCTGAGCACACCTTGATCCCTCCACATTTGAGAGGGCTGAACTTCACTTACAAATCACATGGAATGTCAAAACTGAAGAGTTCAATACAAAGCACCAATAACTAAAAACTGTTGCAGAGGTTAAGATAAACTTAGCTGGATAGGATGGATAGATAAGCAACTCTCCTCACAGTAGGGCTTGAGGCAAGACTATTTCAATAGCTTTAGCAGATCTTTAAAGAAAGGCAGATGCTGCACATCTTACACCTTACTGAGCAGATTCCATGCAACCACTTTGCTGATCTGTTTTCAGAAAAGCCAATGCTGTCAAGACCAGGAGCCAGACCACATGAACAGTCTGTTATTATGAAGGTGGTTTCATTAAAACAGGCACTAGTACTACGTAAAAGCTGAGGAAGATCAAAAGATCAGCAAAACATGATCCCGACTCTTAGGACAAAATGACACAAAGCTGTCACACTAGCAGAAATAAGGAAGAATTTCTAAAGTTGTATTTGTCTGACCATCTCTTTTAGATTTCGACAGTGCAAGCATTTAAAGCTATTTTGTGCTCAAGTCCAATGTTGCAGTATTCAGGTTCTGAAGTCTTAAAACCACAACTCACAAGTCAACCAGTCCAGGAGAGATGTCATTCCAAAAATTTACTGGTCTCAAGCTCTGAAAAGAGTTTACTCCATTTTTGCCAAAATTTTGTAATTTAAATCAAAATTTAAAAAATTAATAAAATTAACCTCTTGTAACAGTCTTGAGAAAAAATTTTACTTAAAAAATTATCATAACACTAATAAAGAAGACTTTGAGGTAGTAGTATATTCACAGAAACAATCATTCAAAAGAACATGAACATTATGCATTCCTTTCCAAACTTACTAATAGCTCTTAGTACTACATCAGGATGAAAGTAACAGTAGCATTAAAAGAAATGTTTGGAGTTATATTGAAACTAAAACATATGAGATTCCCCCTTTTTAACATGCCCACAAGCAACAGTACTCACCTGTAAGGGACAGATTTGCAAAATTATTTCCATTTTCCTATGGATTATTAGGCAGCTTCAGACTACCAGAAACAATAGTATTATGCCATTAAACCCAACCAGAGACAAAAAGAAAAATATATATATATATATATATATCTTCAACCAAGCAAAAGAACTAAACATTTTTAAATTGACTGATTATAAACTGTTGTGATATAAATAAGCAGCCAAAAACACGCTCTTTTTTTTCCTGGATGACTGAGAACATGGACTTCGTTGCACTGAATTTTGGGGTTGTTGTGGGAAAGAATGGATATGTTTCTAACATTACATCGACACCTAGTCTAACACAAAGGGAAAAAAAAAATAGGCCAACAACAAAGACCCAGTTAAGAACACAATCCTAATTTGCACACAGATAAAATGTGATGAATGTTTTTAAAGTTATTCTTCCTTTCTGTTAACATTTCTTATTTTCTGGGATGTTAAGTTGTCTTGATTTACTTGAAGGCCTCCCTCTTAGAAGGTCAAGGGTGTAGAAATTCCTTCAAAACATTTCACTGACATGGGCAAATCACGAGCAAATACTTAAATCACTAATAAAAAAAGTCTCATGGCAACTCTTTTAGGCATTTATTCAAATTACTTGCTAACAAAATAAAAAAAAATCTCAATGCTCCAAAAAATAGCATCACAGATTTCAACTCTATGGCACCCGAGACATTAACTAAATTTAAGAAATTTTAGATATTCTTAAACTAACATATCAGTGGATGTGTTAATTTTTAATAAAAAAAAGTAAGTTCTATTTTCAACTGTTTCACTGTCTGGCCATGAGTTACAATGCTTAGTTACTCAAGCCTCAATACAACATACATGTTGAAGGTAAGCATGTTCACTGAATGTGCACAACAGGCAGCTTAACTGCTTGTACACTGGAGGTATTAAATTTCGTTTAAGTGGCTCTTATTGGTCTAATTTTCTGTTGCTACTTCCCTTCTTCATGTTCATCCAAGTTACATTACTCTTGCTTGAGCAAAATTAGCCAGATGGAGAAGAGATTTGGATAAACCAAGGAAAATTACATGGGCGGGGGGGGAACAAACCAAAAACAAATGTTTAGTCCTTGCTGAACCTAGCTTAGGCTTAGCAATGCCATATTCAATGCCTCCACATTCATGGCAGTTCCCAAAGAGATTTGTCCTCACCAATCAGAAACCYGCAACAAAGGTGCAGATTCATTGTAGATAAGCCTTCACTACAGTGAAACTTGCCAAGATGTAATTTTTAATTATGTAACATCTAAATAATAAAATGCTCAGAGAAATATCTTTAGCATGTCTAAGAACAGAATCCGCAAAGCCTGACAATATTTGAAAATATACTGATTCGAAACAACATTCACACTGAAAAATTAGGAATCTGGTCCCGAGCGAGGCACGAAATTCTATGGAATTTGTGGTATCTCGTAAATTACAGTTGCTAACTTTTGTGATACAAGTTTATTAGATGAGGAAGAGAAGACAGGGTAGCAGGAAACAAGCCCACAGATGGCTAACAACATTATGCAGCACTTTAGCTAGAGTCAAGTTAATTCACCTTCACTTTCACCTGGAAATGTGGATTCAAAAGCATGTGTATGTGGTTATAACACCATTAGCATAACATGATCAAAGAAATAAGCAAAGAAAGACTGTCATATGGCAGCATACCATATTGATTGGAGGAGAGAAAGAGAGGTGTGATAAGGAAACTTAATTAACTTTGATGGACTGTGAATTGGACAGGGACCAATTTTTCAGTTCTGCAGGTGGGGAAGAAAAGCCGATTTTTAAAATGTTGGCATATAAAGCAACAGAATTTGGCAAGAGCCCAAGTATGAAAGACAGAAGGAGATCAAAATGACCCAATAGTGAGATGAGAGAACAGTGGATAACTGAGGATAAAGAGGGGAAAAAAATAGATACAGATTTAGAATACAAAGATCTTCAACSAAGTGAGATAACAGTAAATAAGTCACCAATTACTCAGTCTTTTCCTGCTTTCTCAGCATCCCTATACCACACGTTATAACAAAAAGAAACTCCAGTCACAGTTACGTATTTAAACACGGTCAATTATTTCTATGTTTAGCATGATTTCTAACCCTGCAGTAACCTGCATTTAGATAGCTTCCTAGAAGTGTTGTCTTCTARAAGATCTTCATTTAAATATTTTTAGGGGGAAAGTTTGCTCAAATTTGAAGGCACATGTTCAACTGTTGTCAGTTAGGAAGAAGCGAAGGTTGAAATAATTACTCTGTAAAGGTGAAAAATATTTTTTTCAATAGCTCTAATGCTGGAAGAATCAAACAGAGGAAAAAAAAAGTATTTTTTTAAAATGAGTAGTTTCGAGAATCACTGGAAAACAAAGCAGCTGAACACCTCATGGAAACAGCACATTCAAGGACAGCATTTTTGTTGTGAAGAAGAGAGTGCATTTKAAGCAAGTTTATTTTGCATATGTCACAAATTATGCATCTATGATGCCTCAAATTAACAGTACAAGAACATGTTTACAATTCAACAAGCAACTAAAAATCAAAACAAAAAGTCATGCAACATTCTTCAGTCACCATCTCTAAGTATGCACTGAAAAATATGCAGAGTTCCAGTTCATTAGTTTGTCCCTTTTAAGACATGAAAGCAAAGATAAGACTTGTAAAGAATACTTGCCTAAATCTGCATGCAAATACACAAAAGCACTTACCACTGCTCTAACACAATGATTGTTACTTTTATAGAAAAGTTAATTCTGTAGTTAAGGCAACAGTCAAATGAGCAATGAGCATATGTTAATATAGTTTGGTGAAATTAGAGCACTTTATTGCCACAAAATAGAAGCAAACTTATTAGAAGCAAACTAATAGAAGCAAAACAACTTATAATGAAGAATAATCTTTATAGCTGTTTTAAAGGAAAAGAAGATGTAGCCTACAGAAGTTTTCCACTGATGTTTTTATTTGGAAGCAAAACCAGTTGAAGAAGCTCCCATTCTCCCCAGCCCACTTATACCCATAACAAAGTTCACTGCTTCTCTAACCACAACAGTACAACAGCTTACAGATATTGAGGAGTTTAAACCTCGATGTTTCACAAGGGCAGTAATGAGAAAGTCACCCAGTCTTACAACACAGCCTCCCTCACAAGCAGTTCTATAAGCATAGTGAAGAGAAGACTTGTGGCATAAGGGCAGGAGCAAGAACCTCTCAATCAGGCTTTGCTGCAGAAGAAAACATACTGTGTCACTACAACCTGCATTATTTCCTTTATTTTAAGTTATGCAAATTACACACTAATTACACCCAAGATAAACACTCAGACAACATCAAATTAACCTCATCTGCCTTGCATTCTTACTTCTAGCATAAAAATGCCAGAAACGCTATGCTACTTAGCTGTTTTTAGAGAAAAAAAAAGTTAAATACATTGAGGGATCTACTACTCAAAAGGAATTCTCTAGAACATTTTGGCCTTGCTGTAACCAATGATTTTTACATTTGTCAAAAACATATCTGAGAGAATTATGTATCATATAAAACAGTACTTTCTTATAAACTTGTTCCCAACTTTAGCAACAAGGTATCATCTTACCTGAGAGCTTTTATTTAAAAGTTATGGTCTTAATCCTGCAACTGCTCTGCACTGAYAAAGCCTACGCCATCACCGGAGTCCCACTGAGGTCAACAACACAGTCCTGCTGCAAGATCAAAAGCCTCTGTGCCTCCACGACATTTTATTTCCAATCCACTATTCAACACCCCTCAAAATATGTTGGTATACATATGCAAAACAGAGGGGGAGAAATTACAGACTGTAATTTTCCAGGTAATTACCCTCACTGTATAATTTTGAGATTACAACATTAAACACTTCTAATTTACTTTCCTTTTCCTATACTAGTATTGTTGTATACTAACTATAATAGGTTTTAGCTTTTTCATTATTATTATTTGCAAAGTCCTAAACAGTTTCCATGTGTTGAAAAACACTGTCATTGTTTTCTTCAACAAAGAAATCAGTTTTGCCTTCAGGTTCTCAGAGCCATAGACAATTCTGGCAATAATAATTTTTTGGATATAYTTTGGAGCTTGACATTCATTTTTACAGCAGAAAGTTTTCCCCTGCTGCGTAAGGGAACAGAATTTCACTAAAACAGTATTTCTAGCCCTTACAGTTGCAAAACAAACCAAAAAAAACGCACTGCAACTCTCGTAACTAGAGAAGTTACTATCTATTGGTTAAACAGGCAGTTTTCACAGGAAACTGAAAGTCACTTCAGCTCTACTCGATGGAAGAGTTCTCAAAAGAGTGGCAAAAGAAAATTATGGAGAAGACTACAGGATCAGAGGATCTAACATAAGCAGACTAGAGAAAACAACAAGGATGATTCTCCTATGTCTCCAAATTAACAAGGAGGCCAAACGGGTGAAGTTGTCTGTGGTCTTGCAGCATCACTGAAACAGGAGACAACTGCCATAATCGAGGCTCCAAATCTGCATTCTTTTATGTCTAGGACACAGACTTGAGGAAAGGAAGGGAAAGACCAGGAATAAAGCAAAGAGACACTACAAGTGTATCTAATACAGATTAATCCGAGGCTAATATGCAAAATGGAAGCTCTCAATAGGCAAAGTGTTATCACTCTGTCCTCTCAGCCTGGATCACATGTAAATGACCCTGCAGACTTGTACTGAGGTACATCAGTGAAGAGCACCTGCCCAATACCTTCTACATGCAGCACGGGGACAGCACAAACCTCGGTAAGGACAAGGAACACCAAGTCCCGGGCAGTCACCGGAAAGCTCGGCGACAGCATGAGTCTGGAGYCTCGGCAGCTCCTCTTCTCTCCCAGCGCTCCTAGCCCACCTCTTCGAAAGGAGCAACTCGGGACTGGGGCCGAAAGCGAGCTTCCCGGACCTCACGAGTGGACTGCTGCCACACGCCCCTCTCGCTCAACAAAACCAACCTCGGCCTCTTCGGCGCGTTTCCCAAACCCGCGCAGCTCCCACTGCGTTTAGCCGGGGCCTGAAAGACCGACGGAGGGTCGCTGCGCGCCCGCCGGCACCACCCTTCCCCCACCCGCCCTGCCAGGGGCCTCGGGGCGCCGCTCCCCACCGCCCGGCGGGCATGCTGACCCGGCACAGGCGGCCAGAGCGAGGCCGGAGGGAGGCCGAGCCCGGTGCGTGAGGAGGATCACGGGCCCTCCGGGGCTGCCGCCGCGGCCCCGCCTCAGCTCGCACAAGAGCATTACGGGCAGGCGGGGACGAGGCGGCGGGAACGGGGCCGGGGARGGGGGAGGCGGCGGGCTGACAACAGCCACAGCCGCCGCACAGCGCTTCCCCTTCGGGACCGCCATCGGCGCCGCCCCTCCCGCCGCATCTCCTCCCGCAACAACAGCCCGGGCCCGCCCTGCGCCAGCGGCCGCCGCCCTCCGCCCGGCTGCGGGACGGCGGCGGCGCTCGCCGCGCCCTCCCGGGAGGGACCCGAACGGACACCCAGACACACACCCCCCGGCTGGGCGCCGCCTTCGCCTCCTCCTCCCGCCGGCGCTGCTCCTTGACAGTTGGCGGCTGGGCGGGCGCCGCGGGAATGCGAAGTGCGTGCGGCCGAGCGGCCGGTAACGGTCACCCCGCGGCTGAGGCGAGGGGGGCCCCGCCCGCCCGCGCCCCGGACTCACTGCGGAGGTTGTGGATGAGCTCGGAGTGGCTGGCGCCTCCCGACTTCCAGGCCATCGCTAGACACGCTCTGCGGAGCAGGTACAGAGCCGCCTTCAGCGCCGCGACTGCGCACAGCAGCTTCCCCAGGAAGGACACAACCTCCAGCGCCGACACAGGCACCGCCTCCTCGCCTCCTCCTCCCCCCCCCGCCGCCACCGCCGCTGCGGCTGCCTCGCGCCCGCCGGGGGGAGGGGCCACGCGCCCACCGCCCCGCGCGCCCGACATTCTCCGGCCGCCGCCGCTCCGCCGGCCCGCGCCGGCCCCTGCGCATGCGCACCCATCGCCCCCGGGGGGCGCGGGGGGGAGGGTTGCTCCGCAGCCGCCCGTCAGGGGCCGATCCCCTCCCACCCCGCCGGTGTCTGGAGGCTGCGGGCGGAGGGAAGTGCGGTCGGGCCGGCCCTCCGCTGCTCCAGCAGCCCGCGCTGGGCAGCTGGCCTCCCCCCCCGCCGCGGTGGCAGTAGTACCGTGAGCACCCGGTAACACCCGAGCGCGCTTACCGCCGCAGCGCGTCGTGGCCACTCGCACGGCGCTGGGGGTGCAGGAGGTGCCCGGGGTGGCGAAGCACACGGGTGGCCCAAGCCCCGGTGCCGGTAGCGCAGACCCCAGCCGCCGCCCTGCAGCTGCCCCCTGCGGCGCCAGTCGCGCGGGCACAGCGGCTGCTCCCGGATCGCGGGTTTGGCTGCAGAGGCCGCGGATCCCCCACTGGCGGCGAGGGCGCAGCCCTGCCCTGGCCCCAGAAGCGGCAGGGCCGCGGCTGTCGGGACGGGACGGGGTTGCGGGCGCGGGTTGGTGAGCTCAGGAGCTCCGTTAATGAATGAGCTAGAGAAACGGCAGGTCGGTACTCCCCCCGCCCCGGCTTTGGCCGCGCTCGTGCAATGAGCCGGCACACGCCGTGGACCGAAGAGAGASAGCACTGGGGGCAGCGCTCCCCGGCGCCGCCAGCCCCCCGCAGCGGCCCAGCGCGCGCCCCGCCGCCCTTGCGACGGAGCCAATTATCGCCGTCCCGTGGCGCGGTGTTTTGCATGGGGTGCGCCTATTGGCCGCGGCCAGCCCGCGCGGGCCAGGCCTACGTGTTAGAGGCTGCCATTGGTCAGCCGGCGCGGGCGCGCCGGAGGCCCTGCCGCCCCTGCCCCGGCGGCGCGGGAGCTGCCCGCGAGGCGGCGGTCGCCGCGGGGGGGTGAAACGGTGGTAGGCTGCCGGGAGCGGGAAGGTGTGACTGAACACCTGGAAAACAACGCAAAAAATGGGGAGGGTTGGCAGCTGCGTGTACGGCTGAACGCTGGCAGAGTACCAGCGATCTGCTACTAGTGCGATGCTGTTGTAGGACAAAGTTACAAATTAAAATTCCTTTTAAAAGGTGTCTAGACCATAAAATCAGTAACTCAGCATTTAATAAATGACAAACTGATACTTCCGATGTGGCCTTTACTCTGTCCCAGAGTAGACACACGATGAATAGCAATCTTAAGGGAAAAGTAGCACCTCCGGTTCCTCCCACAGCCTGTAGCATAATGCAGAAAACCACAGAATTAATTTCCTACGGTCATGTGGTATTCCTCCTAAACTCCCTAATGATTAATTGTGCCACCGATATTCATTTGCCACCTGTTATTTATATGTGTTTCTATTGTTTTTAAGGGAAAGCAAATTCCATTATTGCAGACAATTTCGGGGAACCTACTGTCAGTGCTGTGACTTGTGCATTTGTGCCCCCTTTTGGTGCCTGTGAACGAGCTTCCACACGCCCGGGACTGCAATTTTACAGCGCTTCTTCTCTTAACCAGGCGCAACAGTGCAGGTATGTCATCTACTTCGTACCAGACAGCACGGTTTTCAGTTCTTTTCTTTGAAACATGACAATAGTGGTACATAACTATGAATAGATAGGCCCTATCAATAGTACATTGTATAAACATTAGAGAAAACAAGGTATCATCCAGCAGATATAAATTCAAATATTATATTGTTTCTTAAAAGCATTCCTGATACAAGGACACACACAGCCTAACATACCACCATGGGAGACATGGATAACATCGTCTTCTGTGCGAGAACCCATCCTGGGAGGGATGAGCCTGTTCCAGTTCCACTCAACACATATACTCCATCCCATCATTGCTGGTCCAGGTGAAGAAAATGAGGTGAAGGTGGGAATCTGCTTTTCTGGCTAGTAGTCAATCCAGGGCAAATCTGGCAGTTGCCCAATGCATACACCAGGTCCCATCCATAGACTTCCCAGACCTTTCCCATCTGACTCTTTTAACCCTGGAGACAGATCCACTACTTCATTCTGTATTCTCCATCTAACTTCTCCTAAGCATGATCTGGCAACCGCTCTACAGTCCATGAGAGACTCCCAGCCTGCCCCAGAATATAAAAGGTCTCCCTGTTATATCCAGTGGGCTGGGAGAGAAGGAAAGAAGCCATGGAGTTAGAGGAATTCCCAAAGGGCAGCAAATACAGAGAACAGACAGACATTGTAACAATACACACACAAAAATACTTAATTGTTTTAAAGGCAAAGACATTTTCTGTTGTCACATGCAAGCAAACTGCATTGCTGTCACATAGAGAGGTTGTTGGCAAGTAACTAGCTGGCCCGCATTTAAAAGCATTCCAGGGATACTTACCCCCTTGGGAAACCAGAAACACAAGAGAAACCATTTACATACGAACTGAGGCTGCTTACCAGAACCAGCTTGAATTAGGGTTAAGCTTGTCACAGAGCACAGAGAAAGAGCCCACCTTTATCTCTAGGAACTTGCAGACTTGCCCAGGCACTTTCAGACTGAATGTACCTATTGTCCATGTCTTGGCTACGTTCTTGGCATGACCTTTCAAGCGAATGACAAGAACATAAGTGTGAGCCTTCCTAAGTGATATCTGGGGTGTCTTGGATGGATACCAGGCATGTGTGAAGGAAACAGCATTTGGCTCTGCAAGTTTCCACGAGCTTTGAGACAAGCCAAGTTGCCTCAAAGGGCCCTGGGAAACTAACATGCACCAATAGTGGCAGGATGCACCCATTTGTGCAGTAAAGAAACATGAGGGACCCTAGCTCTTTCTGCTCTATAACCCCAGGCCATGAGTCCATTTTTTAAACTTATTAAGAGCATACCCATTAAGATAAAACTAAAAGGAACATAGACATTCTACACTAGTGTAAAAGACAAGCAGAAATTAAAAAAAAATGTTTTCTGGCCATCAGCATTCACATGGAACCTCTCCATCTGCTCTGACACTCAGCATTCCTGTATCCTCTTCCCCCTCACTTGTCCAAACCAGCATGAGCACCTTGGTCCCTGGATGCCCACTGTCATCTTCCACAGGTACAGCCATCTCCCTAGACTCTCCAGGGAACTGGTCCATGGACAGCCCTATTAGGGAAGAGGCATGGGAATGCCAGCAGCCGGAGTGGGCCATCACTTGATTATTCTGACATGGAGATCTCACTAATTGTAAGCGCATGTCGGATCTTTCTCTTTTTCCGCACATTCACCCACATCTCAATCCCTTAGCAGTACTTACATACATTTATATATAAACCCCTCTATGCTACTATTTCTGTTTCATCCCTTCCCTCCCACCTCATGAACCCATTAGATTTTTTAAATTCTTTGAATTTAAAAAGCATATGAAAAGTTGATCATCACTGTCTGATCCCATCTGCTTCTGCATATACATACCACAAGCAGAAATTTCCTTGTGAAATGTTCCTGCTGAACATTTCCGCAGTTATGTCCCAAACCCCACACTAATTGGCTTCTACACCTACAGTCACTCCTCTCCCTGCCTCCATTCTGTTTTTAACTTAATCACTCTCCTTCATCTCATTTCTTTTCCTGTAATCTCAAGCCAGTTTGGTGTGTACCTTCATTTTGTATTTCCATTTCAGAAGTTCACATTATTTTGAACTCAGCATTCCTCTTTTTCCAGCGCTACACTCAAAAGAGGAGGTGAGAAGGACGCAGGCACATCAGTGACATTCTGTGTTAGGGACCAGCAGGACTGGGACCGCTCCATGAGAGGAGGTGAGCCTGGAGCCAGGGATGACAGTGCCACACAGCAGGACACCATCCCACAGTGTCCGAGCAAGGCAAGCAGAGCAGGGCTGGGGACGGTAATGGTTTTGCCATCAAGCAAAAGCAAAGTGACAAGTCAGGCCCCAWGTCAAGCTAGTCACCAAGGCAGGGATATTCCTACAACACAGCTCAGGCCAGGAGCAGGTGCCCCAGTGGGGAGCCCCAGGTGAGGGCAGGTAAGGCTTACGAACGCATCCAGGGCCCTGGCACTCCGCTCTTACATCTGCTCTGCAACACCCTGAATAGTGACTGCGCTTGCTCAAGAGATGGAACTGGGCACAACTCCGGGAGTTATGACCAGCAGTAAATATGGTGTCTCCAAATAACTTTCTTAAAATATTGKTGAATGATAATTGGAGGAAAGCAGTTCATAAGCAAATAGGGTTCAGAATTAGCTTTGTCCTGCCCTAGTACATTCACTGATCTAGTAAGTGCCTTCATTCCCAGGCCCCCTAACCTCTGGCAGAGAGGGAGGCATGCTTTCAGTTTTCTTCCCTCTCACGCACACTCCTAACTTTAGCCACGTTTAAGGATAATCCATAGATGCTCGTTGTTTTCTCAGCTAATATGTTTGGACGCAATGYCCAGAGTCAGCTTCGTCTAGACTTAACGTCCTTTTTGACAACCTCAGAAATATTTGATGAGGCATATTTTCTCCCGGTGTTTGTCTCCTCCTTTTATTTGTTTATTTAAATCTGCTATTACACTGAAGCAACATACTAACACAGTACACACAGTGATCAAACACAGAGAATATATGTAAAGGTTTACAGAGCAGCCCTAAATCCATCACAGCTCTTACCTCCATCACATAACATGCTGCCAATGTTTTCTTAAAAAAAGTGTAAGACAGGGAAGAAAAATTGTGATTCTTCTTTCRCTCTTAATGAAAATAAGCCTCTATGTCCAACCTACTCCCCCTAATACTTCCCAAATGCTTTTGAACAACCAATCCTGAGCAAAGAAAGAAACCATCCAAGAGCACAAGAGAAAATATACACACAGAAATCAGAAAGTAACCAACAAAAATATTTGCCTAATAAAACGTTTCAATAATCCCAAAGTGTTATCTCTTCCACTTTTAACTATCTTTTCTGTAGCTGTACCCTGAGGCTGCCTATTGACCTTTCTCACAAGTGTTATGAAAATTAGCTGAAAATACCCTTGGAGTTGACAGTGACTTGCAGAATTGCTGTTAGCGGCTTAATACAGGGCACCAGAGGTATTGGCTACTGTACAATAATAACGCTACTGCGGCATGCAATAAAGCTGTTGTAAGGCTTGCAGTATGGCAGACTACAATAGCATCCAGCTTTATGAATATGTTCAGTGTTGGATTCTGCTGTACATAATTATGGAAAAAAAATGGAAAAAAAAAGTTCCTCACAATTGAAGGTCAAATGACGCATAAAGCATATAAAGTATCACTGATTTGGTATCACATCTGAAGGATCACAAAACGGCACAGCAGACTTGATGAGGAACTCAAGAATGCTGTATAGTAAATATCTGACAGATGGCTTTAGCAGGCAAACTGCAATAACACAGGTGAAAGTTTGACCAAGCCACTGCTGYCAATGCTGGTAAGTCCATCTGACAGAACCTCTGAGAGCTGGCAGTGGCAGCTTTGAAAAAAATGCAGCAGAAAATCAGATTGAAAAAGTAGGAAGGTGCTTGTGAGAAAGTCCCTTACTGCGCTGCAGTGACTGGACAGATAGTCCCATCCTCTGAATGACAAAGCTATGTATGTCAGACGTCAGCTCATTTTACAACTAACCTGTGAACTTTTTATTGCACAGTTGTTTAGGTCTCAAGTGAAATACGCTAAAGGGAGTACATGTGTGTTCGTTTGATTTAACGCGCTCTTTGGGACAAAAAAATTATTGTTGTACTTCTGTATGGGTAGGAATCTGATGGAGGGAGGGGAGTATCACTCGCAGATATTTAAAAGCAAACCTAGACCAGAGGCGATTCGTTGCTGTAAAAGCCATTGATTTTGAGAAAATAAAACCTGGCAACCTTGCAGAGACGATACAAACGCGTAAGGCTCTGGGGGGAAGGCGGCCCAGCTGCGCAGACGGGCACGCACACTGGCAAACTCACTTGTTTCTTCCTCTCCCGGACCCGATTCTGCAAATAATGCCTGGGCGATACGCGCCGGGCTAGCGGCTCGCTGTCAGTGTCGGCGAGGCCCGAGCTCGCAGCGGCAGGGCAGGGCACGGCAGGGCACCGCCCGCGGCGGCCGCCCCTCCGGCCCCTGCCGGGCGTCGCGCCGTCACCCCAGGGCGGGGACGCGGCCCCCGCGCCCGCTTCCCTCGGCTGCCGGTTAGCGAACGGCCGGGGCTGAGGGGGCGCGGCCCGCCCCGGCCTGTCCGTCTGGGTAAACACCGGCAGCTGGCGCCCTGGGGCGGCTACATACGGCGGGGCCGGACAGGCCGCCGCCCCGCTCCCCCCGCCATGGCCGGCCCTGGCCACHGCCACGGCCCGCCCGCGCGCGCTCACGCCCACCGCCGCGCCCCAAGCCTGTCCCTTCGCGCTCGCCGTCGCGCCGCAGCCAATCAGCAGGCGCGCCGCGGGGCAGGCGGCAGCGGCGGGATCGGGCGCGCGGCGGCGGCGGCCATGGAGGACGTGTGCGCCAGGTTCGTGTCGCAGAAGATCAGCAAGACCCGCTGGCGGCCCCTGCCCGCCGCCGCGCTCCAGCCCCCCGACCTCTTCGCCACCGGCTCCTGGGACAACGAGGTAGCGGGCGGGCGGGCCCGGAGGGGCGGAGTGGCCTTCCCGCCGGGGCGTGGGACCGGCGGCGGCGCCCGCGGCCCCCTCGCTCCCCTCAGCCTCCGCCGCTTCGCGCGGGAGAGCGGGGCCGGAGCTTGCCGTGAGCGCGGCCCGTCCTGGCGTTCGCTTGACTTTGCCTTGCTCGCGTCCCTAAGGAAGCYGGGGGGCCGCCCCGCTGCTCGGCAGGGTTATCCCGCCGGGCGAGCGCTTCCCTCCAGCTTGCGGCGGCTTCCTCTGGAGCGGTGCGCGGCCTGTGTTCCCCGGCTGTAGCGAGAAGGCCGTGATATCTAGGCTGGCTTACTGTTACATACTTTCAAAAGCATTTTCGAGTAAAACTGGTGGTGTCCTTTCCGTACAGGATAACAGGATCTCCATTTGGTCTGTTGGAGATCTTGGAAATGTGGGCCTCAACGGTGAATATCAAGGAGAACCTCAGCTGCTGTGTGACATCAGGCACAATGGYGATGTTATGGACATGCAGGTAAAATAGCTGCATTGAATAGATCCGTATTTTTTAAGAGCTTGTTAGTTAAGAGAAATTGATAGTAAGCTGTCAAAATGTTGAGATTGACAAAAAAAAATCTTATGAAGAAGAAGGGCAAAGTCAACCAGTATCAGTTTGTGGCTTTGGGGGTATTTTTTACTATACCTACCAATAATTTAGGTTACTCTGAAATCAAAATGATAATCTTGGTACTGACATCAACTAATAGCATGCTTATTATCTCTCTTTAGTTTTTGGATCAAGAGAGAATTGTGGTTGCCTCATCAACAGGAACTGTAACTGTATTCCGTCATCATCAAAATAACCAGGTAAGTAACTTGTACTGGCTTTAAGCTACTATTCTGTGTAACACAGGTCACCTTAGCATAAGATTTTTCGAAACTACTAGAGCAAGAAAATCTGCATACCAAAATCAGTTTTTTGAAGTCTGTTAGAAAAAGCTTTGGCTTTATACCTACAAGGAAAGAAAAAAGCATTTTGCACACATACTACATAAATTAGATGCCAGAGCCAGATAGACTGGGGTATCTGTTAGGATATGTCTGTAACCGAATGGTCCATTCACTGAAAACATACTTTAAGAGTTTAGATTGTTTTGGGGGAGTGGGTATTAATGGACTTGCACCTGCCTTATTAGAGTTTTTGTGTTCTTGAACTAAATGAGTCATGTTGAATTTCTTCTCACAAGTGTCATGTGAGGGAAGGTATGTAAACTCTGTAGCCTTTTGCTTTGATTATAAATCACTGAAAATAAATGTGTAATGACTTTTTTTATATATTCACAATGACACAATAAAGACTAATATCTGTTAGTGGTTTGATGTGGTACCTAAAATAAACTAAATTCCTTGCAGTCAAAATCTAAATCTGACCTTATCTTTTGTAAAGGCCTCAGCTCTTTTCCCTTGGCCTAGGGAAAGATTGGAGGGATAAGTCTAGTGAAAGGCATTTCRCAGTTCATAGATTGTGTTCTTTCTGATTTCTAGCTCATGTGAAAAAGGTGGTTCAGAGAAGAAGTAATCAATGTTTCATTGAAGGATTGTGTGGTCAAGAGTTAAGGAAAATTTAGATCTCTGATTCTTATTTGAATAAGAGATTCTCATTCCTGTGAGGTAGTGTGGCTTTCCTGGAGCTTGTTTCTGGTGTCGTGAGTATTCTGGAAGCTTTGGTCTCTCAGGATCGTTATTTACCAGCATAATTTTGTGTCTGGTTACTACTTAGACTTTATCTGCCAACCAGCGGTGGGAGAAAGCCCATTATCATGTGGATCAAGACACATCTTGTGGTGGAGCAGCATGTACGGGAGTCATCTGCAACAACCCAGAAATTGTCACTGTTGGAGAAGATGGTAGAATAAATCTCTTCAGAGCTGACCAAAAGGATGCAGTAAGAACTATAGGTATGTCAAATAACTGTTCAAATTAGATTAGTTTGGAGTGGTTTGTTTGKTTTTTAGCTTCTCAAATGATAACCAAAAAAAAAAAGGAAGTCAGTTGAGAATTGARTTAAATATTCCAAGTTGAATGAGTTTGCTCCAGATTATTCCTATATTCCTCCAGATTTCAGATACTTGAAGTGTATTTCAGATGCATTTCTATGTTCATTCAGATATTTGCAAGTTAAATGTTTTAACTTCTGGGGAAGTTTCAAGCCTAGCATTCTCTGTAGGTTTCTGTTTTATCTAGAATTGTTAAATGCTATGACAGTATACGTGAAATATGGTTAGATTTCAAGAAGTATTGTGTCCCAAGTTCTTCGTAACTGGAGGTCAGTGAAATGGTCACTTCAATTCGCTATTTGTACTAAGATTAACCCTCATGGCGTTCATATTCAAAACCACCTATTTTTCTGTGTTTAAAGGAACATCAGGAACCAGAAACCACTGTTTGTACCCTGTTCTTCTGCCAGATATCATGGCTTACAGTGATCATTTCTCCCTTAGTGAAAAAGCTCCATTATTTCCTAGAATAATAGATCGTGTGATAGAGTAAGGTGTTTGTGAAAGGTGTCAAAACTTGGTTATTCTAACTCTTCTATCATGCTAGTCTCATGGAAATAGAATACAAGTTTTTAGCATCTGTTGGAAATAATACTTAAAAGCAGAAATAATGTAAAGGACAGTAACACCATATTTGATAGTGGCATTATTAAACTGGGACTTTCTCACTGAAACTTCAGTTTGACACAGCACCTGTGTTTCTCCTCAAGCAAAATCTTGCCTCTAACGGATGAAGGAATGTACAGTGATAAGCCAATTAAGGAAGGAAGCGCTCTGGTGTTTCTAGAGGGGGTACTTATGTGTTCATGGCTGTATACACGCATACAAGATAAATCCTATCAATTGCATACAGTCTTTTAGTGAAGCTCCTTGAGAATTGCTGTAGGGAACCTTTCTATCCTTTAAAAAAAAAAAAGGGTAGCAGGGCATGAGGCAGATCTTATTAGCACATGCCCACAAAACACAGTAACTTCCCCTTTGAGCGGCAAGAATATTAACTAGTTTGAAAGGATTATTTTATTTTTAAATTTTAACTTATATATCCAGATATTAACACAGAGTGTTYGGGTACAAGTTTAAGAGTAGAATGTTTTGCTGACTCACAGGAAGCAGATGTCCACAAAAAAAMCCTGTATTTTTCTCTGGGCAATTGCTCAGATGCTTACATACAGGTTTAATAATGTGCAGGATGCAAGTTGTTAGTTTTCTTAGCGCTCACTTAATAGTACTATGTAAAAATACTTGTTTTGTAGTGGTAGCATCAGCCAGTGTTACGCTGCAGTAAGACTTTGCATTGAGATTTGCTGGCCCATAAACATTTAAGAAATCACATGTGAATTAATTGAGAAACGTCCTTTTGGAAATGGGAAGGGAAATGTTAAAATGGGAATGGTCTATAAATAAGTCAGTCGCACCTATGACCTGATGAGTGAAGCTTACCTGGAGTTACGTGGAAGGGACTAGCACAAACTCATTGATGAGAGTTGTTTTACAGTAAAAGTTGGAGAGGGGGAGAGAACTTCTTGGAAGATGCTTTCAAGTTCTTCGGGATGGAGTTCTACAGTGTAAGCAGTGCTTTGTACTRGTTCCCAATTCAATGACATCTTGACCTTTCCCAGGCACTAAGCTGAACCCTCAGCATGCTTTAACATGAAGATAGAACTCTTGTACCTCACGAAATATTTGTAAAGGAGTACCTTTTTGTTATTGTTTAATGGATTTAAGAGTATAATACAAAGTGATACGTTTATAGTCAGTCGTGGTAGGAAAAAATCTCCTAAGTTAGAGATGATGTAAAAAATCTTTTGGAGCCAAAAGATGTATCATTGCTAAATCACTTATTGTTCTGTCACAAAATTTCAAATCACTTATAACTTCAGTGTTTGGTAATCTTACATTTCTTTTTAAAGGTGTTTTGGTGTTTGGGTTTTTCTTTTTTTCCTCCCCTTGGCTTTCATTTAAATAGTAGGCAGAAAGGAAAACTCATTCAAATATCTGTAACCAGGAATCAATGTAATTTGTCTGTCTCAATATCAGAAAAAGTTTGCATCTTATGCAGCAAAAAATTCACTTATATTTTCAGTATGGTCTTACACGAAGAATTTTAAAACACTTGAGATAAAAGTAGACTTAAAAATGTTWCCCAATCATAATCAAGATGTAAAATTTATATATAATAACAGAATCAAAATACAAGAATATGGTATCTATGTTATTCTCTCCTAAAGCCTCAAAAGTTTCACCTCAATGCTGTGAAGTGTTTGACATTGTAAATTATTCTGACCAAAAGGAGCACTGGMGAAAAGGATCTGAAAAAAGAGTTTTGCCATTTAGTTATTAAGATYAACAAGCAAAGCATAATTCTGGTTTGGCTTTAGGGACAGGGATGAATATCACATTGACAGTTCTTGGAAAAGGTCTAAAGAAAGTTGGTGAATTAAGTGCTTCTGTATACAACTGCTTAATGTTTTCAGCCAGAGTTACTGTTTCTTGTGTTCAGAASAACTGCATTATGAAAAGCTTCACAGCTTGCCTCGTGTCAGTAGATGCAGAGCATACAAAGAAAACTCCTATGAAAACCATGGACCTGGCTAAATTGATACCTCTTCTTAGGAGCTACAGAAAGAAATCTTGTGGATCAACATGTAGTTCTGTAAGCACTGGAGCTAATTAAATATAGCTTCTTACAGATTTTTCTCAGTAGTGTTTGATATAGGAAGTAAGGGCTCCTTTTTCACAGGGTACCCTTGCAACAGTTAAAATTTCACATGACACTGGTCTGTCTCTGCCCCTGAAAATGYAGAGAGGTTGTAACCTGCATGTTTAAGCAGCTGTGTTCTGTTTCCTAAAAAGAGTTATTTTGTTGTAATTAAATGGAGACTAATATTCTGTAGGTTTACCTGAATGTGTTCCTCATCTCTCTTGCAGACAATGCAGACAGCAGTACGCTCCATGCAGTGACTTTCCTTCGCACAACTGAGATCTTGACAGTAAATTCAATTGGACAGTTAAAAATATGGGACCTCAGACAGCAGAGAAATGAGCCATCTCAAATATTTTCTTTGTAAGACYTTCATTTTTTTTACATATTTACTAAGAAGTATGTGCTGCTTTATATAATCTGATTTAAATCTTTCCTGATACCTTCTTGACAATGGGATGATAAATGATTTTTTTTTAGATGGYTTTTAACTTCTTTGGTATTTAAGTAATCAAAAGCAGACTCTGCTTAATGGCTGGATTACTATAGTGGCTAAGCATGTATTTAGGTGGTCTGTTTTATGTTTTAACTCTTGAAGGACTATTGCACCTGTACACTTACTCTTTTTGAAGGAAAAAAAACAAACAAAAACAACCCTCAACCCAAAACTCTCCTCTCTTTCCCTAATTAAATATACTTTACATCTGTTTTTCTCCACAGGCCTAATATAAAGTTTCTGGCATTTGAAATGCATTTGAATGATAATTTTGTGCCTTATATGGTATTGTCAGAAAGCAAACTGAGCTAGATTCAATCCTGTTGTCTGTGGAATAATTCCAATTGCTATTAATAGGCTGTGGTTGAGGTACCTGGTTTTCTTAGTGCCCAGTCTCCCTTTGTAACTCTTAGTATATGTTAAACTGTAATTATAACATGAATTACAGAGTAAGCTTCTTACTATTGTAGGTATACTTAGAGTATTATCTGTATGCAAGGCTTTCTCCCTCCTGTAAAGCTGTCAGATACCGTGTAGGTGCCTGTATACCATAGGGCACAGAACCTGAYGCTCACCCAATTGTGGCTTCATGTTATTGCCATACCTCTGATTTCCAGTAGGTGTCATGCGGCTGCAGCCTGTGGTGACTAGATGCTGCAGGAATTGAAGCTGCAGTTGATACYGTTACCTTGTTTTGTCAATGCGCCTAGGGATTAAGGAGAAGATAGAAGTTGAATAAAAATTAATGTTTGCTTTGTTTGTTTTTCTTCTCCTTTGTAGGACAGGTGACAGAGTTCCACTGCACTGTGTGGACAGGCATCCTAATCAGCAGCATATTGTGGCCACAGGGGGCCAGGATGGGATGCTGAGTATATGGGACATCAGGCAGGGTACTATGCCAGTGTCCCTGCTAAATGCCCATGAAGCAGAAAGTAAGTATCTGAAATGGAGGGGGGAGAAGAAGGTGGCATTTTAGAAAAGTTTCTAATTTCTGTAAAGAAATTAGGTGGTGTAGGTACGATAGAAGACAATCACATAGTTGCTACTTCATGTGTCATCATCCAGTTGGCTTCAGTTTGTTCCTTCTCTGTATATGAGACTGTTCTTATCTAAAAGCCAACTCTATCTAAACTAAAACTAGAGTTAGTAAATGAGTCATTAGATGCATTTAATCAGAATGGCTGTGTTTCTAGAAGGATAGGTATATTAATAGTCATAGAAATTGATGCTGTGGTATGCAGGTATAGTAAAGCAAGAATGCATTTACTAACAAACTTGAAAACGTGAGGAAGGAGGGGAAACTGAAGATTATACAGATCCATTGGGTGCCTCCACAATGCTGAAACAGCTCGCTTTCCTGGTAACTTTATATGAACAAGATAGCAACTCATTTTGTGCTGAAAATTTCTTGACTTGATGCCACAATTATATTTAAGGAGTAAAAATATTTCTTGATRTTAAGCTTTACAAGTTAAAAATATTTCTTGAGATGTTAAGACTTAAATATCTTTTCCACAGTTGTGGTATTTAGACACAAAATAATAATGTGTGTGCTGGGAAGGAATGCATGCTGTGTGCAGATTTAAACTCAATAGTAGGGAAGATGGCATGAGAAAGTATTCAGAATGCCTGAATTCAGATAAGATTTTAACCTTTAACAATTTTCACAGTACTGAAAATGCAACAAAATAGTCTGTCTTCTTTTTTTTTTTTTTTCTTTTTTTTTTCTTTTCTTCTTTTCTTCTCCCCTCCCAGTGGAGGGAAAACTGTGGTAAATAACTAAGGGTGGGGGTTTGGGTCTCCTACCCACACACACTTAAGAATAGAAGGTTTTGGTGGGGGCCTGGGTTCTTGTAAGTGCGTGTCCATATCATACTAGCCAAAGTGCACTGGGCGAAGTACTTGATACTTGTTCTGAAGTGGTTTTGTTTKGTTTTGGTTTGATACTTCCAGTGTGGGAAGTTCACTTCCATCCCTCCAATCCCGATCACTTATTTACGTGTTCTGAAGATGGATCTCTTTGGCACTGGGATACTTCCACAGACATATCTGAAAAACCATCTTTTCTTCATCAAGGTAAGGATGTTTGAAGTCAGTCTGCACTGAATTTGTCAGTTGGCAACATAATTGAAGTCGATGTTCTCACATGACCCAATTAATAACACAAYCCTAATACAGAAAATTAAAAGCTGGTTTCTTTTCTTAGAAAGAAAGCCCTGATAGGCACTTCAGGAAAACTACTTATAAGGCTAACAGTTGTGTGAGTTTTTTGTGGTCTGTTTTTTTGGGTGGGTTTTTTTTGTTTGTTTTTTTAAATCTGCTGTGCTCTGTCCGATGTGTGTGAGGGCACATCTAGTATTTCAAAGATAGATCGTGTTCACTTAAAAATCATCTGTATACAGAAAAGACATGAAGGCAGCYGAAATACCACATCACTATCTGAGTCTCTGAGGGAGATATATAAAATGTTATAATACCAAAATAATTGATATATTAATAGGATAGTGGGATTATGAATTTACTATTCAAGGTCATAATTGGAACTTTCAATTAATGAAACTGGATCCCTTTGTATCGTGGCAGGATTTTAATTAAAGATRTGATAATGACAATATAAACATTTATTTTCACATTCTAGTCACAAAGACTGCTTAATTGCTTGCCACTTCAGACTGTAAACAGTGGGGAAACTTTCAGATGTCATCTGCTGCCTTTGGCCTCAAAGTTGCCATTCAAAGCTCAGTTTGATAYAGGGAAACAATAGGATAAAATGATTCAAGTTGCACTCTGCATGTCTTCAGGTATATGAAATATCAACTCTTTAGCACCACGTCAGCCACTTGTTAATTTTATGCTGAATGATAGTTCTCACACTGTGAGACTTCAGTTTGAATGTAAAATGTTGTGTGGAAAAAAACTTAAAAGTCAAATCCAGGTATATCACTTGCTGCAGAGTAAGAGGGACAAGGGATGGTAGGGAATAAGTGTTATTAAAGCAAAGCTGATGCCCCAAATATAGCAAGACACTGTATAAACAGACTTTTCTTCTTAGGTCTGTCCTTGCTTTAGACTCTGGCTGGAAAAACTTGTAGATACTTACACTGTTTGTTCAGCAAGATGAGTTCATAGCTGTACTGTGACCTCTTTGTCTTAACTGAGGACAGAGCTGGTAGCAGGTTTCTGTAATCACTTCAAGTACTTGATTTTTTTTAAGCTATTTTTTCCTTCGTTTACCAAAGAGATGACAACATCTGTTAACTAATCTGAAAACTGACTTAAATGTAAAATGATATTCCTGTTATGTCTCTTGCATACCTACTATGTTTCTCCAAATTCTGAGAATATATAAACTAAATTGGAACTTATTTCCTTCTCTTCCCTCTTTCCCTCTCCTTCTTTCAGGAGGAAGAAGTACTACCTATTTTTCCCACAATACCATTAACCAGTCTGTAGTAAGTGCCTGGCTAAGCAACGATCCTACCAAAGACCGCATGGAAATCACCAACTTAATTCCAAATCAGACTTTGTCTGTGAATAGTTTAGATATTTTAGGACCATGCCTAGTATATGGTACTGATGCAGAGGCTATTTATGTGAACAGACAACTTTTTGCATGAAACAGCTYCAGTATCCCTTTGAAGTACTGATCACCTTGAACTACTGGGAAATGTCAGGTTCATTCTTAATGATACTCATTAGTCTGTTATGGGGCAGAGGCCTACAGCTTGGTCCTGGTACTGCAGAAGAAATGTAAGGTACCTCAGATTCTGACAGCTGTCACTTGTTATTGATGCTCCAGGATGGGTAACTGAGCAAGCTTACACCTAAGTTTGCTCTCATTTCTTCCCCAATGCCTGTTTGGTTTTGGTAATGCTAAGCAGGAAGGTAGTTACTAGGGCAAGATATTTGCTGTAAACTGATGTCCATAATACACACGTGCATACAAAGTGAAGAAAAGGTAAACCCCCAATTATTTTTTTTTCCCCCTGTAACGGTATTTTTCAAGTATTAATTCTAAGGCCAGACTATGGGGTTCTTTGAAATTCTTTTTATGTCACCTGAGAGAGATGGGGTTTTCTCATCTGAGGCTTTTTTATATATTTAAGGGACATAACTTTTCAGGTTAGGTCATGAGAATTGGAAAGGAAAACTGTTAAAAGCTGTGAAATGTGATTCTATAAGAATCTTAGGATTTTAATAACATTAGTTTGGATTATTTACAGCTTCATTGTGGATGCTGCATGTTAAAACTTGATAATGTGCCTCAACTCTCTCAACAGAAAAGTGTTTTTTATAGTTAAGAGGTCATAATTGACAGATGTGTTGGCTGTGTTTTCAGGTGTGAGAATAAGACTTTCTGAACTTGAGACATAGTCTTTGTCACAATCAAAATTTCACATCTGGTCTGTAGCAATCTTTGAAAAGTTAAATTTTATGATTAGTGTTGTACCTACCTTTTGTTGCAGAGGAGCCTTTGTTTTTTTAAATAAAAAGTTTTGCACAAGAATACTGGTCTGACTTCCTAAATTGGTTTGAATAGATGTACTTGTAGTCATCTTTGCAGGAAGGTAAATAACCATGTTATTTGTACTGTTCTTGGGGATACAGTCTGAAGGGTGGAGGAGGGAAACCTCAGGATTTGGGCAGCAGCAGATTAAGTTATAAGGCTTTACACAGCATTTTCCATCAAAACCACTTTAGCGTGTACTTGATTTCCATGCTGGCAAGAACAGCCTTCTTGATCTCTTGTGATAAGAATACCTTACCTGATCTGGATTTCTCGTGTGTCTGGCTGGAGGAGATGGACAGTGTGCTGGGGACAGGCTGGCCCCCCTTCATAAAGGACTGTGTGGAGGTGCCAAGGGGCTCGCTAGAGCATCTTAAATTTTGCTTCCCAATTTGTTTGAAATGCAGCACTTTGCCTGAAAAGAAAAATGGTCGATATGCATCTGTCCGTGATAATTGATGGGTTTTCCTTCCTGGCGACATACACGTGTTGGTCTGTAATGAGTCCTTCGGTCAGGCATTAATTGGATCGCGGAGGCTCGGCAGACCTTTTTTCCCCCCCTTAGAAAGTCGGTATTTATCCATCGAGCTCGGTACTGCCACGGAAGAAAAAAGCAGTGCCTGAAACCCGGCAGCTGGGGGGGATCTGTTTTCTGTGGTTCCCCTCGCTCCCCCGAGCAGGCCTGCTTAGGCTAGCGGCACGCCGCCGCACCCGGGGCAGGGGCAGCGTCTCAGCTCCCGCCTGGGGCGGGGGCGGGCGCCGGCCTCCGCGCTCCATCCGGGCCGGGGCTGCGGGGGGAACGCCAGGCGCGCAAGGGAGGCCGGGAGCTGCCCATATCCGGGAAGCCCTCCGCGGCGGAGACACCGACAAAATGGCGGCGCCGAACTGAGAGGCCCGTGGCGGCGGCGGCGGGCGCTGGCGGAGGGACCGAGGAGCCGCTGCCGGTATCGCGGAGGGCCACGGCGGTCGTCGCCGCGCGGGCGGGGCCGAGCTCCGTGCGCTCACGCCCGGGCCCGGGGCGCTGCCGCCGCCGCCTTCTCGCCGCAGGTAGGTCCGCTCTGCCGCGGTGGCGAAGGGGGGGCGGCGGCGGTGGGTCTGGGGAGCGGCCGCGGGTTGGGGGCGAGAGGCCGAAGTGCGGCCGCAGCTCGGGAGTGATAACGAGCCCTCTCCGGTGCGGYCGCAGCTCGGGGACGATAACGAGCCCTCTCCGGCACGGCCGACCGGCGAGTCCTGGGCCCTCTTCGCTCCACCGGGAGCGGGCGGGACGTGGCCGCGGGAGACGGTGCTGTCTTCGGTTCCCCTGCCGCGGGTTGGCGCTTCCGAGGGCGGCTTCTCGCTCGCCGGGGAACGGCTCCTCGGGAGGGGCGGTGGGGCCGGTTGGGCGGGCCCTTGTGCCGCCGCCGGGCGAGGGTCCCGCCGCCCCCCGCGGCGGTGCTTGCCCGCGCTCGTCCCGCCGGCCTGCCCGGGGAGGACCGTTGGTGCGGGGAGAGCAGCGCTGCACAAGACCGAGCTCGGGTCACGGCCTGGGGCCGGCTGGGCGACAGAAGCGCAGGTGTCCCGGTGCCGTGGGACAGAGTCGGTTGTCGTGTGCCCTGCGCTCATCCCCGCGCTGAAACCCTCCTGCTCTGCGTGGTCCTTGGAACGCTGGGTCCTGCCGTGCGGTAGGAATTACCTTAGTACCTGTCTGTGCCAACGCAGCTTACACTTTGGTCCTCAGTGGC
The DNA here is from genome assembly GCA_030449065.1 of Oceanodroma leucorhoa. NCBI lineage: Eukaryota > Metazoa > Chordata > Aves > Procellariiformes > Oceanodroma > Oceanodroma leucorhoa. The sequence continues at coordinate 1,075,191 of JASVER010000016.1, forward strand.
TGTCCTGCTGGGAGCCATAAAGATCACTCTTATGTGCGCTCGAAATAACTGCGGCTGCTACCGAGAATAACTAAGAATACATTTGTACGTAAGAAGAGCTGTATCCTGTTAAAGGAGATAGCAGAGCGTAAGAATGGAAACAAGCAGAGCGAATGCACAATGTTCCCAGTATTCAGCTAGCCTCTGGTCATTTCCAGCTCAGTCTTCTTTGACCGTATGTAGTTGTGTTTATTTACTAATTTCAGGGCCCAGTTTTCTCCTCATCCTGTGGAAACTCTTAGCATTGGAAATGCATCCTTTGGCAAATTGCTTTACTGCTCAATGACCTGTTATCTGAAGAACAGCTTCCTTTTGTTAGTTTGAACCAAGCCCCTACAAACTTAATTTTATGTCTCCCAAAATCTTGATGGTTTTTTTTCTCCTAGCAGTAAAGCGTTGTGATTACGTATAAAATAAGTTATTAGAATAGGTACATGAGAGAGGGAACCAAAATAGATTAATATATATCATTCAATACTTAGTGAGAAATCTGAGTATTTAAACATATGTTCAAAACTTTTGGAGATAAGAAATGTTACAGATCTATTACAAAGCTGTGTATTTTTCAGAAAAACGTGGAAGTCATTGACAATTGCATGCAACCATTCTGTGTTCTCATTCAAATGCCTGTTTTTAAGTCCAAACTTTCATGATTATACTGTAAAAAGACAAGGGTTTTTTTCCTTACAGTTTGACCTGTAGAAGAAAATACTTTATCCCCATATTTTGAAAAGAAACGAAAAATTATTTTTTTAACTCCTTTAGGGAAGTGGAGAACTTCATCAGTGGAAACAGCTGCATTAACAAACAGATCTATCATTTACATTTAATGACACAAAATCGCAAGGGGGAATTGACCTCAGTTCCCTTGGATACAGTTAGTGTTTGCTAGTTAGAAGTACAAAATTGAGATAGATTTCTTACTAAGCAGTCAAAACTTTCTTGCTTTAAAATGTGTGCAAATATCTGTAAGAGGAGGTCACTTCTGAATTTTGAGGTTCATATATAAAGCAAGGTGAACTGTAGTCAACGGTAATACTTGCTTTCTCATACTTCATTAAACTGGAGGACCAGTTTAATTGGGTTTCTGAGCAATTAAGACTGTAGTTTCACATAAGCATCAAACTGCTATTACCCAACACTGCTGCCAAAAGAAACAACCCACCAAAAAAAAAGTTACTATTTATCTGGGTAAGTTCCTTAGCTTGATTCACGCTGTGTGGCCTTAACAAACAATTATGCTGGCACTGTTAAGTGGTGGGAGATAAGTGGACTGGCTGGTTTACACTGGTAAAGCTCTGCTGCTGCTAAAAGTTTATGTGAAAACGTAGCTTTATTTTCCAAGACTGCTCAGTCCATATCCTGTTGTGCTGCAGTTGCCAGCAAAATAATAGCTATCAAACATGTATAGCATCCCTTGTCTTAAAGTTCTCAAAGCACTTTAGAAAGAAATACAATTCTCTCACTTTTGCACCTAAAGAAATCAGAGCACAAACTGATTTTTCTTCCCCTCTAGGTCTCCTGACTTACGGTTTAAGTGTCCTGTTAATTTAACCTTGATTTCTCTGAGGGGCGTTACATTTGTTTACATCTCTTACTACCCATGGTGTAACCATAAAGTGAATATTGAAATACCAGATGAAATTATGGTGAAATACATAGGTGCAAAACAACTGTTTTCTCCTGAATTCCAGGTCTTTGAGAGTTGTTGAAAGGAATAACTCGTGTGTGGACATTTCTTTCTTCTCTCGCTGGTATTTGTGTGACACAAGATCAATACCAACTGTTATATCTGGATTACCCTGCCAGTGGTGAACTAGTCATTACTCCTAATTTTAACTGAATTTCAGCAAGTAGTCTAGATTACTGAGACTCTAAGATATTTAGCCTTCTTGTCCTATGTTTTGGGATGAGTTTATGCTAGAGGTTTCACCTTTCTGGAGGTGGCGGTTTGCTCAAGTGTTATCAGCATATATCCTGGCACTTGGGTATCCAACATGTGTGGTTTTTGAAGCAGGTGTCTTGAAAAGAATTCTGGTAAAATGGTCTAAATATAGTTTCTCCCTTTTCTTTGAAAAAAAGTGTTTTTGACAAAGTATTTTCAATGTGGTCTTAAATATGGCATGTTTTGAAAGTGGCCAGAATTAAATTACATTTTAAATGCTCTCATGACATACTTCTTCCTGAATCTAGATTTCTTAATACTTTGAGCAAAACTTCACTGTTTATTATTAAAATTCACTTACATATCTGATGATCTTTTCCTTATTCAGTGAGCACTGAAGAATTGTATGCTACCAGGCTGCTGGGGAAAGCTTTACTATAACTACCAAATTACATTTATTTAAGGTTTCAAACCTATGACAGGGCAGAGAAAGCTTGTGGGTGCAGTTATAGTACCTAAGATTTAGATGGTTCCATTAGAGACATTATATTATTTCTTAAGTGGTTCTCCAAGGAGAATGGGCTTAAGTGGGTGTCCCTTGTGTTTCTTTTTGCAGTCCTTATTTATGTATTACTTCAAGCTTTCAGGTTTTATTTGTATGTGGGTAGCATGTGTATTTAATTAATACAATTTGCATGGGTATTAGAGGGTTCTTTTTCCTATTAACTTCTTGTTGTATTCCTCCTCAGTCACTGAATCGTTAATTGGTTTATGACAGTGCAAATATTCTTCTGGATGAAGAAAGAGTGGCTCTTATGTAGACTGTGTGAAACTTAGACACCGGTTTAATTCATGTCTAATATGAGAAACAGTTATCTACACACTACTTCTTTAAGAGACAAAAGATGTTTGCAGATAATCTGAATCCTCAAAAATAATCCTTCAGAAAACTAGGAATGCACATTTTTAACACTTTGAGAAACAGAAACAAGAAAATAAGAACATTTCCGTATTGCTACTGTTAGACACTGCATTATAGTAAGGGAACAGTGTGAGTTGAGCTTTACCATTCTAGTTGCCTGTGAAGAAAAGACAGTGATAAAATATGTAATTTTTATATCTTGCACTATCTAAGTAACGGATCTTCCTCTGTGGAGCAGTAGAGACTGCAAAAATTTTATTTCATGATACTCTAAAGAGGCAAATGCTCTGTAACTTCTCCAGTGTTTCACCTTACTTGCTCTATCCTTTGCCATACCAGTTACAGTACTAACTAGTGCACAGCATGCATGCAGAGATTTGAGTTCTCTGCAGACACAGGGTTCTTCCCCTGATGAGTCAGTGCCTTCAAAATGCAAACGTTATTTATTTGTTTTTGGCAGAAAGCTGTTTCCCTTACCAAGTGTCACAGCTATGCTCTCGGTGAATTTGATGCTTGAGTTCTTAAACAATTTTACAGTAAAAAAGTTTGATTAAATTTTCTTTGTTTTCTTTTTCCCTCTGCTCTCAACTTCCCTTATGTAAAATAAATTAAAAAATTACTTAACCATTGACAAAGACTGGTTCAAGGAGACTCAAGCTAAGAGACTGTGTCAGCCTTAGAAAACTGAACCCTTAAACAGGTTTAAATGGCAGATGGTACAAGAAATCATAGAGTTGTGTGTGGTGAGCTGGGCAAGTGTTTATTTTTTACATATGTGACTGCTAAAGAATGGATAAAATCATGGTAATTGTATACTCTCATTGGTGTACTTTGTAATTCTCACTTCTGTCTATTTGTGGAGCTTGATGTCAGAATTGTTGAACAGCTAGGGTATTTGGTCCATGTCCTAGCTAACTGGATAGCAGAGTTGGCACCTTCAGATATAGAAGTGTTGATGGAGAGAACGTGGGTGATGAACGGAGACAGCACCCAGCAGAGAGGGAAGGCAAAGGAGCAGTGATGGAGTATCACACACAGCAGTTCACATTTGCTCTTGAAAGCCTTGTCCACCACACCGAGTTCCTATTTACTCTGTCCACAGCCTTTGCAATTCAGGACAGTTCGGAGTTGAGGCACCTGAAACATTTTTTTGTTAATGGACTGTAAGAAGCCCGACACAATTCGTGATTTAGGTTGAGTAAAGACTGCCTGAAGAAGTTGCTTAGCATGTTTTTAATAACTGTGAAGGCAGTGCTGCATGTGAACATTTCACTGTGACCAATGACACATTGTGAACTTTTTCACTGCTGTACGTATAACAGGATTTTTTGTTTTGTTTTGTTAACAGGATAGCAGTTTTGGGTTGTGACAAGAGAAGAGCCACTGATTTCACAAGTTCTGAAACTACCAGCCAGTCTTCCTTGAGTTTTGGTGTGTGCTAGTCCTTGGTGGAGGTTGCATATATACATGTTTTCATGAAGAGAAGTGAGAAGCCAGAAGGTTATAGACAAATGAGGCCTAAGACTTTTCCTGCCAGTAACTATACTGGCAGCAGCCAGCAGATGCTACAGGAAATACGAGAGAGCCTCAGGAATTTACCTAAACCCTCAGATGCTGCTAAAGCTGATCACAGCATGGGCAAAATGTTATCTGAAGATCCTAGACAAGGCCGAAATCCCCCCAAATTTGTAACGTATCATAAAGTTTTGCAAGAGATAAGAAACTCACTTCTGCCTTTTGCAAATGAAACCTCAGCTGTCAAAGGAACATCAGAAGTCAATCGACAAATGCTGCAAGACTTACAAGCTGCTGGCTTTGATGAGGTGAAATACTTTATTTTCAAGATTTGGTGTTCTGCTAACTGTAAACTATTAGTACATGTGGGAGGGGTTGTTGATCATGGAATGTTTGAACAACGTATGATAAGCAAAATAGCTTCTTCAAAATCTGGTAGGTTTCTAGTTAGGATGTAGTGAAACCGGTAATAATGGAGGATGAAGAAGGGGAATAGAAGGATTTAGAGAGGCTTGGCTTTTGTTGTGTTTTTTTTTTCTCTTTTTTAAGCATCTTGTGCAGTTTGTTCTTATGTGGTAGGGGTAGGTTGTTTTAATTATTTCTATCGTTTTAGGCAGAGAGAACTGGACTCTCTAGAACGTGGATTCTTCCTCTCATACTTACATGGAATTTTGGATTGTGCTCCATTAAAATATGTTGATAAAACATGGCCATTCTAAATCGAAAGGCAATACCAAATATTTCAGAAATTAATCTTAATGAGCTTTTTGTATCTGTGGCTTATAGAAACTTAAACTTTTTGGAGAAAGGAATTTGGCTATCCTTACTTTATGCACTTTGTCAGATACAGATAAAATAACAAGGCGCATGACAAAACCAGTTGCAGAGTGTCTTCTCTGCAGTATGCTCTCAAGACAAAAATGTCAAGTCTCTTGAAAATCCTGGACATAAGTAATAAGAACAGGGAACGAAATAATTCTTCCATTTATTTTTTAAATTATTGACTAAACTTACTTCCATTCATTCATTTTAATAAGTGAAAGGAGTCTGAAAAGTGGTTTCCAAGAGTAAAAAATTAATACACTTATAGCTCCTGTGTTTTTACTGGGATTTGCACATCAAAGTAAATTACACCTATTTTCATGCCTTCTCTGGAAACCTGAGTACAAAAGCAGGTTTAAAAAAAAAAGCTAGCAAACCACTCATCTTTCCAAAGGAAAAAGGCACAGTACCACAACAGGGATTGCCTTTACAGGAGTGCACTGCTTGTAGTGGTGACCAGCTCAGGAGTTCTGCTGGCTGTGATGCTTCGGTATTTACAGAGATCTACCTCTACCAAGAGTGAGCTTCTCCAGAACTATCAACTGGSTTTTCCTCAACAATGTCCCAATGTCAGGTGCCGATAGTGGTTTTTCATGTTCCTTTCTCAGCTTGCTCAGATACACAATTCAGGCTGTGTTTTCAGTAAGAATGGAAGGATTTTATAATGATAAATGATTTTGTAAGAATTTGCTCCTGCTCTGTGGTTTGTTGCTGAGGTTGGTCATTTGTTTTGGGTTTTTTTTTGTGTTTTTTGTTTGTTTGGTTTTTTTTTTTAAGTAGATCGGTTCTCAGATCCATTTTTACAGATTGAACCTGCAGTCATTTTTGCAAACTGAAGAATAGTATGTGGCTGGATAATAAACTAGAAAGGTATCTTAAGTTGGTATTTGTGTTGGATTGTTTGTATCTTGAAGCCTTTTGCTCTTACCCTTTGTTCTTGGATACAACTGAGAATTCCCAGGACACTTGTGGTTATATGGACCTTTTTTCAGGCACAGTGCCAGCATAAGCTGTTTCTGCCATGTGTTAACCCACAGTTGTGTTGCCACAATAGTCCATATGGCGTTGGCCTGTGAACTCCACCAGGAACAGATACAGCTGAAGTAGGAAAGCATTTCTCTTGGTGAGGGCTATTCAAGAGCAAGTAGGAATGAAATGAGAATGTATTTTGAGCTGGGATTGTTTTATGGACTGGATCATAGCTGGGGGGTGTTGGCTAGCTGTAAGCAGCTGATTTTTACCTTTTTTTTTTTTTTTTTAAATACGTTGAATGTCACAAATGTTCTGGTTATTCCCCCTACCTCTCAGGTAGTATGTAGGATTCAGGGTTAAAGCTGAACAGATAAATATCTATCAGTATCGGGGGTGTGTGTATATATAGTGTGTGCGTATAGATAGTAATGTATCTATGTATAGTAATTATGGGAGAATGCAGTTCATTGTGTGTGTGGTTTTTTTAAAAAAAAAAAAAAACAACCCACCCTAAATAGCTTACAGGAAATCTCTTTTGCTTATTAGGATTCAAGTGCAGTCCTCATATGTTCCATGTAAGGTGGTACTCTTCAAGACATGAAATACTTCATGTCACATAGGTGACCAAGGTTTTTGTTCTTCAGCTAGAAGGGTGAGAGATTCTTTGGCTCTTACTAAGGTCCTCTGGTTAGTGGAGAGGGAGCTAAATTTTATCTCTTAAAATATTGCTAGTTCTGTACTTTGAGATTCTGTGTGTCTTTATGGCTTGGTGATGTGAACTTGTAGGTTTAGGTTTATATATTGTAGAATTACTTGGCTAAAAAGACAGTAAATTTGGTTTTGAAACTGATTAAGAAGAAAATTAAAGTCGATAGGTAGAAATGAATAATGGGTCCTATAAAAGTATATTCAAATTGGAAATTAAATACTCTGGACAAATTAACTTTCTGTTTGCACAATGATGAAATAGTATACTGGTGCTGAAAATGTACTTCTTTGCAACAGATATATTGCCTATAATAGTAGAAGTGTTGCAGACATAACTGTCTCGTGAAGGAGCTATGAGATCAAAAGTTTTATCTGCTTTTTCCAACAATGTCAGCTGGTCTGTAAACTTTGTGACAACCTTATTATATGTATTTTTTTTATTTTAGAATCCTTTTTTAAGGTTCTGCTTTGTTCACTGAATTTAATTATTGTTTCTGAAGGCAGTATGTAACTTTGTATGTTTGTAGTGTTAAAAAGTACACAGACATGGTGAAAGTTTAAATGTGGGTTTGATTTTGAAGTTGATAACTGACTACTTCCCTTCTGAGTCCTCTTTGATTTTCCCATTGATTTTAGTAGGACGTGAATGCTGTCGTAGTAGGTAACCTGTTCAAACATAATGTGAACTGAAGTGATTGCTTCGATACAACCAAGTATGGCCATAACAAATCACTAAAGACAGTGTGCTTAATTATAGGGAGTTATGCTGTGGATTTGTTTCAGACTTGTTGAGTCAGCTGCACAAATCCCGTGCAATATAACTGGGAGAGCAGTGCCTGACTTTCAACCACCTCTGAAATTCTGCCTCTGTTGCTTGACCTTGATCTCATTCAAGTCAGTGGAAGAACCACTGGTCGATAATACATTTTCCATTGGCAGAGCTGGGGTTGGCCATTACATCAAAACTTGTGTTTGGATCTCTAAGAACACAGAGCTTAAATCTACCACAAAAATAATAGAATTTCTGCCAATAATGTTGTCTTCATTAGGAAGAATTCTTAGGGAGAAACTTAGAGAGAAATCAGTTATGTACTTTGGTAAAATTACTGGAGGATATTTGGCTAAATAACGGTGATTTTTAGTATTTTTGCCATTTTCTTGTAATTTGTTTTTTGTATATAATTTTTCTTTTTAGGATATGGTTATACAAGCTCTTAGACAAACTAACAACCGTAGTATAGAAGCTGCCATCGAATTTATAAGTAAAATGAGCTACCAGGATCCTCGTCGGGAACAGATGGTTGCAGCAGCAGCAAGACCTGTAAATGCAGGTATGAAACCACTAGGTAGGTGTATCCATAGTAACTTCGTAACACACTGAGTGTATCCTTATAGGTGAAAAGTATAAAACAGCAAATTCCTCCTTCGTGTGCTCACAATGGAACAGAGGAAATGTTGAGATAGTTTTTTGCTTTTAAAAATAGCATATAAAGTATATGATGTAATTCTTCTGAAAGATAGGTGCATTTAACAGGAATTTCTTAGACATTTCTTTTTATAACTGTGTGGTTTTAGTATTGTATGTAAGTATTTTATACAAGGAATGGCATTCAGATCTCACTTTAGTAATTTTTGTCCCTCATTGGTGTGATGGCCGTAGTTTGTTCTCAGTGTCAGGTGCCATTTAGAAGTCAGTGGTGAGCACTGAATTCTTATTTTAATTTTTTGTCTCTTATTTCACACTCTCCCACACAGCAACACTACCTATGTGTACTTTTGTTTATATATATTATTTGTGTGTGTGTGTATATTTATATATCATGGCTACAATATTTGTATTTTAGGACGTGCTGTTTCAAGATCCCTCTCTCTACTTAATTTTCTGCTTGGTTCCAGATTTTGTTTGTATGGTTTTTAAGGCAGACTTCATGTTAGGGGAAGTTAGGGGACAGACTATATAGCTTTAGTAGCAACAGTCAGAATTTTGCTACTTGCTATTATTGCTCTCTTAACACATGCAAGCACATTTTTAATACATCTTGATGTTTTTCTTTTTTTTACCAGGTTTTAGTAGCATACACCTAAACAAAAGGTAACTTTCAAATGCAGCAGAAATACTGAACTTCTGTTTGACTGAAGTTGAGTGCTGAGCTGCTAGCTCTGTAAAGTTACATTTTAAATTGACCATATAAGTATGAGGAAAAATTAGTAGTCAAGAGTAGCAAAGTACAGCATTATTTTCATTTAGTCTATGAAGCATGGTTCTTGTATGAAGCTGCTAGCTAGATGCCACCATTTAGCCATGATTTTCATTGTTACTTGCAAAGATGTAGTAATTAACACATTCTTTTACTGACTGTACAGTGACTTTCAGCAGTTACAGTACCATACGTGTTTACAATGTTATTACTGTGATACTTATAAAAAGCACAGTAAGACTTCATGCCCTATCAGTTCCTTGCATATTGTTTTGTTCATATGATGCAAAATAACTTCTGTAAAGTAAATACATTGTAGAGCTTGGCTCTGTAAGTTTTACTTTCATACAGTTTTAATTCTTGCCTGTATACAACACTTTTACCCATAAAGACATAACTTTTAAAATTAAAGTAGTTAATCAAATTTCGCATGCAAGGAATATAACAATTTTGGATGAACTGTATGCATACAAGGGTGTAAGCATTTTTACAGCATTCAGTTAAATTTTATTTTAAGAACACTTCATATGTTATAAGTGTTAAACTGGAAGGAATAGCAACATGACTAAACCTATTTTTCCGTGCTATGGCTTTTTTGCGTTTGTACTGAAAATCTCTTCTGAGAGTTGCTTATATACATGATTAAAAATACATAGTATGCCTAATAATTTTGCGTATTACCATTTTTTTAAATTAAAAATTGAGTGCATCTGTAATTGAAGCAAAATGCATCTTCAGAAAAGTGATTTCTAAAAAACTCCGATACTACAGTTTCATTGCATTTCTTTGCTCTTATACTGTGTACTGAGCATATTACCATAGCATGCTGTGTATTACTAGGTAGAGGTAAATTTTTCGTGTGAAGTACAGTGGATTATGGTATGTCGGAGAATTCCCATCCTATTTCTGTAGTAATTAATGCAGAAGAATAAAATATTCAAAGCAGTAAATAGAAATAATCTCTAATAATATAAATGCTGTGTTTTCATCTTGTAAAAGCAGGGACTGTACAGCAATCAGTTAACCGCAAGCAGAGCTGGAAGGGTTCTAAGGAGTCCTTGGTTCCTCAGAGGCATGGCCCTTCCTTGGGAGATGGTGTAGTTTATCGCTCAGAAAGTCCCAGCTCTCAGCCTGATGTAGGAAGGCCGTTATCTGGATCTGGCATTGCAGCATTTGCTCAGGCTCATCCTGGCAACGGACAAAGAGTGAATCCCCCGCCTCTACCACAGATAAGGAGTGTCACTCCTCCTCCTCCACCTCCTCGAGGACAGACGCCCCCTCCAAGGGGAACTACTCCTCCGCCTCCTTCCTGGGAACCAAACTCTCAAACAAAGCGTTACTCTGGAAACATGGAATATGTGATCTCCCGTATTTCTCCAGTGCCACCAGGAGCATGGCAGGATGGTTATCCACCTCCACCTATGAATCCTCCACCCATAAATTCTTCCACGCAGGGTCAGAGAGGCATGAGCGCTGTTCCCATTGGCAGGCAACCAATAATCATGCAGAGTTCTGCCAACAGCAAATTTAGTTTTCCCTCAGGAAGAGCTGGAATGCAAAATGGCAATTGTCAGGCAGAATTCATAGTTCACCAGAATGTGGTGTCTGGGAACTCAGTGAGTCGCCAGCCACCCCCATACCCCATGAATCCAACTAACAGGCAAAGTCCCACAGCACTACAGATGCAGGCAGGAGGATCTGCACCTCCTTCAGCATACACCAACGGGAATCTTTCTCAGGCAATGATGGTGCCAAACAGAAATAGTCACAACATGGAACTTTATAATACAAATGTAGCTGGAATACCTGCGTCCTGGTCACAGCCTTCCCCTGTGCAACCGCAGTCATCACCTGGCAATGGGCATGACATGCCTACATGGCAACCCAATGTTCCTGTGCGGTCAAATTCTTTCAACAACCATCACGGAAGTAGGCAGAGTCACGCTAGCAGCTCTCAGCCTTCGGCTACAACAGTAACAGCTATAACGCCAGCTCCCATTCAGCAACCAGTAAAAAGTATGCGTGTGTTAAAACCAGAGCTACAGACTGCCTTAGCGCCCACTCACCCTTCCTGGATGCCACAACCAGTGCAAACCGTTCAGACCATTCCCTTCTCTGAGAGTCCATCTACAAATATAGCCGTTATGTCGCCTGTTGCAGAGGCTCCAAATTACCAGGGTCCCCCGCCACCTTACCCAAAACACTTGTTGCACCAGAATCCCTCTGTCAGTCTGTATGAGACAGGACCCAAGCTCAACAAGGAGGAACCACCCATTTTATCCAAGGAGGATGAGAATGAAAAGAATTATGAGTGTGTTGATTCAACAGATAAAGAAAAGAAACAAATTACAACATCACCTGTTCCTGTTAGAAAAAACAAGAAAGATGAAGAAAGGAGAGAGTCTCGCATTCAAAGCTATTCCCCTCAGGCCTTTAAATTCTTCATGGAGCAGCATGTGGAGAATATACTCAAGTCACATCAGCAGCGTTTGCATCGGAAGAAACAACTAGAGAATGAAATGATGCGGGTAAACTCTTCCTTCTTTCTAAATTTATGACTAGAGAAATGTTCCTGTATTAATTTTAAGAAATATGTCTTAGTTGTAGAATGTTTAAATAGTACAGATAAATAGAACGTTGTGGTATATTGTGGTACTGAAGTCTATTTTTAGGTTTTGTGTTTGAGATGTGGCAAATTCTTCATTGCTTTGCTTACATACTTCCTTGTTTTCTTAGAAATTAATTTTTTTAAGTAAGATTTTTGCGTGTCTGAATGCAGCTCGCCTGGCTCATATATGATAAGGCAGCGGAAGCAAAATCCTTGTTGCGTGAGCTGAGATTTAAGTACATGGCTCATAGCTTTTTGTTATGGGTTCTATTTAATCCTGATTTTTGAGTGAGTTATATGCAATATTTTAATGATTTTTAAATTATTTTTTTTTAATAAACACTGCAGATACAAGTAGCAAAGCAGGGACAAGTGGTAGGCTGGTTAGTGAATTTATGTAGTCATCCAAACGGTGATACGTTTTATGTTCTGCAGTTTGTTTCCAGTAGCGATAGGGTTTTTTAAATTCAAATCCAAAAAATCAGTATTTGAAAGTTACATTTTTAGAATTAAAGAGACATGGTACCTTTTGCCTAAGTATTTTATAATCCAGGTGGTAAGGGTATCTGTTTAAACAAGGGGTAATTGAATGGGATAATAAAAAACAGATGTCAACAAAACCACATAAAATCAACTTCTTTGTGCCTACATGAAGTCAGTGGTCTATTTCTGGAGTTTCAGTGTTCTACTAAACCAAATCAAAAGGGTAAAAACTGGAGCTGATGTATACATATGTTATTTAAAAAGAGAAAATAGTGAAAAGTAGTAAAATTAAGATTTGCAGGAATGGAAATTTGAGATTTATTACTTACATATATTCCTCGACAATTGTAGTTGAAAATCTGACAGAAGTACGATGTACCTTTTAATTTATTCTATGAAAGAATGTATTTGACTTATGCCACTTTCTTGAAGCGCTGTTTTTTAGATCCATGTTTTCTTACTGTAAGCTGTAGTGTTTTATAAGTGTTTGCTTAATCACGAATATGTAAATGTTAGTAAGATTTCTTCCTGGAACTCTTTCTAGATCTTTATTCTTAGTTTTCTCTCTTTCCTTTTCACTTCCACTAACAGCTGATTTAAACTGTTAAGGTGTGGGAAGCTTTCCTGAACTCTGTAGCCTCCATCCCTGTGTAGACAAGTAAGATTTTGGAGCAACAGTATTTATTAAGAATAGCATGATCCCTTTTTAGAGGGCTTTGCATGCAATCCTGCATCAAAATTAAGCATGAATTTATTTTGACTTTTTGAGTACTTAAATGTAAGATTATAATTAATGTTGATTTGCAAACTTCACTTTCCCTTCTTACTGTGTTGTGTTCCATAGTAAGCATAAGTGTTACTTATATGAAAGCACTGATACAACTTTTCTTGATATTTTTCTTGTGCATTTAAAGCACTCTAGTAAATCTCTTTTCTTATATGAAATGTAATTTATAATATTTATACTAGATTTAAAGCTGGGATGTTTAATTACAGGCTGAAGGGTGGAAAATGGGGTATTATGCTGCAGCAGACCTCACATTTTTCATCAGGGTATAGGAGGGGAATCCCACCATAGTGAAGTATATTTTGGGTCTTTATGAGAAGGAGAAAGGGAAACTAGCCCATTACTTATTTTCAGGAAGTATAAGAGGATTAAACAAGTATTTAATCCCTTCTTTTCTCTGCTTTGGTAGGAATTTTGAAAGAAAAAAAATACCAGAATGCATCCCTACAGAAATACCTACCTTCACAGGATGCTGTATTTTTAGCATAGGTGACATATTTCTCTGCTATTGGGTTTCCTAGGGAATAGAGTAGAGCTGTCTCAAAAATATTTAATTTAGATTTGTGAATTTGCCCAAGAATTATGCTAGATGTCTTTGCCGCAAAGAGAAACTTAAGTCATGATTTAAGGCACAACAAGATGAGAAGGGAGCAAAATGAGAGCGAACTGTGTGACATCATAGGGCAATTTAGGAAGCTCTCGTGCCTGGCAGTGACTAGAACTGATTGGAGGTGTATGTGCGTGAGCATTTGTGCAGCTGACAAAGTTGGTTAATTTTTGGTAAATGCTGTAGCTGAGGAGACTTCTAGGGAAAATACAGCAATGCAGGGAGCGATCAGTTTGTGATGAGCATTTGCTTTAGTGGATGGCATAGGAAAAAGTGAAGATGGATTGGGGGAAGATATGACAAATTGGGGTACTTGAGCTATTTTTTACAACAAAATTGTGAGGATGCAACAGCTAGAGAGCAGGTACGCGAAGGTAAAGCTACAGGGTTTTTGGAGACTCTATATCTTGCAGTGATTAATTACTGTATTGGGTCTCACTCCTAGGGTTGCCATCTAGGATGTATTTTTTGTCAGTTTTCTAACTGATCAGTGGGTTCTGTTTGTGTGCAAGTGGGGCTGTACTGAAGCAGACTTCATGGTTCAGATGGGACTTGAGAAGGTGACCCACTGTTGTCTGAACTTTAACAGGGTCATCAGGTCTTCAAATGTCTTCTTGACATTTGTAGGTCTTCAGAAATTCCTCCTTTTGCACTGAAGTGTGCCTTAAGCATGTTCATTCACAGAATACTTGAGATGTTTCTGTCCTGGAAGACAGTGCCTGGATATTCCTGCAGTAATGTGTTGAGAAAGACAATTTCTTGATTCGGAGTAGGGAGTTGAACCTATTTTCCGCATCCAGTCTTGAAACTACTGCTACCCAGTCCTAACTACTGCCTGTCTGATGTCAACCAAAAATTTTGTATCAAATTTGAGACAGCCTTCCCCATTTAAATCTTACTGAATTGATATTCCTTGTGAAGTTTGTTTGGGTAGACAAGCATTTTGTATGCATTTTCCTAATTGCATCTCCTTTGGATCCATTTTTGTTATGATGCCTGTAAGAAATCTTCTGTGTTCTAACTATTTTCTGTAATACGTGACATATAGTATCTTGAAAGCATTTTTAAGATACTGAATGATATCTAATTGATCTTTTATCTTGCCTTTTTTCTCAGTCACATCTGTTATATTTTGTTTCAAGTTATGTTGTAATTTAGGCAAAGTAGAAGTCATCTATTAACATGCAGTTTTTACAGGCCTAGACTGGTGGTTACCTAATCTTGATAATGGTCCTGAGTACTGTTATGCAGACAGTATCTTAAACATTCAAAATGTTGAGGAGATGGAAGCAGCAAGATTTGGTATCAAGAATTGATAAGATGTGACAATAAGAAATTGAAAACTTCTAGAAAACTCAAGTTTTAGAAGCTTGAGTAACAGTTGTGATGTTTGCAGGGATTCAGTTGGCCATGTTCGATTTTGATCAGAATGTCCAGGAAAAAGTAAGGAAATATACTGTAGGTTGAACTTGGAAATCATTGCTGTAGGAAGGTGATTTCAAGCCAGGTAGGCAGATAAAATAATTGAGATGCTATGAAAAAGGGAACATTTAAGATTTTGAAAATGCTGACAGAAAACAAAAGAAGGAATGAACATAAAGCTATCTGGGGGTAGTGTCACAGAGAAAAGACTGTAAGAAGTTGAAGAAAGATTCTGCTTACGTTAAAACCAAGAAGAAGGTATATTCTGATTCCAGGGGACTAAAATTTGCCAAGAAAGATGGCACTGGAATTGAATGG
Organism: Oceanodroma leucorhoa; assembly: GCA_030449065.1. Classification (NCBI taxonomy): domain Eukaryota; kingdom Metazoa; phylum Chordata; class Aves; order Procellariiformes; genus Oceanodroma; species Oceanodroma leucorhoa. The sequence continues at coordinate 1,090,477 of JASVER010000016.1, forward strand.
CACTTTAAAGGAATTGAAGCCACCAAAAATACACTAGGAGGAGCCCAGGTTGGAGTATGATGAGAATGCTTAGTGTGGTTCTTGTAGATAAGGGTTTCCATGCTGTAGGTGATGAGTCACATGTAGCCTGTGAGTGTGTCAGCTGTCAGAAAGTTAGCGGTGGTGGCCAGAACACCAGGGATGTTCATTTGAGATAGGGATATGTACACAGATGAGAGCCAAAAACTGATACCACGAGGAAGAGTGAGCCACTTCAAAGAAATTGCTCTGCTCAACTTGTTGGTATGTAGAGTGGAGAGTGGTAGAGAAAGCGTGAGTGAAGTCCTGTTAGAAAGAGGTGGGTTATGTGGTAAGAGGGAAGATCAGGTCTTGGCTTGTGGCAGAGGCGTGTGCTTTGTGTGGGTGGACAGTAGGAAACAGTGCCATGTGGATCCAGTTTGTGTAGATACACAGGGAAGCATGAGAGTGGGAGAATCGCATACTCCCTCCTGCAGCTGAAATTCCACTGACATGATCAGGAAGTTTAGTGACTTCTGCTCTAGCTACTCAGAAGAGTGGAAGCCTTTGCCACTGCAGCTCCTTAGTTAGCCCTCAGCGACTCACTGCTCCTAGGCACATCTTGGCTTCCTTTTGCTCTGCAAAGAGAATCAGGGAGGCAGTTGATGCACACTGTTACACAGATAAATATTATTTGCTACTATTTTATCAGTAGTTTGTAAATTACCCTTTCCCTTGTTGAGAACATACTCCCTTCTCAAGAACGTTCTGGTGCATGGCACCTCATGCATTTTGCTGTTGAAAGTGATCACATTTTTTGTTTTGTTTCACTCCTATATGCCTTCATAGAATCCTAATGTGTAAATTAAAAAAAAAAAAAAAAAGGAAAACAAAAACCCTTAAAATGTTATTTCCCATGCTGTATACAAGTATTTGGTTTGCTTTGCCTAAGCCTTGTAATTGTAAGAAGATCACCAAGAATTAAGAGTACTGCTTACTCTTCAGATTTAATTCTGTTTGCTGCACAGGTTGGATTGTCACCAGAAGCCCGAGATCAAATGAGGAAAATGTTGTGCCAGAAAGAGTCTAATTATATTCGGCTAAGAAGAGCTAAAATGGACAAGTCGATGTTTGTAAAAATTAAAACCCTGGGAGTTGGTGCATTTGGAGAAGTTTGCCTAGCAAGAAAAGTGGATACTAATGCTTTATATGCAACAAAAACTCTGAGGAAAAAAGATGTATTGCTTAGAAATCAAGTTGCTCATGTTAAAGCTGAGCGGGATATCCTTGCAGAAGCTGATAATGAATGGGTGGTTCGCCTGTACTATTCATTCCAAGATAAGGACAATTTGTACTTTGTAATGGACTACATTCCAGGAGGTGATATGATGAGTCTCCTAATTAGAATGGGAGTCTTTCCAGAAAATCTGGCACGGTTCTACACAGCAGAACTGACCTGCGCGGTTGAAAGTGTTCATAAAATGGGCTTCATCCACAGAGATATTAAGCCTGATAATATCTTGATAGACCGCGATGGTCATATTAAATTGACTGACTTCGGGCTCTGTACAGGTTTTCGATGGACCCATGATTCAAAATACTACCAGAGTGGTAAGAGAAATATGAGAAGTTTCTTTGTTTTTTTGTTGACATGTCATTATTTGCAAGGAATTAAATAATAAATGAGTAGAAAGATGATTGTACTGTTCCCTTTCTGAATAATAACGCATGTAACAATATGTCTGCACACCACTCAAATTACAGAAAGCAACGTTTGTTAGGGAGAGTTTGCAAGTGTGAGCATTGATTCCTTAAGGGAGAAGGAATGAGTTATGCTGCTGTAAGTTTGTCCCATTAGTGGCTTCTGAAATTTGGAGAGAGGCAATACCACGGTAGCACGATAATTACATAGACAACAGCCCTAACTCTGTTTTGAAGATAGGGCTGATATTTTAAATTTAATTGTCCTTGAAAACCTTGCCCCAAGTTCTGAGTGTCTCATGTACTTCCTTTTAGTGTAACCTATTGATTTCTGAGAAAAGTTTAAGTAGGCTTTTAAAAATCCTACTTGACTGCTTAAAACAACAGCTAAAAAAAAGAGCACAAAATTTTCACAGTTCTGAGAGTGATAAAGCACAGATTTTGTAATAACCTATTTTTAATTTTCAAAAATAAGAACATACCTTCAAAAACAATTTTTAAATTACTTTTGACTTGTTTTTATCAAAATATCATGTATCTTAGTCCAGACTGTTACACAGTCTCTAGAGAGAAGTTGAAGATTTAAAATCTGATTTTATTTTTTGATGATTTAAATATTGGGTATCTTCTGTTTACATAAGAGCAAGAACAATATATACTCTGTACCCCCAATGTGGTTATGTTAAGGAAAAACTGAGAAAAGATCAAACGCGATACTTTCTCATAATTACGTCAAAAATTAACTTAAAAACCCAATGTCCTCAAAAGCTGGTATTTTATATAATAAGCAAAAAGTCAAAATCCTGATGTTGATGATGTTTTTAGCTCTCAAATTTAGTGTTGAAATTGAAACAGATTCTGTCTTATAACAAGAAATGTTAACAGATAAAGGAAATTTTGGACTAGTTAAGAACTAAAGTAATCTTCCTCAATTTTGGCACCTTTCTCGCTCAATTATAGGTGATCATGCACGTCAAGACAGTATGGATTTCAGCAATGAATGGGGTGACCCAGCAAATTGCAGGTGTGGAGATCGGCTGAAGCCACTTGAACGTAGGGCTGCACGTCAGCATCAGCGCTGTCTGGCCCATTCCCTTGTTGGCACACCCAATTATATTGCTCCAGAAGTATTGTTACGAACAGGTAAGGCATATTTTTACTGTAATCTTGCTGCAAAGTAACTGATATTCAGGTATCTTGCTTCACCTTTTTACACTGCCACTTTTCCCAAGTATATAATATTTTGACAAAAAATAAATAGTTGTTAGTATGGAAATCTTAAGTATTTAATAGAATTCTCATGTGAACCTTTTTTATTCTTAGAAATACAAGATTCAAATTATACTAAGGCTTTGACTACCTTGTTTTGACTTCATTTCAGGTTACACACAGTTGTGTGACTGGTGGAGTGTTGGAGTAATTCTCTTTGAAATGTTAGTGGGGCAGCCTCCATTCCTGGCACAAACACCACTGGAAACACAAATGAAGGTAACTTTAAAAGTCTGGTATTAACAGTCTGAAAAAGCAGGCTTGAAATTTACGTAGGCTTTCTAATTTGTAATGGAATCAAAGGTGATTTTTGAGAGTGCTGCTCTATCCAAGCGTGTTATAAACTAACAAGCGTGTTATAAACTAACAAGCGTGTTATAAACTAACAAGCGTGTTATAAACTAACAAGCGTGTTATAAACTAACAAGTTATAAGAAGATGTTATAAACTCTGCATTACTGTGGCAGTGCACTTTATTTGTAAAGGGACTTCAAGGATCATGTTCATGTCTTTTATCTGTCATACAGTAAACATGCCAACTAAAAATCATATTTCAGATCTCAGCTGTTCCCTTTCACTTCTTGCACCTGTTCCAGTTATTATTTCCACTTTCTTTTCTTCTCCTCTTCCAGCACCTCGGTGTTCTTTCCGCACCACTTGGCTTCCATGCCCACTCACCTGCAGAGGGTTTCCTTTGGTGATGTATCTGCAGGTGCTCGGCATGCAAAGGTGGAGGAGCAGCAGATGACTCTGGCTGCTCAGGGTTACTGGCAGCTCAGAGCCATTGGTCCCTTCCTTCCTGAGCCCCAACTGTTTCAGAGAAACCACCAGGGCAATCTTCTGCAGGTGCCACTTTTGCAAAACTGCATTCAGCTTGCAAGATATTAGTTGGCTCAAATGTAGTGCAGTATTGATTTTTTTTAACTTTAAATCTGTTAATCTTTCCAGTGCATTAAATAAATAAAAATTCATTTGCCTCACCTTCTTTTTAAGATTGCAAGCCATGTGCCTAATCTCAGCTTCCAGGGGCTGGATTTTATGGTATCTTTGTTGGTTTATAGACAGGGGTATTCCATGCCAGACTCTAGTTTAGATTTGGAATGTGAATAAACTTTACCTGGATTTTGCCAGATTTCCAGACAAAATATTCCTTGTGTTTCTGAAAGAGCAGCTTCACATTTTCCCCTCTCTAGTGTGAAAACACTTACACGTGTTGAGTGATTGCTTTGTGGCTGTTTTGTTTTGTTGTTTTAATTTTTACTGTGTTTTTTTTGTTTTTATGAAATTGTAAATAGAATAACACCTCTTTTTGCTTCACAGGTTATCAACTGGCAAACTGCACTTCATATTCCACCTCAAGCTAAATTGACTCCAGAGGCCTCCGACCTTATTATTAAACTGTGCCGAGGGCCAGAAGATCGTTTAGGCAAAAACGGTGCAGATGAAATAAAAGCTCATCCATTTTTTAAAACAATTGATTTTTCAAGCGACCTACGGCGGCAGTCTGCTTTCTACATTCCCAAAATTGCTCATCCTACGGACACATCAAACTTTGATCCAGTTGATCCAGATAAATTGTGGAGTGATGATGATAAGGAAGGAAACAGAAATGATACACTCAATGGGTGGTACAAAAATGGAAAACATCCTGAACATGCTTTTTATGAGTTCACCTTCCGAAGGTTTTTTGATGACAATGGCTACCCATACAACAATCCAAAGCCCATTGAGTATGAGTATGGTAGTTCCCAAAACTCAGAACAGCAGTCAGATGATGATGATGATGAACAGGCAGGTAGAGGAGTTCAAAATCGTGACCTGGTTTATGTTTAGTAGAGGAGTAAAGATTAAAAACTAAATAAACTTAYTTTGCAGCTGCAATTTTTGAAAAGTCTCTTCTCTTAAAAGAATTGAGAGAAGATTGCTAGGGTAAATACATGCACGCTTTTTTTTTTTTTAAACACTAAGAAAATTGTGTCTTCTCTTGCCCTCTCTGTACATTTTTTCCCCAGAATACAGGGAAAGCCTTCTCAACTATTAATTTATTCTAGCATTGTTAATTGTTTAATTTAGAAGAGATTTGATGTTAGGTGAAAAAAAATATCACTTGAATTTTATTATCGGTTCTCTGTACTCTATGTACTCAAAATAGGAAATAGCGATGATTATTTTTTTCCCTAAGATGATGCCTGATATCTATTTGTGCATATACTGAATAATTTCAGAAAACAAATCTCTGCTTCAGAATTTTTAATGACTGTTTTTCCTTGCATTGACCAAATATAAAACCTACTTTACACTAATAAAGCGCTCTGATACATTTCTGAAGAGAAGAAAAAAAAGAAGGCTGCTGTACCCTCACTTCTCACTGTATTTAGCCTAATTATTCACAGTGTTGGAAAAACTGAGCCATCTAGCTGGTGAAATGTTTCCAGCTGCTGTGGTAGTGGCATAGTTCTCAGCTCTGGAACAAGAAAGTGTCAGTCTTGGCTACAGTATGATTGTAAAGTGGTAAAGCATTAGAACTAGTATTTTATTAAATAGTAATTGAATTTGACGGTAGTAATGCTGTAGCATGTGACTGGTACTCTCAAAGCAGAAGGACTGCTCTCTTAGAAACAACTTGAGCGTCTCCTGTCATCAGTTCTCCTATAATTATGAGAGGAAAAGAGCTTTAGGAAAAAAACTTTGAAATCTGGTTTAATTTTCTGACTGCAACCAAACTGTAAAGTGTGTACAGTTCTGCTTTAGTTGGAATTTTTAGTTTGAAAAATAATTTTTAGAATMGTTTCTTTATTATATGTTTGAGATAGTAATGGGAAACGATTATAAATTATGGCCTTTGAAACTGTTGTGGAGACCAGTTTCACGTGGCTTTAACAGTTTTCCTCCTAGTTACACAGAGAGTGAGGAGAAATGCCATGCACCAGTCCATCTGAGCCGTCAGTACAGTTTCAGTGGTCCGTCTTTCACAGCCCAATTCAGGACAGAATTAGGAACTTGGGGCTGTGTCTGCTGCCTTCTGCATGAGTGTCTCCATAATTCCCGCAGCAGGTGAGCAGGCATCCCTTGGGTCTCATGGTGGGAGGTTACTGGGAGCAGGGTGGGGGCAACCCTCTAAGCAGCTTCCCTGAGATAAGACCAGGAGTTACAGGTGAGAGGCAGAAAGAATTATGCTTTTTATCTTTCTCTCTCCTCCTCCTGAAGCTAACACAGTGGTAAAGAAAATGCACTATTTTTACTAAAGTTCATGTCTTTTAAAACATTTCCTCCTTCTTGGAATTGAATTCCAATGGATAATCTAATAACGTGCCTGTAAGCATTACTGCTTTCTTAAATTATTATTTGTGCCATTGCACTGGCATTGTGACTATCTAAACATCATGAAATTGGTGTTCATAGCTGTTCTCGCAGCAAACACCAGTTACTAGTTTACTTTTCTCACGAAGCTGGTTTAAGAAGTTCTTGTGCGCTTCCAGCAATTCGTTCCTTTCTGTGCTGCAGTTTGGTGTCTCTCTTTGTGCCAGTGCATCTGTCCGTAGTACTGTGCTAAATGCTGGATCAGTGAAAAAACTGCCTGGTGTTTAGCGTTTGGAGGTTTCTTTCTTGTAAGTTTATTCATTTGACTGACCCAGTTTCCGGTGTGGTCCAAAAAATTATTTATATTGGCATAACTGAGTGAACTGCAGTAAAGAGGGTTGGCAGTGTGGAATCTTCTTAAATGGACTTTGTCATGGGAGAAAACATTTGTGGAAGGTCACCCCTCTACTGTGAAGTGCTTATCATGGTTAGAAGATGGTTATGAAAAATTGTTTTCTTTTCTCAAGCAGGTAGTTAGTTACTTTCCATAATGAAAATGGGTTTGTAGCTTAATAAAACAATTCATKTTCTGTCTGCCTGTTCCACAGCTGTTGAAATAGAATAGTTTTTAAGATTCATTTCATTTAGCTTAAATATTATAAAATGGCTGCAGTGTATAACTACTCCATTTTATATATTATGTAAAATAGATTGTTTTCCATGTAAATAAACCTTTAAAGATTATCCTTCATAGTAAGTATCCCAGTAAAACTGGTCTACCTGTCTTGGAGTAAAGTATAATATATTGCTCGGTAAAGGTAATTTAATCAGGCCTGCCTTACCATTTGTGAAGTTTGCAGAGAAAATAATGTCAATTCTTCATTAAATTGACTGTCAAAATTGCCTTTTTATCTGAGTATATTTCTCCTCTGCCTGCATTGTATTATGTTATATTCCTGTTTAATGCTATAACTGGTCTTTAGCCAATGTGTTTAGAAAAAAAAGAAAAAAGTCTGTAAAGGCACCACGGTTCTATACAAGCAAACTCAATTGCTTTTATTAAAGGAAACTGAGTCTTTTAAGGACGTGCAAGTACTGAAATATTATTTTACCATTTTAAACAAATATAGGAAGAGCTCACATTTCTAGAATTTGGTAGATGCTTCTGGCATTTTCTGTGATCTTGTGTTAGAAGGTGTAATGTACCTTGTTTGCATTTTGCCACCTATATGCTGCAGTATTATATAGTTCCTTGCAAAAATGCAGTGTGTTACAGTCCAAGTTCTCTGAGAAAGTTAGTTACACGTAAATGTTGTCACAACTCCCCAACATGCTATGCCTTACCCATGTTTTGAAACTTTACGTTTCATACATAGATTCAGAGTCTGTTGAGATTCTTCATAGCTGCTGCTTAAAACATGGGTATGTCACTGGTGACCTGTGATGGGGATTGGTTTGTACAGGCAGTTGAGAAGAGAGGCTCCTGACCAGCAGCTGTGGAATTCTGCAGTAAGTTTTAGTTCAGGTTACTTCCACTTTGTAAAGCATGAAAGTAAATTTCTCTTTTATGTGCCCTTGTACACATATTAATTGTATTTATAAAATGTTCTATAATCCCATAACTGTACTGTAAATACTATTTGATATTCAGTGGCATTCTATCCTAGGGCAGGCCCTCTTGCTGTATCTTTTCTATCCTCAATTTGTAATAGAATCTATAGAATATATGGCTAGGAAGTCTTTTTGAGACTGACGTATCTTCTGCTGTTGCAAAGCTGTGAGTGGGAATGATTTATTTAGACTCCTTTTAATGTTATTCAGCTAATAGGCAGTGCAGTGGGTGGGTTCTTAGATGCTGCTGCTGTCACCCAAGATACTATTAGGCTTTGGTTTTGGATGTCTTTGGTGTTTCAGATCAGGCCTTTTAATCTGTTTGCTTTAATTCAGCCAAAGCAAAAAGATAATAAATTGGGTCAATGTCATAGTGAAATGTTTGAACGTTTTAAGATGCTCTTGATAAAGGCATTATTCAAGTTTACTGATTTTATATATATCTATATATATATATAGATATATTCCATGTGTGTATATGTATATATAATGTCTTTTTTGTATTATAAATATCCTTCTGACCGTCAGTTCTTCTGGATCCTCCAATTAAATACATAGACCACCACACAACTCTGCTTAAGCTAATTATTCATTTATTACATGCCTAGTTCATAAACTTAACAATCTTGCATTGTCTCATGGCCATAGTAAGTTACTCACCGGTCTTTTGAGTATTATGTACTTGTCTCTGTCACGACATGGGCATCCCCTTTTGCCAGGTCTCTGCATACCTGTAGTCCAGCTACATGTGTGGTATGTGATCTCTGAACTCTTACTGGTAAGTTTGGGTTTTATAGGGTTACTTGTGGTGGTGGCTTGGACTGTAATCTCCGAGTCCCCTGATATTCGTATGAAAAGAACATGCATCTTTTTTGTTGACTCTTCCAGTAGGTACCCCAGAGCATCCTTCCCCTTTGTGCAAGAGCACCAGATTTCCTGTTTGTCTGTGCCCGATAGTTGAGGAGCTGAGGCGTCCTTGCCCCTGCTGACTGAACTGTTAGTGCAGAATCAGTTTCTGTAGTGTAACATCTGCTGGGGTAATAAAAAATACAATGAATCTTTGTAAAAAGTGAAAATCAAATATGAAATGTAAACATTAGTTGCCCAAATGCATTTATTTTTCTTCCCTCTCCTTCACACCCCTCCCCCCCCCCCCCCCCCCCCCCCCCCCCCCCCCCCCCCCCCCCCCCCCCCCCCCCCCCCCCCCCCCCCCCCCCCCCCCCCACACCCCCCCCCCCCCCCCCCCCCCCCCCCCCCCCCCCCCCCCCCGGGTCCCCTTTATGCTGCAACAGCTCTAATGATTAACAAAAAATTTGCGTATGTTTAATAGCAGAAATGTTATTGTACTTAGATGTCATCTCATGTTTGTAACCTGTTCTCAAGAGTATGCATTTTGATGTTCAAGAGTTCAATTTATTGGTGCTCTTTCCCTGTCCTCTGCTGCCTCTTTCATCAAAATAATTAAATCTGTTATTTATTATGCATACATTATGTATCATGAAGCTATTCCTTCTTTTAAGAGAGGTATGACAACATATCACAACTTTCATGTTTATTAGGAGGGAAAATTGTCTTTAAGAAAGTCCACTTCTTTAAGTCCACATCTCAAACTGCTGATGCAGAAACCAGTGTCTTATTGCAGAGACTGTATTACATCCCAATTCTTTTGGGTTGGGGGGGAGGTGGGGTGTAAGTACAGCACCATTTGTCATTCATTAGCAACCTATAAATGGAAGAAGGGTAATCCTTCCAGCTCTAATCAACCAAGTGATGTGATACAGTAACACTTAGAATTTTAAAAACTCATCAACAGCTTTCTTACAGCTAAAGTAATGTAGAAATGATTGTTTTAAGTTCAGACATTCATTAAAGGGATAGACTAAAGTTGCCAATTTAACAATGTTAAATGGGTAAAAGTGTAAGAGCAAAAGGGTAAGAATGGATGTGATAATGAAAAGACTGCATAATGCTGCAGGTCTTCTGATTTTACCCTAATGGACTATCATAAACCTCCTGCATTGTACCCAACCTTTAGATCCTATTTGTTGCTAAGCAGCTGAGTCTATTTAGACGGGCGATAAATTACTCTCCATCAGGGACACCATACTCAAGGACGGTTTCCTATGGCTTACTGAGCTCAGGATCTGGTTTTCCTAAGCCCTGTAGTGCATGAGGTGTTTTCTTTCCCAGAACAACACCCTTTATAACAGTTTGAAGAGCTGGAGACCGTGACAAAGCAATGAATATAGGGGGAAAAAATATCGGATACATGCTCTTCACTAGGCAAAAACCATCTTTGCGAATTATGGGAAGTAAGTAGCTGAATGAAGCCCCTCTTCACTGATTGATCCTACTTGTGCTCAGCCTGCTGTCCATCATGGTGGGCCCAGTCCGTGCTGGTAGCACCTGATTACTCACCACGCTGCATCTTTTCTCCTTGGAGGTATAAACTTGCCTTTTTTTTTTTGGCCTGTCTGTGCTCTCAGCTCTCCTGTGCTGCTGTCAGGTTACACCTGTGGTTACACCAACTCTCACCACAGTCCTAATGTTAAATACATTTAAAAATCAAACACTGTTTCACAGCAACATTTCTAATAGAACTGAAATTCCTAAAGTGGCCAAGGTGTCTTTCCGTCGTCGTAGTTCTTTCCAATGCCTCTCTTCCCCTCAACCGCCGCCGCGGGCTTCCAAACGGTCGCGGCGGGGCGCCCGCCCCGCCGCGACCGTTTGAAAGCCCGTGGCGGCGCAGGCGCAGTTCGCTCTTGTCACCTTCGTCTGATGGAGGCGCATTAAACTTCTCGCATCAGCATTGGTGGTTCAGTGGTAGAATTCTCGCCTGCCACGCGGGAGGCCCGGGTTCGATTCCCGGCCAATGCAGTTGCTCTTTTTCTTTCCTGATTTTTTTGTTCCCCCCGCTTTCCCCCTCCTTTTAAAAATAATACTAATTTTAAAAAAAGTCAGTAATAACGCTAAAACAGCCCAGTTGGACCAACCTTCACCCCCGCTCACGCAGACCGCCGCCTCGCTGGGCTGGAAGTGACGCAGCCGGATCTGCCTTCAAACGGCCGGCGGCGGCGGTGGCGGGAGGAGGCGGGCAAGGCTGGGGGTGGGGTTAGCGCCGCTGGAGGAGGAAGGGGGAGGAAGAAGCGGAGGTGGTGTGGCTGCTAGGAGCTGCTGCCGCGGTGGGGCCGAGCTCTGGAGAGGAGTAAGTGGGAGAGACCCGCGGTATTTTCCCGCCTTATGGCGGCCCGGCTGACCGTTCCCCTCCCCCGATGTGGCCGTTGCGGAGTGCACCCCCCCCACCCCCCGCTCGGCCTGAGGCGAGGGGCGACGCCCGCGCCCCGCGTGGCGTGGGCCGCCCTGCGGGAAGCCGGGCACCTCTCCGCCCGGGCGGGAGGAGGGCTTCGGCTCTTCTGTCCCGCGGCCCAGGGKCCAGGCGCTGCTTTGGAGAGTGTGTGTCGCCGCGGTTGTTGCTGTCGTGACACCCGTGGTCGTCGGTCTTATGACACTACTGTAGCTTACACGTGCTCGGAGCCGCACGGGGCATCGCCGCGGCGTCCCTAAAGTCATCGAAAGGCGACTGCCTGCAGGTGTGTGGCCGCTCAGCACCCTGCCCCTGGGGAGTCAGACCAGGTGGGCTGCTGTGTGACGGCACCAGCGGCACTAGTTCAAACGCTGGACTTTGGTTCGTACTTCTCTCTTCCCCCTCCACCTGTTGTTTTTTTTTCTTAGTGAAGTAAGCTTTTTGCTATTATGCTAGTTTTCATTCCAAACAGAGAGAAGCAGTAGGCATCAACTCTAGATATCCATTCTGCTGCAGACCCTTCTAAATTTTCTGAGAAATTTGCTAATTTAACATTGACCATCTAAAAGAATCTCAGCCCCCATGAAATGGGGAGTAAGTAATATGATTTTTTTTTTTAAGTCTTTTGAAAGATTTAGCCTTGAAAACATAAAATCATCTGCCCACAGTATATCTATCTAGTGATGGGGTTTGGTTTTTTTTTTTTCATAAACAGGTAAGTATGCTTATGTTCATGGTTGCTGGTGGTTTTTCTTCTGCTACCGTTACTATTAAATACAAGAAGTGGATGAGAACCAGTTTGCTTAGTGTCCAGTAAGTCTGGGAACTCTTCTATTTCCCAAGTAATTAACACAATCGCTTGTTGATACCAAATGTTGCTAGAGGTGGATGTTATGAAGAAGAGTATTAAAGCTGGAAGGGAGCTCGGAGGTGATGCAGCCTAATTGCAGGCCACCATTGATTCCTGAAAGCTATTACTTTGGATTTTTTCTCTTCTAACTTGCTGAGAGAACTTTCCAAATTTTACATGGTTACTTTGATGTCAGAGCCTGTATAGCAGGCTGAAACAATGGAAACGTGTACAGTTTGCCAAAATTCAGGCTCTGACTTAGTCCAAACATTAAGGTTGGACTCAAGGACTCTTTGGAAGTATTTTCCTTGTGTGGCTTGTGCTGTTCTAGTCAGCAGAGTAGCTGATGGGTCCCGCATAGTAACTGATAGACCCTGACTTTAATCTTCCTCCCAACATCTGTGTATTGATCTCTTATTTTTTAAAGTTGTGGGGGATTTCTTTGTGAAACAGGATTGCTATTGTGTTTGGTTACAGCTTCCCAAATTCTAATGTATGAATGTGAGCAGAAATTACTTATATCCTTATGATAATTCCTTAAAGTCATTGTGGAAAACATGATGTTTTCCACATGTGTTCTCTTGATGATGTTATCTTTGAAATAAAATTTTAAAATAAATTCCAAAAACTCATTCTCAAAACTTGTAGGTATCTTGAACCTTTGTTAGGTTTCAACCTCCGCTGCTCTTGGCTGTTGCAAACTCTAGAGGTATTTTAGGTGCTTGGAGTAAATGATAAAATTATTCTGTTAATAGAGATGGGTTAATTTGATGGGTTTCTATTGTGTTAATTTCAGGGAACCATATATACTCACATCTAGTGTAGAGTGTGAGTATTCTTATTGTGTAGTGTGTGTGTTTGTACACAGTGTAGAATTAAACTTGCAAGATAAAGTGCTTAGGTTATTTTCCTTATATCCTGTTAGCTGTAAACTTTACAAGCTCGTTGCTATTTCACTTGCTGTTGGAACATAGATAACTTCACTGGGTATGATTCATGGAAAGGTCATAGCTGATAAGTACAGCCTTGCTGCTTTGACATCCTGTTACGTGATAGTACTAGGTATTTGTAAATACTTTAAAAATTATTAAGTATGCAGGATTAGTTTTGTGTTTGTTTGTTTGTTTKTTTTTTTAATTCCTTCAGGTCTGGTTTAACTCTGGATTTGTGCAAACTCACACCTCTCCCATGTGTCTTACACCCTACTCTGAGCTGCCACAGTCTACTATGACTTTCTGCTGCAAACTTTAATCTGGTTTCAGATTAGTACTCTAACTCCATTTTTTTCCCTCTCTTAGAAGTGCTTCAGCATCTTCAGTTACAAGTGCAGTAAGCCTATAGACTCGCATTAGTGTATCAGCTCTGACACTGCCTGTATTCAAGTGGCAGCAGCGTGTCCAGACATAAGCAGAGCCAGCAGCTTTTTCTGCCCCACTTGTACACAAGAGCTTTGTATTTGGAAGCCACTTCAAGCTCTTCTGCTCTTATGACTCAACATGAAGCAACAAATTAAATTGGTTTTCTAGTTTAAACTAAATTCTCTTGCATTTTCAGTACCACTGATGAAACGGATGGATTCCTGGGTTTTCGTTGGAAGTACTACTTTTGGTTATGTTGGAAGAATTATAAATTTAAGTGAGCACCTTCCCTCCCCACCCCTCTTATACACCCTCCCCCCCGAAATGTTAGGTCATTCTTCTGTGTCTGTTTCTCCTTTCTGTCCTTCCTTTCTCTGTCTTCTCTCACCTGAAAATCACATTTACTTTTTTGTTATGTGCAGTACTGTCATTTTGGTCCCAAGCTTTCATATCTTTCTGACTTAGCCTCTCAAGTTTTTTTTTCATTCTTGCTATTTTCACATTTCCAGAGGAAAATTACTCTTACAAGCTTTTTTTTTTTTTTCCCCTGGATATTTAAACAGAATTGCTGTTCTGCTTGGATTGCTCTACAGCATTCAGTGTAGAAAAAGTTACCTATGACTTCTCTCTGTGTTTGAAAGTCTAGTTTGGCTTTAGTAACTTGCTATTACTTGATTTTTAAAATGTTTATTAGCATCTTGCTCAACTTGTGATTTCGGTGGTGTTAGTCATCGGTTTGAATTCTCAGGACAGGCAAACAGGTGTATCTGGTAGGATGAGCAGGAGTGGAAAAGCTTGCTCCTAAATATAGCAGGGAAAACTTTGGTAATATCTGTGTGATGATCCATACAGCAGTTGACAAACATCTTCAGGCTCTTTCTCCTAAGGTAAAAACCAACAAAACTCCCAAGTCAAACTGTGTCTTCAAAGCCTAATTAGAGTGGGATATGGTAGTCTTTGTAGTTGCTGGTCACATTAAATGTATCAGCTTGTAGACATCATTTTGGCCAGCTCAGCGAGTCTCTGGCCAGAGTGAGATTATATAGCGTAGATTCTTATGATAGCAGCTTTCCAGACTCAACCCCACGGGTCCCTTCTGCATGTGTGGGTGTGGGGTGTCAGAGGCCTGTCTTCAGCTCTGCTGCTGCCAGAGTTTTGCTGTTGTGGACTGAAACTTTTCATAGTACCTATCTGCTTCAAGGGAAACTGGGGAAGGAAGAGCAAGGAAGGAAAAAGAGGAGGATGTTGGCTCAGGAATGGATCAGCTGTGTGTCTGTGCACAAAGCTACTTGGGAAGGGGACAGAAAAAGGAGTGGGAGTCTTAAAATGTTTGGTTTGTACTTAGTAGCCCCTCTTTACAATGGGGAGCTAATATTTTAGCAATAGATCTTCTGGTGTGTGCAAAGTGTGGCTTCTGAAATCTCTGATAACGCGTCCCAATTTGACCATGACCTGGTCTTGAAATGTGTTCAGTCTTAAGTCTGTTTATTGCGCATGTGAGTTTAGTACTTCTTACATTCTTTAAATAGTTGATCTGTATCAAGTATGCTTCATCCCAGGGCTTAGCCGTAATTGCTTGTCTGCAGTTGCTTCTTACTGCTACTGGGTACAGGTACTGAAATGAGAGCAAGACGGCTTTCTTGCAGGCATGTTTATTTGCTTATTTTAATGTTTTCTGTGCTTGGTTCTAGGAAATTAGGAGAAGAGTGGGGAAATTCTTGGTGTGCAAGAGACAGGACAAGTGGAGACAGTGCAGGTATCTTAGAGAAGAAGGGGATGGGATGTGTAAGTAATGGATAAGAACATAAGATGACTGCTAGATGGACAGTGGCTGTACCGTAAAGAATAAGTCTACTGCTTCTACTTATTACTGTATTTGTATAAATAATAATTTTGTGCTATTCTAATCTAAAAGCGCAGATTCTGCTAATGCTGCAAGGTGGAAGTGGTCACAGTCCGTGATATTTGCTCCAAAAAGAATAAAGCCACTGGTGGGGAAAAGTAGCACAGTTTGAACAATATGTTAAGTAAAGCGGGTAGCCACACAATAAATGTTTAATTGTGGCCTTTCCTTACCTTTCAGTGATAACTTAGCAGCCTCAAGGTTTTTCAAGAGTCTCTTTTTAAGTGTAAAAATGAAGGTACAAGCTGGGCATGGAACGTGGATATTTGTTTCGATGAAACATTAAATAAAAGTGAAGAGTTGTAAAATCAAACAAATGGAAAAATAGTGTTCTCCACAAGGCAAAATCAGACTGTTAAACTTGTATGCATGGAACGTTAAGGCAAAAAAATTAACAAAACAATGTGTCTGGAAGAAGGGCTTTGGTTTATTGTTTGGGTTTTTTTTAAACCACAGGCCATTATAGTATGGATGATGTTGTAGTGCTAACAATGAAATACCAATTTATCTTACAATAGAATAAAGAGGGAAGGAGAGGATGCAATTGTGGCTTGCAACGCTGGATTTAAATCTGCGTATCTTGGGTGTGCTTTTCAACAGAATCTTCATTGCATGAAACAATTCTATGAAGAGTTTCATTTCTAGTAATAGAGAAACGGTTATCTCTTCATATGGGTGACATTTGTTCTAGGACCTTTTTCTAACCAGTGTATTTCCAGCTTCTGTATTTTGGTATGCCAAATGAGGTAATGAGCGTATGAAAATAGTTGCAAAAAGTTGTTCTGGTCCTGGGATATTTTTTTTTTCCTTAATATTTCCTATTTTTTTTCAGCTTCATGTTGAACATGAGCCTTGTTATGATCAGTGAGAATGTAAAGCTGGCCCGTGAATATGCCTTACTGGGAAATTATGACTCTGCGATGGTCTACTACCAGGGAGTTCTTGACCAAATGAATAAGTACCTCTACTCTGTCAGAGATACGTATCTGCAACAGAAATGGCAACAGGTAAATAGTACTTTTCTGCAATATTTTGAGGGAAAAGCATTAAAGTAGCAAAAATTGCCTATCTTATGGTAAACAAAAGTATAAAAATACTTACACCATTCTCTGATAAACTGTAGTGCTGTTTATATATAGGCTTTTTCATTATTATATAGACTTATTTAAGTCGTCTTTATGACTTCTTGCTCTGACAGTGACAAAACAGGCAATGGAACACAGCTCAGGGCAAGCCAGTGCGCTGTCTGGCTTATCAGCTTCTTGCTGATAAGTGCCCCTGTTATGCCGAAGTTTTTTAGACTGGTATCATTTTGATTAGTCTTATTTCCCTCTCAGTGTTTTAGTAGTGTGACTTATAGATCCTTAATACAAACTGACTTGTGGCTACCATGTTAATTTATCCTTAACRCAAACCATCACTTCTTTCATTGACATTCAGTCTATTAGGTTGTGCTCCTTTCTGTTGTACTTGTTTAATCTGCAAAATTTGTCAAAAGTGTCTTTGGTGTTAAATACAAAATCTAYTTGTTTATTCTTTAAATGTGCTGAGAAAGGCAGAAAAACCTTCTTAATATCTGATGTGCGTTATTCTTGTCTATTGAAGCAGAATCAGGTAGCTTGTGAAACCTTGTGGAATCCATCCAGGCATTACATGGGCTTGAACAGAGGACTGTTACAAACTTATTTGCAATGTGCTTAATCACACACACTTTTTTTTTTTGATTTTGAGCATTCTTACACAGATCTGCTTTTTGCTATGCCCACTGTATGCCTCTGGCACTTGCACGTGCTGTGCACGTGTTTTTCCCAGTGAGCACTAGCTTTTTTTTTTTTTTTTTTTTTTTTTAAATCAGGTTTGGCAGGAGATAAGTGTGGAAGCTAAGCATGTGAAGGATATAATGAAAACACTAGAGAGTTTTAAACTAGACAGTACTCCGTTGAAAGCTTCACAACAAGAATTACCAGCTCATGATGCAGAAGTCTGGTCTTTGCCAGTACCTGCTGAACGTAGGTAAGAGGAAACCTGATGACCTAAATTAACGTTTATCAGGGCAAAGTGTGCTTTGACTTCAGCCTGTTCCTCTGTAATTTTTGTTCTAGAATTTAGATGTGTAATACTTATACCAGCAGCTTGCCACCGTTTGTGGTGAAAGAGATGCCATTTTGAGGCACCCTACTTCAGAGCGTTCTGGGGCTTTTACCTTATGTAGGCTTGATGACTGTCAAGCTTCTTTTTTTTTTTTCTTTTTTTTTTTTTCTTTTCCTGACTTAAGATAAACTTGTCATTCCATGAAAGCTCAACTCTATTCCTGAATTGATCTTCTCATCAACTTTAAAATGATTCTGCATGTAGCTGATATGAAAAGGTTTAAGAAGTATTATCAGATTAACAGTAAAATCTAGAAGTGTTCAAGTTCAGTTCCTTTTGTGTAGCAAGGTGGTTCCCTGATCTCCTTCATGAACTGGTCAATTAGGCTAGCATAAGTTCAAGGGAAGGGGTGGGAACAAGCAGCTGCAGGCAAGCCTGCTTGTTTCAGAAGTAGTTTTGAATTATGCAGGGTTAGTGTCTGTGAAAGCAAGCCCTTGCGGTGCGGTTTGACAATGTAGCTGCTGCTGAAAAGATGTTCCTACCCTCCACACTTGTCTGAGKTTTTTTCACTTTTGTCTTTGTTGGCATTGATTAGCTGGTTCAGGATGCTAAACTGGGAAAGACGWCACTTTTGTGGGGCTAGTGGTTTTTTTGTTTGGCTTTTAGTTTGTTTGGTGTTTGTTGTTTTTTTTCCTGAGATTAGCTATGTGAACTGGTAAATTGGAGCTTCTAATACATGCCAGTGGTAGCATGAGGGAGGGAACAGGAGTGCATGCAAAGCAGATGTGGAACTGTGCGTTTTGAGAGAAAGTGACTATTACATCAGCTTAGCTGTACTGTCAAACTGTTCCTTGAGACTTTGAACTTACAAGTTGTTTCTTGCAGACGGATAACTTCAGTCTTTATGGGTACATTTTTACTTTTTCTTTTTTATTGATTTATTTTAAGCCTGCTTTATGAAAGAAATGGGTCTTGTGTGTGATCACACTGTTTCTGTTTATCTCATTTAATAACTTTAGAACACTGCTAGCCAATTTCATTCAAATCTTCTGGAAGAATGGAGTCTGGGAGGTAGAACTTACCTAATGTTTTGAGGCTTTCTAGAGAAGGGTTACACAAACTCATGTTTCTAAAAAGGGAAAGAATTGAGAGAACTCTTTCTGTTCCATTTATCTTGCTAGTTGGTGAAGTATTGAGTCGTCGTAATACGAAAAAGCCACGGTGAAAACTTGGGCCATGTTGCATTGGAATAACCACAGTAAATTCCTATACTGAGGTAGCAGAACTCACAAATTTAGGTGGAAATTAGATGTGTGATCACACTATTCCTTTATTTTGAGCTTTGGGGTGGAATTCAGAGGTGGCTAGGTGTTTATAAATAAAAGTATAGGTTGGTTGATACTCCATTGGAGAGTGAAAAGACTTTAACACTTATGGTCTTAGCATTAGCATATTCATGTTGCCTAATATGCATTTCACCCTGAAGAGATATGTACAGTTCTGACAAACTTGCTGCTGTGAATCAGTTAAAGACAACTTTTATGAAGGTATTAGATCCTGATGTGTCTTGAATGATATGTCAAAACACATCTTCTAGTTCAAGTAAATGCTTTCCAAAACAGTGTCTTCCATTTTCTGTTCTCTAGCAATATCCCTGAACTTAAACTTGACTGATAGCTTATTAATACTGGAATTTTAGGAATGCCCATGGGAAAAATATATCTGTGAGAGTAACGGATTTGTATGGGTAAGAAACTGAATTTTAAAAAAAGAAATCCATACCACCAGTCACGATACTGGTTTATTCATATGTGCTTCTAAAAGTAGTCWAGTTTTAGAGACTGGAGGCCTTATATACACATTTTCTTTCCCAAGAAGTGAAAATAAAAGGAAGTGAAAATAGAACTGTCATTCCCAAGAAACCTTTAAATTTCTTTGGGTAGGACCATTGTGATAAGGAGAAAATATATTGGGTGGGGGTTTTTTGGTTGGGGTTTGGTGTGTGGTTTTTTTTTTTCCCTAAGCTCCATAGTACTAGGATTACTTTTATTTATGAAATATACAAAGCAAGGAGCTTGTTTTAAGCAAATGAGCCCTGAGCATGCAGCAAAGGGAAAATGGATTTTTAGTGACTGTCTAAAAATGTCTGCCTTGTTTCTGACATACAGATTTTTATCTTGAGCAAAATAGCTTTTTGGTTTGTAACCACTTGATTTGGTTATGTAGTGCTCACCAGTGACTTTACACTGAGGCTTTTTGCATATGTTACAACTMATTAGAGCTTCGCCAGGACCCAGAAAACGTCAGTCTGCTCAGTGCAGTGATTGCAGAGGTCACAATAATCGTATAAGTGCAGCTGTCAGAGGCCCTCACCGTCCATCCTCTCGAAATCCCAATGATAAAGGGAAGGCGGTCCGCAGCCGGGAAAAAAAGGATCAGCAAAATAAAGGAAAAGAGGAAAAGGTAAGCTTGCAAATAACCTCATGAAGTTGAGGAACTCAGTTTTGCTTTTTAATATTGAGTATATTATAAAATTAGATGCCTATAAAATGTTTCTTCTGTTCAAGTCAGCATGCTGATTTGAATCTCACCTTGTAAGGTGTCTTTGCTTTATGGACAGTCTTGCTTACGGATTAATTAAAAAAACAACAACAACAACAAAAAACCCAACAAACCTCATCTGGAGGAAGTGATTTGGTAAATGTGGGCTTGTTTACTGCAACTTGGAGATAGTTGTTTAAAACTTACCACTGAATTACTGAAGCTGAGCCTGATAGAGCTCATTTTGAATGGGATGTCTTTGTGGGTTCTTTAATTGCTTTCATGTGTTTTAGACTGAGATTGACTCCCCTGTTCCAAAACATTTCAAGATTTATTTAATCTTAAAGGGAGACCTTTCTTTATTTTTTTCTTGAAATCTGGTATTAGCTCCAGACTCTCTTCAGTTTAAAGCAAACAAAAACCCAATACACTTCATGAGAAAGAATGATTTATGATCTATTCTTTGCGATCAGAGTGCTTTAATTTTTGCTTGTGCTCTGGTCTCCATAGATTTAGCTGATGACCAGAGTAAGAGATCATACTGGAGACACTAAATTCATAGTTTCCCAGAGTGAATAAATCAAATATCCATGTAATAGTTTGTTAGCTTCAGCAACCTTATATTGTGGCATGGTGTCATAGCCTGTGGAAATAGTATAAACAAGGGTGGAATTGTTTAGCTATGTAAGCTACCACTTTTATTAGGAGCTAAATTACATTGTCKTTGAGTGATGATCCTCTTTCACTAAGGATATACACACACAGAGACAGGATAGGTCTTTTTTCTTTTTTACAGTTGTTCTGTCATCACCAGTGCTTGCTGTTAAGTGTATAAAAAACCTGGGTATGTCTAGTGCATTTTATGTCCTTTCAGTTGCATGATCTCTGCTGTTTGAGTCCTTTCAACTGTGTYGCTTCTTTGCTTCTGCTCTTCTGCAGAGCTGCTTCTCTGCTGTTCTTGTCCATGCTTCTGTATCAGTTAGTTAGCTTTTTTTTACTTCTGTGGTCTTCCTGCAGATCACCTTTGCCCATCCTACATATGGAAGTCCTGCTTAATTTTTTTTGTGTCCCATATATATGGCATATTTATGATACTTGCAGGGTTTGAGATACTCTAGCTCAGTGTGACACTTTCTGATCCAGTCTCATGCATAATTCCCCCTACCCAGCTACTGTCTCAGATAGCTTTTGATTTGTCTAGGAGAAGAGGTGAACACTGTTACACTGGGATAGGTGTGTGCAGTTTTGATTACTTACTAAAGCAAAGAAACTGCATCAGTACAATATGCTGGCTTTGGGGGGAAGGAAACAGGACCAGGGCAGTACAGAAGTCTCGGTGAACCACATAGATCCTGCAGTGCAGCAGTAATATGGATGCTTCATAATTTTCATGCTGGTTTATGTTGCCGCCTTCTAGAAATATGATGCTATTGTGGACTTGTTATAAAAATCCATKAGTAGTGTAACCAGTTACATATTTACATTGTTATATCCTTTATATGTAGAACAAATCCACATCTGAGATTTCAGAGTCTGAACCAAAGAAATTTGATAGTACTGGATATGATAAAGATTTAGTAGAAGCTTTGGAAAGAGATATAATTTCTCAGAATCCCAACATTCGATGGTAAGTTTGAGTACTGCTGCCATTCTTTCTGAGTTGTTATTTCTTTTTCCACTTATACAATATGACAAGAATTAAGTATTTTAGCATATGCTTACATATAAAAAGTACCTACAGGTTTTCTTTACTCGTTAAATAGGTAACTAAACTTCTTGTGTAGCTGAATATTTTTAGAACTTTTTTTCCACCCATAGAGTCGTAGAATAGTTTGGGTTGGAAGGGACCTTTAAAGACCAGCTAGTCCAACMCCCTGCCATGGGCAGGGACATCTTTCCCTAGATAGGTTGCTGAAAGCCCTGTCCAACCTGACCATACAAAGCTGCTCAAACTTTTTGAAGAGTCCTGAAATCAATTTTTGAGATACTCTTTTGCAATGTATAAGATTCTAGTGTCTGCCAGTGTCTCTTCATTTAAAAACCTGTTTTGCTACCCAGGGRCGTACCAAGATAGAAAACCAATTAACAAAGAAGTTATGTCAATATAGGAACCCTTTGAAATCTTGCTGGACGTGATGTGACCACCAGTATAAAATATAACCACGTGTCAGTACGTTTACATAAATGTGTTAAATATTAAACCTTATACAAAGGTTGTTTTGTGTTCCAAATGTTTCCAAGCTTAGGTGATTTTGTGAGGATTACATGAGTGAAAATCTTCTGGCAAATAAAGTAGCCTTTAAAAAACCCCTGAGCAATCCCACAAACAACTTTGTATGCATGCAACTGTCATGTAGTTCAGTTCAATATGTAAATATATGTTTCAGTTTTCATATTGAATCTTAAATTACAACTTAAGATTTGAAACTAATTCTCCATATAGATTTGTTTTGAAACCAAAAGATTACTTGGGCACATGCTGTTAAGTGGAATGCCCTGAGAGTTACCCTCAAGAAARTAAGACCAGCCTGTAAGGTATCTAAGAATTAATACATTTTTAACTCTGAAAAAGAATTCTAAAAATTCTTTTTAATTCAGCTCCATTTACTAGTCTTCAGTAAATTGTTCTCATAACGATGAAAGATGGTATTCAGCTTTCAGGGACAGCCAACCTCTCAGCAAAAGAAGAAAGCATCATCTGTAACTAGCATAAGTTTAACCAACTTGCCTTATTCTGCTTATTCTTTCTGTGAATAAGAGCAACGGTGCTCTAGTGAAATAGTTAATGTGTCTCTCTTTGCTTTTGCATCCAGCTGGAGTCTACTAGCCGGATGTCAAGTGTGGTGGTTGTAGGCTTTTGCCACTAGAATGTAAATAAATCCAACTCATTTTCCTGAGTTATGGAAGAGCCGTTACATAACAATAAGCTTAATTGCATATTGTTATAAGCTGTGGACTGATTCTTTTGCAGCCTGTCTGAATCTGTCAAACAACTTTATCTTTTTCTGTCAGGGATGACATTGCTGATTTAGTAGAAGCCAAAAAGCTGCTTAAGGAAGCTGTAGTTTTACCGATGTGGATGCCGGAGTTTTTTAAGGGAATTAGAAGACCATGGAAGGTATGAAAAAATCTGATCCTGTGATCATAAGTAAGATTCTGAGACTGGATCTTGGCAGAACAAGAAATTTCGGGTGTTTTACAGTTTATATAAATTCTTTCCACTTTTTAGTAACAAAATTTATGGTAAATAGTACTAGCAAAATAAAGATGTCAGCCAGGTAAATACACTGTCTGCAGCTATATTGTTGCAGGTAAGCAATAGTAATTAATTACTTACCTTTGAATAACTTTTCAAGGGAAAGTTTACATCTAGTATTTTAATATTACACTATTAAACAAACTGTGACATTGCCTCTGTTCTGATTCTTGTCCTAAAAGTGGTTCTTTTTCATTTTAATAGGGTGTGCTGATGGTTGGTCCTCCTGGTACTGGAAAGACCCTCCTGGCAAAAGCTGTAGCCACTGAATGCAAGACTACTTTTTTCAATGTTTCTTCTTCCACACTGACCTCAAAATACAGAGGAGAATCTGAGAAACTTGTTCGTCTACTGTTTGAAATGGTGATTGAAGTTTCTGACCATAAATAGTGAGATAATGAAGTAGAATTACTTCTGGAATAATGAAACCTTGCCAAGGTGTAGAACTCATAGCATACRTAAACGTTCTCCAAGCTTCAAACACTTTAGGACCTTCTGATTTGGCTATGCACGTTCAAGATCTGGTTATTCCTAAATAGCTTTATAAAAACTGAAAATTGAGGTCGTCTTCATTTTCAGGGGTAGCTTGTTACATTAGAGGTAGCTCACTATAAGCTGATGAGTGCTGTAGAACATACTTGAATGTAAAACTGGAGATAGAATCTAGTTGCTTTCTGGGTGAGAGCCCTACTTAGGCTGTTCATGTTTTGTTGTTGTGGGTGGTTTTTTCTGTGTTTTTGCTTAAAGTAAATGGACTTCCAAACTGTAGTTGGCTTCAGAGCACGTAACACTTGAAATTGGCTCAGAACATGTAGTCTTTTTTTCACAGTGTTACYAGGTTTGCATGCAGTGTTTGCTATTGGGTGCCCAGTGCTGAAGGGGGCAGCAGAGTTGCAATTACAGTAGTCAGAAAAGTCAGGAAATAAAACGTTTTTTACACTATAGTTCGATCATATTAAATGAGTGGATATCATGCCTATCAATCAAAAATGCATATACACAATGGTCAGCATCTCAACTGCTGTAGGGCAGTAGCTTTTATTATCACAGATCCTTGTCTTTGACCTCTGACCTCTCTTGTTTTCAGAAAGGTTAGAGTTATTTTGCAGTTACCTGTCTCTTGGACAGGTTCCATATCATGATGTCCTAGCCTAACATTCGTCCTAGCTTTAACAGAGTTCTTATTCAAGCATTCTGTGGTGACTTTCACAGCTATAAATGTTATTCCTAATGTTTAAAACTGCCTTTAGCTTGTTAAACATTTGCTTATAGCCCTAACAATTATAGGACTTTGTCAKAAACTGTTCCGCTCAAATTTTATTAATGAATGCACAGCTGCTTTGTAGTTGTGTGCGATGGTCAGAGAGACGGAAGGTTAGGGATCGTTTGATACTTATGAGCTGATTCATTGGGATACATGTGTCATTACCCAGTTCTGAATACGCTGCTATTTCTTAAATGTGAGTAGACTGCCATTTCAGTTTCTGCTTTATCTTTTGCTTTCTTTAGGCTCGATTTTATGCCCCGACAACTATATTTATTGATGAGATAGACTCTATCTGTAGTCGCAGGGGAACTTCAGAGGAGCATGAAGCTAGCCGACGTGTGAAGGCAGAACTGCTAGTTCAAATGGATGGTAAATAACCTGATCACTGGGAAGCGCTGGACTGGAGGAAACTTGAGGGAGAAAAAAAAACCCAAAACTTCATTCTCCGGAAGCAATTTGTTTGAAAGCCTTACATAAATTGGGGTAAAAAGATACAAATGCACTATTCCAACTGTCAGTGTGGAAGGAAAAAAGATACCAATAATTTAACAATCTTTTAGCATCTGAGCAATGACCTTATATTACTGACCCAGAATAATGAAGATTCAGTGGAAAATACAAGATTTCAAAGCTGCAGAAGAARAAAAGTATTAATTGCTCCTCTTAATCTTTACCTAGCATATCATTCACTTCTCCAAAACCAAGTAAAAAGTGGTTCAAAAGAACTGTCACCTGTTCCAATTTAAACTTCAAAGGCAATCATTACACTTTACTTCTTTGGGATCTCTTTTTTTTTCTGCTGAAGATAAAAAATGAAGGCAGTTTTTTATGGAAGTGGTTGGGAGACTTTTTAAAATACTGAGTTCATTACAGCTATTCGGTTAATATTTCACAAATCAACAAAGTTTAAAAGTAGGTAGCACTGCAAAGGTGCTATAGAGGCATCCTTTTTATACTCTGGTGAGCAGGGAGAAGGAAAGGAGCAACTGAAAAGTGCTAATCTATGGAGTAATTTGTGATAGAATTCCATGAGTCAGAAGATTTCTACATTTATTTCTGGTTCTCTGATGTTGATACCCTTTTATGTTTGACTTTAAATAGCAGCAGAGCTGTAATACTGTTCTCATAACTCAAGTATGTACATAAGCTAATTTTATTAGTAACAACTATTTGAAGTCCTTTTACTTGAGCATTTGTAAATGGTGTTTTATATGCAAATTTTCAGACAGACTAGGTACAATGGCTATTCCACAGCCCAATCCTATGATTATAAGCAAAAACAGTAAATGCAGAGGGTGGCAAGTTTAATGAAATTAACTTCTTCATATAGCAGCAGTTTCACAGTACTTTAGAGACCGAGGTGTTCTCTCTGCCTCTGAGAAGTTGTGATTCAGTTCACCAAATTTAAACGTTCACTTCAGCAGTTTGTAAGAATCCACCTGTGTGTGTGAAACATTTAGCCTGAATTCAGAAGTGAAGAAACTTTGTAGGAGAGTAATGCTGCTTTTTCATGTCTGTCTGTGAATACTGTTGGGGGTAGGGGGGGAAGGTGTCTGKTTTTTTGGTGTGGTGATGGTTTTGGGGGGTTGGKTTTTTTTTTCCCTCACATGCTGTTACAGGACGTTGATGTAAAAATTTAAATACCGTAATGGCAGAAATATCAACAACTCTGCTGTAAAAGCATTCCAGCCATGATAGAAAGGAACTTCCTGATCTGAGCAGTGGCATAGGCCATTAAACTGAGTCTCCATTTTTGCTTGCAGGCTGCTATATAGATGAAAAACTGACCTCTGTTGCACTTGGTGATTCTATTGCACTTGGACTCACTGAAGTGCAATAGAGTAGCTGCTTTAATATTATAGAATTGTGGATATTGTTCTCTCTATACATGAAATTTCACAAAACATATGTACATTTTACTTCCTCTTTTCTCCAACACAGGTGTTGGAGGGGCTACTGAAAATGATGATCCTTCCAAGATGGTCATGGTACTTGCTGCTACTAATTTTCCTTGGGATATTGATGAAGCCCTAMGACGGAGACTAGAAAAAAGAATTTACATTCCTTTACCATCAGGTATGAAGACTTGGGGAGAGGAGTAGTTGAAAAGACTAAAATGGAAGCTTTATCAATATTCCTTTAGTTTTTATCACCTGCTTTAAAAATCTAATTGGTACATGTATGCAAATTCATTTATGAATTCAGGACCAGGTTAAATCTAAACATTGCATATTTACCTTTGTAGCAAGTACAGTGTCGTTTTTCTCATTCTTCCCTCTTATCCTCCCTCAATTCATTATTTATCTTCAGAAAGCAAGTTGTATAGACTCAATTTTCTATTCTTTGATTAGCAAAAGGTAGAGAGGAACTCCTAAGAATAAATCTGCGAGAGCTGGAACTGGCTGATGATGTTGACCTTGCAAATATAGCTGAGAAAATGGAGGGTTATTCAGGTGCAGACATTACCAACGTATGCAGGTATGTTAACATTGCATCATTTGTGTTACTACTGCTACAAACTCTGAGAAAACTGTTTGTAAAGTAACTAATTTACATGATTAAAGTTGTTGGATAAAAACAGACTGTAACTTGTCTTTTATGTATGGCTAAAAGGTGAAATACTGCATTAATATTTACCTAGATTTCCATTTGATATTTTCATATAATAATAATGATGAAGAGCAGTTGCAGCATAGTAATCTAAACAAGCTGTGATTTAGGTAAAATTCCATGTTCTTTCATGTGCACCGAATTCCTTGTGTGAGGAATAACCACAGGATGGTAGACTTAAACTTGTAGAGTTGTAGTCATCCCACTGAGGTTATACTACTTCAGCAGAACATCCATGCGTAAGAGGCGATAGTGGCAGAGGCCAGAATAACTGAAGTAAAAACGTGGAGTGTTCTTCCCTCATGACACAGCAAAGGCATACCATSTTGTGTGACAGTACAAGAGCTGTGTACTCAGCACGTGGGCTTTAGTGATGAGGCTGACAAGTTTTCTTCTGCCGCCTCCATCTCTCCTTCTCCTCAGTACTGTTTGCACACAATCATTTGTGGGCCTATTCTATAACGTAGATTCCTGAAATAATTGACTAAAAATACCTTCTAACCCTTCCCCCATCTTTTCTTTGAAAAACTGAAAAGGGAAGGAAAGGACTCTCTTTTAGGAGACTAATACCAGTCATCTGGTTTACATCTGAAGATTCGCACTGGCACAGTTGCAGCAGTGGCAAGTTATAAAATCAGCAGTATGGGACAAAGAACTGAAACTTSTTAAGATGCTGTTGTCATCTAATAGGCACCTGTGTAACTATGCTTTCAGGCTTTGGAGGTAGCACTGAAGTGTGGCAGTGCAAGGCTTGAGCTCCAAGTTGTGCCAACGCAACTGTTGTGGGGCTGTAGTTTGAACAGGATAAGAGAACTGTTCTGGATTAAAACCACCTCTTCATTACTTTCCTCAAACGCAGATCCATTTCTTGCCTTGATTCCTAATACAGCTCTGCAAACACTTGTCAGCACAACTGAGAGGACAATATGCTGTGCCGCAGGGATGAGTGCGAGTGGCCTGTACGCAAAACTGCCACCAAAGGCTCTATCCGTAGGGTCCCTTAAGGCTGAACTGAGAGTTTGGAGGCTCAGTACTATTTCCTGAACAAACTTTACACAGTGTCTGGGAAAAGAATGGTATGTTAGTTGCTCTGAATCAGTGTTGTGCAGATTTGTTTCATCTGTAGGTATGTGAGATAAATTTGTGGTGTTCTTTTGCTCAGTCTTAGTGTTGGTTGTGCTTTGAAAGGAGTTTGTGTTAATAGGATCATGTTATATGAAAGAGAATTTTTGGCCTGCTRCTTTGTGCATTTTAGCTGCAGTTTGTCTCCTCTGGTCTGTTCAGTGTTCGTTATTTGTAATTAATTTTATACTGGATACCAATACACTTGATTAAAAGTCAGAATACTTGTAATGTTTTTGAGTGAATTTCATATACATATATATACACACACACACTCTGTTGCYTTTTATTTTTTAATCAAAGTCGATTTGTACAATACTATTAAAAAAAAAGGGGGGGGGAACAACAAAAAACAAAACAAAACAAAAACAAAACAAAAAAAACACCCAAAAAAAAAAAACCCACAAAGAAGCACTCCAGCCTTTCAATTGTGGCAGTCTTCTTAGAGATGACTGAGGTGGCAGCAACCAGAAATCCAGACAAACTGGGGTTTGGATGTGCATGATTTGAAATTATTAAGAAAGTACTCATACTAGCCTGTGTATTTACACTTTGTTGATGGTGTCAGGAAGAACAGATCTTAAACATGATTTTCATTTACATTGAGACAAAAAGACATATGGCTGACTTTAAAAGTGCTTTTGTATGGTTCAGACATACAGTATATAAGCACAGTAAAGTTCAAACTTGTAGACTATAGCAGTCCTTGCTAGTGACACAAGCAAAACTTAAGAAAAAGTGAGCCAAGAACTCTGGTTTGCTCAAATTATTCTCCTACCTTAAAGAATTAGAGGTGAAATCCAAAGTTTGCTGAGCCAGAGTGAAAACCAGTCAGAGATAACAGTGCAGTTCCTAACAGTCAGCATATAACCATGGAAAATGAAGGTGAAACTTTATTTTAAAAAGACATTCAGGAAATGTAAAATGCGTCGAAATTGCATATTAGATGCCAGTATGAACTGACTTTGTATTGTTGTTTTGAGCGGACTGTGAAGGTTGAGAGGCCTTTGGAAAGGAACTGACCCCCGCTSTGTGTTCCAGTGGGTGGCTGCTTATTTTCTGAATATAGCTTTGGTGCTTCTCCAGGCACCAAGGGTGCATTTGAGAAGGCACTAMGAGTTGATGTTGGAATGACTGTCAGCAAAATGACTTTACAGAAGAAAGTGGTGGCAGCTGCACTTTAATTTTGTGGGTATGGTGGGTGGGTTTTGCTTGGTTGGTTGGTTGTTTTTGTTGGTGTGTTGTTTTTGTTTGTGTGGTTTTTGGTGGGTTTTTTTTGTTGTTGTGTTTTTTTTTTTTTTTGTAAACCGCTGTCTGGAGGCAAATTGGATGCACAGGATGCTTCCCCCCATCCCTGCTCCACCCGCGTTGTGTAACGCTGGCTTTTAGTTCACAAATGATGGTATAACAGCAAAGCATGGTGACACTTGACTAAGACAGAGTTCAACAAGGCAACTTTTTTGGGTTGTTCTGAAATTCTAGTTACTGTATTATGCATTCTAATTGCTAACAATTACTTAGTAAATCCATGAAGTCTGTCAGTTAAGGTTTCCTTTGGGGGCAGGGAGTGGAAYTGAAACACAATATGCTGAAACCATCTTTCTAAATCCTCCTAGAAGACAATGCATAAGTCTTCCTCTTTGCATTCTCACCTACTAATATGATATGATACTTTTGTGATATTGCCAGGATGACCCTTCCATCTTTTTTACTGCTAGACAAAATAAGTAGCATTTTCTTATTATTACAAGCTATGTAACAATGAATTAGCAGGAACTTTAGTCCTTCAGTGTTACCCGTTTATCACCTCACCAGCTCATCACCTGCTGCTACTGTTATTACTGTTGGAAATCCAAATACAGTCAAACTTAAGGCAGCAAGAAAATGACACACTTGTAAAGACACTTAGTGCTTATGGAGGCCAGAAGTTTGAGGAGCCGTGGGCTGAACAGATGTTGTAGTTTAACATTTAGCTGTGAATGTATAGGTTGGAGGTAGACACTGTAGACCTCTCTGTCTCTAAAGTGGGATTCCTATTTGAACCAGGAAACATGCAAAACTTTCCAGCCACTTTTCCTRTACATAGGAGGAGTGAAACCATTACTTTGCCTTGTTCCTGTTTAAATGCACAGTAAACAGCAGCTACATCATAGGCATGCAGTGGCATTAGATAAAGCAGTTAGTCTTTGCCTCTTTTGTGTAGCCTGTGAATAGTAGCTATTCAAAGATCCAGTGAGGATAAATCCATGTTTGAAAAATACGGGTAGCATGGTATTGTAGGTTGTACAAGCTACTTGGAGATCTTCCCGTAAAAGTTTACAATTCTTTATTGTATCTTTTTGAATGCAACAGCTTAACTGTAATGCTAKGTTGAGCCTTTCAAACAACTGAACTCGCCATCCGGTATTGAGTAACTTTTTTCTTTTTTTGCATCCTTAATAGAGATGCATCGTTGATGGCTATGAGAAGGCGTATTGAAGGCTTGACACCAGAAGAAATAAGAAATCTTTCCCGAGATGAAATGCACATGCCAACAACTATGGAAGACTTTGAAATAGCTTTGAAGAAAGTTTCTAAATCTGTATCTGCTGCGGACATTGAGAAATATGAGAAATGGATAGTTGAATTTGGATCATGCTGAGTTGTCTTATCTTGAAGAAGCCACCTTGCGTCTTAAAACAGCTTTAGAAGTAATAAATAGTGTGTCAGTGCACTGCGTGCTCTTTTTAACTTTTGTAATTTAAGAGCAACAGATGTCTAAATAAATTTTTTTTTTTAAATGCAAATTCTGTCTAGCTCTCTTTGAACTAGCTCAAAAGTTACCCATTTTTCTCAAATGTGGAAGATACTGATGGGATCTGCTTTGATCTTCAAGATTTTAAAATTACTTAAATTTAATACTCAAACTCTTGCATCAGAGGGTTTACTCTTGAAAAACAGCTATTACACCAAAAAAAAAACAAACTAGCCCTGCTAAATGARTAAGGGATTCTGAGAACTAGAAAATGGGATGAACAAGACGCAGTTATGTAAATGGTTTTGCTAGCTGATCTTAGAGAATTCTACCCTTAAACTGTTTCTAAGGTATTAATAAAGAGCCTGTATGAAGGTTGAGATGGGGAACAGCAACCCTTGCACTGCTAAAGCTCTATAGATGCAACTGAAGTTTAAGCAAGGGGTGGGATCATCACTGGTTTACCGTATCTATCAAGTAATATTAAAATACATCCAGCCAGTGTGAACCAATTCTGTGCAGCCAGCAGAGTCRCATGTGTAGTCTCCTTGTAAGTCTAAGAGAAAACAAAAGCTTTCTGGCATTCTGAAATATGTTTTTCTTCCGTGACTGTATGGTACTGTAAGCTTCAAAACCCTAGGTTGGTAGGTTGGGTCCTGGTTTACACTACGCATTTATTCTGGTAAGGTGGTTCTGAGAACGCAGTGTGCATGTTAGTTTGTGCTCAGTTGGCTTCTGTTCATAACTCTGACTTTACAATTGATGTAAAATCTGACTTTTCTTTTTGTATTACTTGACAAGTAGAATGGAGAAGCAGTTCTCTGAGCATGGTTCTACAGTGACCATTTAGGTCATAATTTTAGATTTTGCTCAGCAGTGGTCATTGTAACTAAACATCTATCATCTCTGTCCGTCTCCTATTATTTTGGAAACCCTTCTTCCTGCTAGCTCATCTCAGAGCCAGCTGTAGTTCTGCTTACACCTAAACTTTGTGCTTTTTCATGAATCAAACATGTCTAGACTTGTTTCAGCTGGTAGATCCATGCTGTACAAAACTGGCTGTGGAATTCCTGCTCATGTGTCTTCAGATGCTGTAAGGCAGATGGAAAGGACAAATGGTAATGAAAAGGAAAACTGGCAGCCTGAGTAGAAGGCAAATTGAGYTGTATATGTGCCATTATCATGAATATCTTGTTAACGTACTTAAAATTCACTACTATGTCATGAGTGACAGYGGCACACGCTGAAAAGGGACTGTCAGCAGTGCCGATGATGAGACACTCTAGTAAGACACTGAGATGCAGATGTTGAGAGCTCCTGAATCCCTGGTGGACCTGGTGTGATGAACCCAGAAATGAAGGGAAGATGTTCAGGTGAGTATACAAGTGTGTGTATTTGTAGACTTGCATCTCCAAAATGGCAAACAAATTCACCTCTCAAAAGGATAGCCATGTGTCAGAGTTAAGAAAAAGATGCAGTAGTTTGAAGAGGTGGGTTCTCAAAACTTTTCTGTTTACATGTGAGGATGAGTATATAGCTGTCAGTTGTGTTGCAGGAGGAGATTTCTTCTCATAAATCAATTCATGGCAAGCAAACCAAATCATTCAATCTGTCACCTGAGTAAGATGGGAAGGTACACAAGCTTTAGTCCTTGGAAGCAGTCCAGTAAGGGGCCACTTAAACTGAAAGCATGATATATTTTGAGAACTTCTAAAGTAAACCTCATTTTAAAAGCAGTAGTTCAGTTCTACAGCTCAACCAGCCCTGTTCACTCTAAATGAAAATGAACACCTGTGTAATACATGGTAGATGGAGGAAAAAAAAGTGGTAGATGGAGGAAAAAAAAGTGGTAGATGCTGAATCTGTAGTTCAGAGGTTCGTTTTGTTTTGGAATGCAGCCTCTGGTGGAGTTCCCCCATGGAGGGAAGGGCCAGTGCTGCTTAACTCCATGTGTTTAAAAGGCAGAGAGACATTCTGAAGGTGAGACAGAACAGAAATGCTGCAGGGAGAGTCACAGTTCATGAGGATAGGAGGTAGGAGATGTTGCCTTTCCGAAAAACCTACTGCCATCCTACAGAGTGGGTTTTTTTGGGGGGGTTGGGTTTTTTGGGGGAGGGGGGGAATGTTGGTTTGTTTTCCCCCAGCTGGGAACCTGAATCCTCATCAGCTCATGTACTGGGAAAATGAGACTTACCATGACTGCCATGCAGAACAGTTGCCCTTTCATAACTGTGTTGTGGTAAGGAGTTTTTAAACCGTTCTACAAATGATTCAGAGTGGTCCCAGCTCAAAGTAGCACTCGTCTGAAAGGCATGAGACTTTTATGACTCAGAAGACTAGTGCTATAACTTTTTAAGACTTGATAGCTCCAGCTCCATAGCACAGCTATGTTGTCAGGTAATGCATTTATTCAAGATTTGCACTTTTTTTTTAATTTAATTTCATTAAGGTGATGGTAGTATTTCTTCCCTTGTGCCCTGTAACTTTGTAGAACACAATACAGAAGAAAAGAGGATTAGTTAGCTCATGGAAATCAGCCAAGTTGTGAAGCTGTACTAATGCTTTTTCAGGCTTAACCACTCATTTATTTATGCTGCAGCTGTTTAGAATTGTGTTAAATCTTGTCGCTGTGCAGGTGCTTGGTTTACAGTTTCGTCAGTAGGGATGCAAAGAGCACATGCTAACAGCTGCCAGATTTCCATCTGCATTGCAATTCATACTATGCTTGTGCAGTAAGGAAGAACTGTCGTGTATTGTGTCTATCCTACTCCTTGTTCGTTTGTTGTGGGTTTTTTTTTCTCCTAAGAAGCTAAACTTCAGCCTTCTACATCACTTCTATTTGAACTATGTTAATGAAGGGGCCAGGGCTATGTTCATGAAGTGGAAAGAACATTAATTTCCACATACATGGAAAAGGAGTTTGTCTGTGACTGAAGACTTGCTTCAACAGTTCCTCTTGTCTGTGCAGTCACCATTCCTGTGTTTAGATCTCAGTGGTTTCCTATTTAGCCATGGATGACAACTGCCCCWCTCTCGTGTGTTTTCTTTCACTACACTGCATTCTTAATTCTGATGCCTCTGCAGTTCTACCATCTCCTCTGTCTTACATGGTTATGTTATCATGATGGTAGCTCTCTTGTGGTATGGTCCTGGGAAGCACTGCTTGGGGCCCCAGGGATGTCAGTCACTGCCACTTGTTCCAGCTCAGCRGAGTGGCCGTCCTGCTCGAGCTCATCATGCCTCCACACCTGTCTGCAGCACCCAGCAGTTGTGACACATCCCCACTTCTATCATCCTTCCTCGGCTGGGTATCTGGCAAACGTTTGGGATCTTGCGCTCTAATGACACTGAGCTTGAGGAAGTAAATGCAAAGTACAAACCCACAAGGTGCTAGAACAAAAAATAAAATTTAAAAAAAAAAAAAAAAAAGGAAGTTTGAGCAGCATCCCTTTTTATCTTCTGCTGATGTATACCATGTTGTACTTCTGGATAGTAGGTTTTGTTTTCGTTTTTTTCAAGGCAGTTCTGTGTTAGAAATGTTTCTTCTACCACTGTATTGCTGTCAACTGCACCGCAGTTGTCAATTGAGACAACTCTTGAGTTGTTCCTGACTGTGCCCAGTCTAACACCAGGTAGTCATTCCTAGTCATTCTTCTGACAAACAATTTTTGTAAATAAGAATAAAAAGCTAAAAACCAAATAGTACCCTGCATCTAACASACTTGGGAAACTGCTGTTTTATGTAACTAAATATAGATGCAYAGATGAACACAGTCTAATAAACAATTTAAATGTTTATTTGAAATATGTTAACAGTACAAATCAGCATGGGCAGACCTGGGCCTACTTAGCAATAGTAAGCCAGTACTTTTGTAGAATTTTCTTTTTTCTTTTGAGACTTCACATAGTACTCTTGTCACAGATACAAAAAGCACGTTGTTTACAAGTGCTAACAATTTTGATGAGTGGAAGGGGCCATAAAAGCATAAAGTGCTTGAAATATAAATCTGCATTTTTAATTTTTGTTTTGCATATATAAAATGTCAAATTACTTGAGTAACACAAGTGTTTGGTAGTGATATTTTCCTTGCAAGGCACACTCAACCCTAAGAGACCTGAAACCAGGTTGGGCAGCTTTGTTTAGGCTTGCAGGCACAGCTAATGTTTGTGATACTCCTTTGTCCTTTTCTGAAGAATGCTATCTGGAGACTTCGGGACAATCTGAATTTCATCATCTTGCTATTCAGGATAGCTGACCTGGTTTATCTATAGGCRTGAAGGCAGCCAGCATCCTGTCCGAGGTGTGGAAAAGTGACTTCACAGAAGTTAGAACCAATGGTAGCCCTCAGGGTGGAAAGCTGTTTTATTCTGAAGCTTCTGAAAAGGCTGCACGTTTACAGAGAGGCACAGGGAAGTCAGCTTTGGGCCTCAGACTGGGCGTCCCTTTACCAATTCATCAACTGACTCAGTTTKCTTGGTAGGAAACAAACAAGGTATTAAGATCAAGTGCCAAATTTTAGGTCAACTGAAAATTTCTTTTTAAAAAACAGTAACTCCAAAGTAAACACAGTATTAAGTACATGCTTTCTCATCTAAATTACTTTTCCTGTCCGGAAGATCTGAAGGCAAGCTGATGGTGATCACAGGTACATAGCTGACTTGATCCAGGAGAAGGATCCCTCTGAAAGGTAAGATTACCTGGCATTAGAAAGTGATATACAAAACAATTTTGTGTTCTAAAAATTAGATTTATTCTTAAACTCCCCAAACTTAGTTTAAATCAATACATCAAGTAAGTATTACCCTCATAATACCTCTTYTATGAAGCTAGAATGAAAACTTGATGCAAAACTGGTTCCAAAATGGGGCCCGTCTTGTTTAACATCTTTATCAATGATCTGGACAAGGGGATCGAGTGCACCCTCAGTAAGTTTGCAGATGACACCAAGCTGGGCGGCAGCGTTGATCTGCCTGAGGGTAGGAAGGCTCTGCAGAGGGATCTGGACAGGCTGGATCCATGGGCCGAGGCCAATTGTATTGAGGTTCAACAAGACCAAGTGCCGGGTCCTGCTCTTGGGTCACAACAACCCCAGGCAACGCTACAGGCTTGGGGAAGAGTGGCTGGAAAGCTGCCCGGCRGAAAAGGACCTACCTGGGGGTGMTGGTCGACRGCCGGCTGAACATGAGCCGGCAGTGTGCCCAGGTGGCCAAGAAGGCCAACAGCAYCCTGGCCTGTATCAGGAATAGTGTGGCCAGCAGAAGTAGGGAGGTGATCATGCCCCTGTACTCKGCACTGGTGAGGCCGCACCTCGAATACTGTGTTCAGTTTTGGGCCCCTCACTACAAGAAGGACATTGAGGTGCTGGAGCGTGTCCAGAGAAGGGCGACGAGGCTGGTGAAGGGTCTGGAGCACAAGTCTTATGAGGAGCGGCTGAGGGAGCTGGGGTTGTTTAGCCTGGAGAAAAGGAGCCTCAGGGGAGACCTTATCGCTCTCTACAACTACCTGAAAGGAGGCTGTAGCGAGGTGGGTGTTGGTCTTTTCTCCCAGAGGAGATAGGACAAGAGGAAATGGCCTCAAGTTGTGTCAAGGAAGGTTTAGGTTGGATATTAGGAAAAATTTATTTACTGAAAGAGTGGTCAAGCATTGGAACAGGCTGCCCAGGGAAGTGGTGGAGTCACCATCCCTGGAGGTGTTCTTGAAAGACATTTTAGTTAATGTTTTGCTTTCATTAGAAAAAAAATAGCAAAAATTACTTACTTGTTTTCACAGGAAGGGAAAATCACCTTTAAGACTTTGAGAATAAGAGCTGCTCCAACAACTCCAACTACAATGACTTCCATCAAACTAAAGAAGATGGGTAAAGATCGAAACCAGAATCTGCACAATCCTTTTCTCAAGTCTTCCACCCACTGGCACATCACCTACAACCAAACAGGTAAAAATAAAAAGATAGGTTGCAAAACATAGCAAGTGCAGTTTCTGTAACTACTGGTGAATCACATGATGTGGTGATAGTTTTACTTAAATTTATGTATGCTTAAACATACATAAAAGCAGAATGGAATGACTCAGACCTCTTCCTTCTACAGTTTGGAAGGTTTAGTTCTCTGCTCATGCTAGCAGAGCTCCCTGAAAGGAAAGGCCACTTTGGAAAATAAAGGACACTTCAAAGAGCAGGTGAAGGGAGAGCAATTTTGGCCTAGGCGGAGAGAAGCTATGATACCATGGCAGTGTACAGCAGGGAAAGGTCACTGACAGCCCAGGAGAGGGGTAGCACCTTCTCTAGCCTAATCTGTAACTTTCAGCTTAYTATTTTGACCCTCCTGTCTCAGCAGTAGGTTCTAAAGTGTTTCTTCCGGCCACAGAGGAGGCCATCAAGCCCATCCTTACCTAATCTGGAACTGAAACTTCTCAAGCTGTTACTGTGTTTCTTACAGCGGGTGAGACCAATGGCCCATCTCCTARAGGGGTAAGCACTCACGCAGTCAGAAAAACCTGATGTAATTTAAAGCTAAACAGTATTTGCAATTGTTATAAATGCTTAGCTTGGTATAATGTAAGTATCACAACTCACTGTCATGAAGTATCTGTGAGGTCAGAACATTGCAGGATTTAGAAACCCATCTGATTCCTACTGGAGTAAAAAAAAAAAAAATTCTCACCGCTAAGGGGTTATTTAGGAAGTGGGTTTTTTTTTACATTTCCTAGAGTATGTCTGTAAAAGTCTGGTCTTCTTAGTGGTTGGCTGTGARGATTTCTTAGACTTCTGTGGATGTCAGTTACTGTCAGATACCTCACACAATAGAAAATCCTGGTCTTTAACAAATATAAACCAGCAAAACAGTACTCTGAGAAGTCAATACTAGGTTAAGTAGGAATGGCAATTCTTTCTTCCAGAAACGAGTTACCACATACTGTGTTGATTTTTTTCAAATTAAAAATAAAGGACCAAAGACAAAGGCCTAGGGATATCATACACCTTCTTACCATCTTTAAATGGATGTTGTGTGTGGTCTTTACACAAGGGAAACCCACCAGCTGAATCCTAACAATGCGGGGGTTTGTTTGGTTTGTTCTGTAAACATCCATAAAGGAGGAAAACATAATATTTGTATGTATTTCTGCAGACAATACTAAAAATGTGGAAGGAAGTTTATTCCCTCAAACTGTGATACTGAGTAACATTCAGCTCTATCTGCAGCATGTTACTACAACTTTTCCTCCTAGAAATGTCACCAAGCCGCATGGATTTCATCTGTGGGAAAATAGGGAAAAAGCAGAGGGAGGGGAAAGAAACTGCTTCTCCTTTTTAGACCAGTCTTTAAAGGTATATACTAATAAYTAAAACAAGCAAACAAACAAAACTACCTTGTAAGAAGATGGAGGTTCTATCCTAAGAGGTGTCTCTGGTAACTTGCCAGGTAATGTCTCTTCATCTACTGTAGTTTCTACTTGCCGGATGAGGTACTGACTRGTAGTTTGCAGTGGATCTTGAATATCTGAAGAAAAAAAGCTAGATTTAGTGGGGGGCTTGCTTTTTATTTGACTCGCTACTCAGGAAAACAAAGATATGCTGCACTTCTATACTTATGGTACAGTTCTCACAYGTTTACAGCAAGAACACAGAAGGCTGACATTTTTTTAACTAGAGTAGTGAACTTGATAAGAAGCAGCAGCAGTGTTACAGTGCAGCCTTTAGCCATGCCCTTAGCTGTAAATTTCAGCTGTCGCCAGATTAAAAGGTGATGAACTAGATCAAAATATTCATCTCCTATGAAATCCTTGAGAGTTTTTGATTAAACAAAACTGAAATAAGATTAAAGCATCAAATAACTTCTCTTGCTTTTAAGTTATTTAAGTTTAATAATATAAAACTATTCTCTGGTTTGGAAGTGACCCAGACAGGTATTTCCTCTCCAGTTTTCTCTCTCATTCTCAGGAAAAAGAGGGAGCGTCCATCATAGCACTGAGAGAAAAATTTATTCCTGTGAGATGTCTGGGATTGCAGATTGACAAGTACCAAGTGCTTCAAAGGAGAACAGGTTTGAAAACAAACAAACAAAATACCTAGAATGTGGAAGAGTTGAATTTAGGTGTTTAAACAAACAAACAAAAAACACATAAAACAAAACACTTCCCTGTTAATGAAGAAACTGTTTCACTATGTAAAACACAGGAATAATGATGTATTGCTTTACAAGGGTGAAAGAACATCAACTATGGATAAAAATATCATGTAACAGCTAAGAGAGATACCTTTCCCTGAGAGGTTGGGAAGTGTAAATAGCATGTCGTTGTCCCTTGGGATGGAATACAGCATGCTCTCTTTCAAAGGGACAGTGTAGTTTGAATGTCTAAGTACTCTCAGGTCCTTTACTAAAATATCTATTTCTGTTACTTCTTCCTGCTGAACCTACAAGAGATGCAAACATGTTGATATTACTGAGTTTAAAGTAAGAGTGAAGTAGGCTGGCAGAGAAAACCAATACATCACAGAAAACTCCAAGCCATTAAGATTTAGACATAGGGATGTTATAACATGAATTAGCATTCTTTGTTTTTACTTACCACATTTCTATAGACTATAGCACATCAGAAAATATGCTGAACAGACTGGGTCTCATCCCACAGTGTTTGTGACCATAATTATAACTGCTGCGTAGAAATATAACTAACAAAAGAGGAATGCAGCATGTGATAGTTTCATTCATGCTTTTAGAGCTATAGGCCAACCAACGGCCTCCCTTTGCTTCGAACATGAGCAGAACAATGCAATGAAACAGATGCTGTTATTGTCAGCTGATAACTAATGAGACAGATTGACTTAAAGGAACAATTAAGGAAACAGCATTAGCTTTCTGGTTGTTCTTACCAGGTCCCTGTGAAAATCTGAAATGCATTGTGATGTCTAGTTTGAAATCTGAAACACAACAGCGCTATTGTGTAACAACTGAACCAAACCAGGATATATTAGCCTCCTAACAGTGGGATAAACACCTCATTAGAAAAGCTTCAAACCCCTCAGTGGGATTTTTCATGACATGATGCAGATCCCTATAAAAAATACTAGATGCTGAGCATGCAATTCATGCTATTATCATCATTCTCCTTTAAAAAAATACAGCAGCTTCAAGAGAGCTTGGCCACATGTAAGATGCAGACATGTACTGAAACAAAAAAYTGACACTTTTGCTGGCTTCAGCAGCCGTATCTTCTCTCCAGAACCTCTCTGGTTGGAAAAATAACTATACCRTATAGGTGATTTTGAGAACTCGGTTCGGCACATTTCAATGTCAGCTAGAATTGTAACCCCTCACATTCACTAGTATTTGTGCAAATACAGTTAGAATTTGGGGCTTTTTTTCTATTCATCCCAAAATCCATGTGCATTATCAAGATTTTTATTCAAATGAATTAATTATCTTACATGCAAACCTTTCTAAGGCTAAGCTTTCAGGTGTTGTGGACTTTCACAACAAGTCCACCTGCCATAAGAGTTTGCTGCTGCAAACTGTTCCCCATGCTACCTGCTGGAAATGCTATGTTAGCTTGGCATAAACAATAGGGAAAMCCTCAGGACTCAGAGTGAGCCCATGCTCCTTTTATTTATTTTGTACATTATTTTGTAAATGAAGTATTGCTTTTGAGTCTGACTGTGCTTGCATAAATGCACGTGTTGAAAGAGCATGTGACAGAGTTAATGATATTCTAACAAGCTTAAGGGAAAGCCATCCAACACTTAATAATTAAAATACTAATAGAAGCATTAAAACTTGAAGTCTCCTCATGAAACACCCTCACTACTATACAGGCAACTTAGGTTGGTATTATCTCCCTCAGTACTGTGCTAGCTAGCATTAGATT
Source organism: Oceanodroma leucorhoa (assembly GCA_030449065.1). Classification (NCBI taxonomy): domain Eukaryota; kingdom Metazoa; phylum Chordata; class Aves; order Procellariiformes; genus Oceanodroma; species Oceanodroma leucorhoa. The sequence continues at coordinate 1,131,256 of JASVER010000016.1, forward strand.
ATATACTTTGTGCTCTAACCACCAGCCAAATACATGTAAACCTTTTAATCCTTGGTAACTACTTGCCTCTCCTAAATTAAAAACAAGCAGAATGTGGGGTTTTTTTTTTTTTTTACCTGTTTTCCATCAATTTCTGTCACTTCTTCCTGAATGACAATCAGCTGCAAATCAGAACTGGATGCCAAAGGCCACTCGTGAACCATGATGCGAACACTGACGGTTCCCAGATGCTGCTGATCTGGTAAGTTATCCAAGTTTCCGTTCTCCGCTGTTAACACACGATGTCACAGTTTTCAAAGAGAAACCACCCCAACCAGAAAGCAGTATACAGCCGTGGGGCAAACAGTTGCAWCTCTGACATAGATGCCTTTGCACACATGGCATCTGAATGGAAAAGTCATTACAGCTACAGAGGACCGCTAGCATCAAACCAGAGATGCCTGAACAGTTGTACGAAAGTCTGTACTCTGCTGATGTCCTTAACACTTCCCGTAACTGCTGTTACAAGCAGCAGTAATCTAAGCAACAGGCAAAAGAGATGCCATGATTTTTTACCAGTGTATCACCAACTCAGACTCGGAGCAGGTCTCATGATATAACACAGCAGACAACAGCAGCACTGTATGATCCCCAGACTGAGGGAGTTTGCAAACACTGTTGCATCCCTGCCTTTGAGGTTTGCAATTAAGCATCTAAGCAGCACTCTTTGGCTTCACTATTGCTGCATTCTTATTTTAGTTGTCCGAAGGAGTTCAGAAGAGTAATGCCACAGCCCAGCCAGCCACCTGTGTAAACATCTTGATTCACACAACATTCCCCTTCCTCTCAATACAGAAACAAAATGCTGTCTTCTACACACACTGCGCACACCACTCAAGATGAGTGTCAGTTCCCTCATACGTTTTCTCTCCCCGCCTTCCCTRTTTTCAGATGACTGTGATGCCTCAGACTCTCTTCCTACCCAAAAGCTGTCAGCTATTTCAACAGCCTAATATTCCACAAGTACAGAGAGAACTGCCTTTCTACCCTCAGTGTTTTTGCATAGAGTTAGTATCCTTTTCCCAACAACCATGCCTCTACTACAGGTGAGGGCACGCTAGGACTGAAGTGCTGCAGAAGTGCAAGAGTGGAGGTGACAGATCTCTCCAGCATGCAGACAGCAAGGGACATGAACTGAGACTGAGCTGGCCCCTGTTTCTAAGCCACTAGCGCTGTCTGTCACTTGCTGGGGTGCTGAGCCTAAGAGGCAACCTGGGGGAATGTCGGACTAGCGTCTTTCAGTTACACCGTAACAACTCGGTGTGTTCATTACTTTTATGCAATGACCCCTTTCCTCATATGGCTATTTTACTTATTTTAAATATAGAAAAATACTTTTTGGCATCATTTAGCAATATCTTCCATTGCAAAAATAAGTGGCAGAAGGAGAGAAAGAGGTTAGAGAGAAAGAGAAAAGTTCCCTATAGGTGTGAGCCAGAGCACTAACCTGGTTGCTGAATGTCTTCTGACTTACAGCAGCAAGCATACGTTAAAGGACCAAAGCGTGAAAGATGCCAAGCAGCTGAAGCTCCCGTGGTCCCAACCTTTCATGTGTCAGGCTGCTCAATCCCTACTACATTCAACAGGAGTGAAAGACACTCATGCTTCCAAAATTGACATTTGTGGGAGCTTCAAGTGGCATGATCTGACAACAGTGTCGAGACAATACCATTGAGGAGACTTGGTCTCGTCTCTAATATTCCAAAGCATGAATATTTGGCTCAAGTTTGGTTTTTACATACATTCGGGAATATTTTTCCCCCGTTAACAGGTGACAAGCTCTCGATATTCCTTTAGCATTTTACAAACATTATCTGAATCTATCATCGAGGATTTACTAAGTAAATAGTATAAAAATTACTTTACAGATAACAGAGAGAGGTACTGTGCTGAGGACTCAGACCCAAACACGGAGATACAGAGTTCCAGGTTCCTAGCTCCCAGATCAAGTTTCTCAGTGTTTCAGATGCACATTCATAATTGTAGTCACTGYAAGAACTATGATTTGGGAAATTAATAGGAACTACAGTAGAGTGCTCAGTATCTCTCAGAAKTAGTCAGTAAAAACATATATATTTTTCTGGAGTCAATTATCTTGCAGGTAAGTGCCATTTTGCCATGTTTTTCTACCCTAGGATAGAAAAAATAGAAACAATAGGAACATAACTGTCCCAGAAAGAGAGAAATTAATTACTGCTCTCCCTCTCCAGAAGAGAAATCGTGTCAAATTAATAATTGATCATGCTTGGGAAGGAAGGGTTCAAGAAACAAGGTCATGGCTCAGAGAAGCGATTTAGAAAAAGCATTAGTACTTTCTAAGCAAATGTCTATAAGGAGAGGATGACCTCAGAAACCAAGCTAGAGACTGACTGCACCTGATCCATCAAGAGATCATTCTGAATACAACAGAAGCTTAAATCAAATGAGCATAATGGCCCTTGTTTAATTAATTATACAGTATGCTCTGTGTATCTCAAAAAAATCACAGTACTTTCTGGTCTTTCACAAAAGGTGTAGTAGCATTGAATCAGTGGAAAAATCAGCAGTTTCAAAATAATTTGAAGTCATTAACCACTGCAGGACACTAGCAAAACTGCAGTATTTGTGCTATAATATCCTATCCGGCAGAAACTTGTTTGTCACAGAAATGAGATAATTAAAAGATCTTCCTAACAATAATTCATACTTTTGCTATTTAATCTCTTTTTGAATAAATGCCAACCAATGTAGGGACAGAGCCGTTAGCAGGGTGGAGTTGCATCCTTCTGTTTACATTGTCTAGATTGTAGTGCAAAACATTCTTTTGAAAAAATAGGCAGAGTCTGGATTTCAGATTAGACCATTTACATATAAGCATGTGAATGTGACTTGAGAACAAGGCAGTAAGATTTTTTTTTTCCACCCATTTTAGTAGCAAAATTATCCTAAAATTATTTGCTTCTACAACGCTCAGGTTTGCAGAGTACGAGAACATGTAGTCATTGTACACTTTGGTTACTAGATAACAGGGAAACCAAATATCTGCGGGGGGCAGGGGGGGACCAAAAAAAAAAAAAAAAGAGAGCATACTCACATATTACTGTTTGACATGTTATGTGGGCAACCCCGCTTTTCATAGGAAAATCATTTAGATATACCTGTCCATTAACATAGGTGATATTAAAAACAACCTGAAAGAAAGACAGACAGAATGAGTGTATGGTTCCTGGCCCTATGCTACAATTCTTTTCTCAGAGGCACACACTTCATACTGACTGATGTCAGACAAAACAATGTATTTGCATCCACATGCAGACTTTGTTTCACTGCATATTAACTCACTGATTAAACAGAAAAACCGGACAAACCTGTCCTTTGTGAAATTCTCCATTGGTTTTCAACATCATAACATTGACTCTGATCGTTTCCTGGAAAACAACAATGAGAAGAGATGTAAGTTTCTGAGGAAACACATAAGCYTCTGCAGGCCACAGGCAGCTTTCGCACACCGGCCTGACAGAATGACAATGTACAATCCCTAGAGCACGTTCCCAGGCTTTCTATCCAGCAGGCAGAAGAAAGAGGAATATGCTTACTTGTTTCATGTAAGGGTTGGGGTTTTTCTTCCTCTCTTTTTAATAAAGAAGACTGATGAGAAAGAATGACAGCTGCATCCCCTTATGTATAAAGKTTTTTTTTAAATAAAGATAAAATAATAATAATCAAGCGAAATTCTCAAGAGAACTTGCTTCATATGAATATAATGGAAAAGAAGTCTCTCATATTAGCTGAAAAACAATACACARTATGAGGTAATAGACAATTCTCTGTAAATGTTTATTAACCACTCCACTTAGTCTTCAAGGTAAAGTATAATTTAATACATGTTAGCCTATACTAAAGAACACTCMGTTTTTTCAGTGTCAGCAGTAATGCTGTTTCTTTTCTTTGGTTATCATTCCCAAATTATGCCACACAGGACACCTCCAAACTCACAGCTAATGGGGATTTGCTTCCTTCTTTCACACCCTAATTGCTGTAATTTATCAACTCACTCACTCTGTCCTCTCATTTCACCCTTGTAATTTCAGGGGCTCTTTTGCAGATGGGACCTTAAATCTCCCAGGCCTGCCGCTGACAAAACCTACATACAAAAGCCAAACCTCTCTTGGACATAGCCAAACGTAATGAYTGCCACACTGCTTTCCTGAGTCACCTCTTCAAAAATAATGTTAAGCTCCTTGTTTGCCTTTTGGGAGCCTTAAATGATTCTAATTGCATTTCATTTTCCTCTGGAAAACTTTTCCATACCTTCAGCATCTTCTTTAGCTCTGTGTTTGAGTCATGGTTTCACAACTAAAAGGTAAAAAGTGAGTCATGTCTCAATAGAAAGTTGAACTTGCCCAGAATTTAAAATAAATTTAAAAAAATTTAAATACATAAAAAGGCTTTTTGTTTGGGATTTTTATAAAACACTAAATGTTCAGGCAGGAAGTAACTTGAAATATACAGTACTCAGCACAATATAGTCACAATTCATGAACAGAGAGCTTCTGAAGTGTGACTATAATGTAAAAAAAAAAATCCTTAAAACAACGGGTGTTAATCAGTATACGCAGGTAGCGAGGATTACCAAAAACTGAAAACAACATCCAAATCTGATTCAGCAGAAATCTGGCATCATGAGAAGCATGGCTTAAAATCTAACACAGATAATCTTTTGGTTGGAAATGACTTGTCATTGATGTTTCAGATGCATTTGTCAAATCAGCAGGAAAACTCTCTGGCCACTGAGACCAAAGAGGAATCTCTTTCTCCATGCCCCTTCTAGGAAACAGGTGTTTATACTGCTTTTCTTCAAAACTTAAATCCTAGCTATACAAAGTAAATGAAAATTACCAATCTACTTGGAGAACTGGAAGTCTATTACTTAAAATATAAACCAAATCAATAATATAATCATAGGATGTAATCTATTCTGTCATCCTGTAACTTCCTCAAACCACTTATTTTCTTCTCAAGATTTAAGAATTCTGTATATTAAAAAAAAAAAAAAAAACACCAAACTTTTAGCTCTTTATCTAGCATTCAGAGCTGCACTTCTTTTACACCCTCAAACTGCTTAACCGATTACCAAAACCTTGTGTCATGACTTCCCAGGTTTTTCTGTTTTCTGGGAATTCAAAGGACCCAAAGGATGGATTTTCCAGGCAGTCTTAATATTCTTTCAGTTTTTAAGCCTCAAATGAAATTTGAGTTCCTTTACATAGAAAGTATTTTGCAATCTTTTTTTAACATCTACAAAGTGACTCACTGAGATTACAAGAAAAAGGAAATGACTGGTAGCCTGTAACTGCTGAAAAAAAGGGAAATCCCCCCGAGATTATTTTTTTTAAATCAAATGCTTTATTTGAAAACGAAGGGTATGGGGCAAGATAGATGTGCTCAACAATTGAGCGTTAAATGTACAAAGTGAGCTGTATATGCAATGATTAATTTTCTTCACAACAGCTGTCAATTCTGTTGACGTAGTATCCACAAGCACAGTTATGAATTCCAGTACATACTTAAAACTCGCACTTAAAGAGCATATTACATGTTTAAGAAATTAAAATATTTCAGTTGATCACCTCCGTGCTGCCAAAGTTACAAAAAATAGTTCATGTCTTGCAGACTGGTAAGACAGCTTAACTCTGCCACTAAAAGAGACAGTGTAGATCTCTCTTCCCCTGCACAACATCCTTCTCTTTCATTTATGCCAAGCCAGTGAGCCAATTGAGCTCACTAAATTGTCAGGAAAACTTTCCCTTTTTTTGACGGACTGTTCTTCTGTCAGCTCGACAAGCAAGGAAGAGCCAGGCAAGCACGAGAGACGCAAGCAGGCAGCCTGGAGGAAGGAGCTGGGCTACCTGCTCTGACAGCCAGAGGCTGCTGGATGGGCTCTGCTGCACGGTCTGCCCGTGCTCCCAGCATCTCCCTCTGATCAGAGGCAAGGTGATGGGGCATCCTCTGAACGGCACAGCTTCACAAAGCTGCTCAGTAACTTAGAGCAACGATTACCACTCCACTGCAGTGGCTACACCATGACCCTTGCAATTTTGTGTTCACAAGCAATGGAGAACTCATATCCTTGCCATTCCCGTGTCCAGTCTGCTCACATCCAGATCCAATAAATTCTACTGATGACTTCCCATGTTCTGTACATCCATTCTCCTGAGTTGTCGTATGTTCCTGTTTTGCCTCTTCACTAAGCAGTCTCAAAGACTTGGTCTTGCTACGAAACATTTCAAATAGATCTCAAAGTTTTGGTGCTAATAAATAATGAGTTTTCAATGGCTCTTGCTCCAAACGTTCCCAAATTAATACAGAAACATCTTGAGGACCAGAGGAAGACCAACTTTTCCAGAGTCAGAATCAACTACATTGATGTCATTCCTGACAGATGTTAATTTAACTTAGTCTTGAAGCTCTCCGGTGACATCCAAAAATTTCACACCCTCCTCAACTACTATTTAGTGCTCAGCTAGCTTTAACATTAAAAGTTTTCCTAATGTCTAACCTGAAGCTTCCTTGCTGCAATTTATGAACAGGTCRTTCATTACTCTTCACAATATCTTCCCACAGAAAATAACAGTCCTCCAACTCAGTCTTCCTGATTTTATGCTAATGCTCCCAGCTCACGTAATCCTTCCTTGGAGGTGAGTTCCTCACTGGTGTCTTCCCATGCCTTCCCACTGGTCTTCCCATGGCTTCCCACTGGTCTTTCCTGCAGTGCCGCACCCAAAACTCAACGGGTCCYGCTGTGGCCAATCTTCCTGACCCTACACACCCCATACCAAAATCTACATGAGGGCAAGAACCATGAGATGCATRCCAAACACAACGAAAAGCCAGGCAGGAAGGCTGGGGGAAAGAGGAAGGGATTACCGCAAGCAGCTCACAGAAGAACAGAGTGCCATCCCAGCAGGGAATGGGTGATGAACAGCATTCCTCCTGTTGACACAACCCTRGTTGGTACCCCCTTGGTATCTGCTCATGAATAAATGTTCAAGAGCCATATGTTATTAATGCTTGTAAACTGGGAGGGAAACAGACTGGGCAGGACAACAGCTCTTGTACCATGCTTCCATGATGAAATGCCTGGCCTGACAAGCCACACTTGCTAGGAAGTGCTCTAGTGATAACTCAAATACCCATCTTTCCAATCCTAGGGGTGAAGACTCACAGATTATGAAACATTCTTTCATTTCAACAGAGAAAATACTTTTTTATGTTACCATAATAAAACTCACTACTTAGGGGGGAAAAAAGTGTTTTATAGATGTGTCTTATGGCTATACACTCCAGTACTAAGAAAACTAAATAACCTCACATCACTTATTTTGTGTATCAAAAGCATAGTAAGCCAGTCCTGTAGTAATGAAGAGTAGGACATGGGTCCTCTGCAGTAATCCGTAATATCGCACTGTCAAGTTCTGGAGAAGCCTGAACTGTGAGTGTAAAACTTGTTTGTATAACTTACAATACACTTCTCAGTATTAACAATATCATGAAAGTTCACATAAATTTCAGACAGCCCTGTAATTTAAAAGGCCCTGAATTCACTGGAATATTTGAGAAAACTGCATTTTGACAGAGTCAGAATCAAAGGACAGCCCCAAGAAGCAATTCAGGTCCCTAGGAATCAGGTTGTGCTTTCAGSTTACCATTGACACCCGTTCCATCCCACACACAGCACCTTACCCCTTCCTGTGCTGATGAATGCCTTCACACAAAACTCTCCAATTTATGCTAAAAATGGTCCCGTCATTCTTACTGCTGTTATAGGATGTAAATGTCTCTCCTCAGTTTTCCTACAATTTCCAGTCACCGTTTTAGTGCTCCAGCAGTGATATTTACAGTGGTAATGGTCACAGTACCTGTAAAGAGGACAGCACTTATACCACAAATGTATGTCATTCTGTTCTAGGACAGCTAGGCAACAGCARTAACGGTGTGGTGACACACATTACAGTGAACTAGTGAATTTTTGTGGACTTGGATCAATAGAGATAAGCAGGTAGTGTCCATTTTCTAATCCTTTCTCTTTCACCATGTGCTGCAGCAGAATGCAGGAGTGTTAACTGGGGCAGTATAATCGCAGTAGTAGAGAAGAGCAAGATGGGGAAAAGATGGCAGCAAAGAATACAAAGCATCTGGCATAAGTTAAAAGGGAATATTCATTAATTCTTAAAGACCCCCCATACCAATGCCACACAAATCTACAGAGAACATTTCACCTAATCTTAGCCTTTTATGAAAAATGCCGCACAAGACAAAGCTGTTGGGTTTAATCACGCAAGAACTTCAAACAGATCTGATTACAGAATCACGGAAAAACTTCTTCCACAGGCAGTGAGTACCTGACGGGGTGCACCATACAGTTTCTCCCAGTACAGGGTAACTGCTAAGTCCTACACAACTGCATTAGTCACATAAACCCCATCTAGATTCAGCCGCTAGCAGCCAACCCACTTAAAGCACAGCTGTTCTCTACCGAGGCTCTCCGAACAAGGCTCTTTCTGCACTAGAAGGCCTGTGGGAAGTGGAACAGGCAGCACTAGGAACAGATGGCATAGTGCCTTGCAAGATGGCCAGCTGTACAGAGACTTGGAAGACAGACAATCCCCTTGCAGCGATTACACAGGCACTATTGGGATATCCTGTTCGTGATAGGAAAATATAAAGTCCAATGAAGGTTGCCAAACAGATGAGAAATAGACAAAATTAATAACTTGTTTCTAAATTTGAAGAGAGATTATGGGGAAAAGGTGTTCRAACAGACAAACAAAACTACAACCCAAACTCATACCATTTGAGTCCTGGCACTCACATGGACACCTGGCTCCAAATAGTGTATCTGTATATTTGCAATCCAGTGCTTCTCATAACTCTTTCATCAGACTCAAAACAGAGCTATGTTGTAGGATGAGTCTTAAGTGCAATCAAGCATAACTGAGTTAAGAAATAATCATGGTACAAGTTTGACATGACAAGTTTGACTTGACAAGTTTGCAGGACAATAATCAGTCCCTCACATTTTAAAAAATTTTAGTACAAAATCTTCTCCAATAAGGTTTGGCATTATTAAACTGCATGACAATATTTAGGGTGAGATAATGAAATCCAGTATTTGCTTAAGTAACTAAAGCTGAACTATCTTTGTTAATACAAAATTCTAACATGATGCTTTTCCTTTACTTTTCTTCTCTGAACAAGCACGCTTACATTCCTTCCTTGCTTTGCGATGATTCTTAGTTTAATATTGCTTATCCTTTCCTTTGCCCTGCATATGTTGCTAGAACTAATCGCCTCTGCTTTCTCCCCATTAAATCAACTCATACTATGAATATTTTATCAGGAGTTTTAAAGGTGAATACTTAGTCTCACATCACCGCGCCATGGTTGCATCATACTGCTTTAATTTAATCAAATATACATGGAAAGATGATGTCAGATCTTTTAAGCATAAAGTTCAGAACATGCGCCAGCCAGGCTGTTAATAGAGAAATTGGCATTAGGCGATGAAAGAAACATTTCAGCATGTCACTATTGACAAGTTTCTTCTTTGATTAAAATACATTACACCCACTGCATACCTACTCAAATGGTTGATGTATTGAAGATTACTTTCTTCTGTTGTGAAATAATCCATCCACACAGAGGTTTCTTGCAGCCAACAAATAATCTGAAAACAATGTTTTTCAGGCAACTAAACTAAAAAAAAAAAAGTCTGGTAGGCAAGTAAGCCATTTAGAAAGAACACTGCTAAACCTAAATTATCAAGAGGCAAACAGACTAAGCAAACAACACAGCATTAGCATTCAGCCCACTGTGCTTTTAGCCAGTTCCTATCAGCACATCAAAAAAACACTCTAAAACACAAAACCTAATTCTTGACCTTGCACCAGAAAAACACGTTACTTTAATGCAAAGGTTGGTTGTCTTGTTGCATCATTCCTTGCCTTCTTTTTTTAAACTTTGTCTAATATCAATCAATCCAGTTTTGCTTATCCAAATTTCAGGAGGAAAAAGAAAAATCAAAACACACATGCTAATGTTTAAAAAAAAAAAATAAAATCCAGATTTCAAAACAGCTTCTTTAAGAAATGACAAGCATTGCACAACAACGGAGGCGTTCACATTCCGGAGCCGAACAAAAGTGTTTCAGCTTTACAAAATGCTATTCCAATGTTTCAAGGTTTTTCCTCAGTCCTTCCATTATGGTTTCTGTAACATCATGGCCATCAACGTGGAGGTAAACTTTAATACCATGTACGAGAATTACAAAATGTGAAGCTTTCAGTAGTATGCTGCCAGTGGGATCCCAGAATTGTACAGGGCACAGTCGTGGTATCCAGTCAAAGAAAAGCTGAATGCGTTGATACTGCCTGCTCCCAACCAGTTTGCACTCCCAAGCCATGCTGAGGAAAGACCACAATTATTCTGACCCCATCACCCACTGTTGTTAAGCTCATGGCTTCTGAAGCCAACCTGAAAGTGTGGCATCCCTGCTCTGCCTATTCCCGCTGCCGAGGCACTTCTGCTCCTATCAGGCCACCATAAACCAGCTCATGCTCAAGAACCAGCAATTCTTCTACTCAAAACTTTCTCAATATGTGTTGTTCCTTCTACATCAAAAATGATCCTGGATATACAAAAAGAAATAGTGCAGGAAGAAACACTTTTTAAGTTTGAGATTTGAATAGAAAAAATACAGAAGTAAAAATGTCTGTGTTCCCTTTTAGACTCTTAAAAGAGCTTTTCTGTGTATACTTATGCCACCAGACCAGTATAAAGCTAAAAAAGTGCAGACGCTTCCGACTAGCAAAAGCTGAGCTRACAGACCACCTAAGCAGTATGGCACAAATGGACAAACTCAACCCCACAAGCAGCACAGTTATGCCCATAAGGCATTACACCCCAGTTACTAAGTCAAGCCTTATTAGCACTCTAAAACATACCTATTCTATTTCTGACCCCAAGCTGGCTTCCACGGGACCCACTCCAGCACCCTGCGCCATGCTCACTCACGCTTTCAGATCCAAASATAGCATGCGCAGATGTGCCTCCACATCTTGTACAACTGCCAGCTGTGACAAACAACTTTAATGCTATTAAGTTGAAGTTTTGGTGTGAAAGYGTGGTAGTTTCTAGGGAGAAGGTAAGCAAGAGCATAGGTCTATATTCCATTGTCACTTCATATGTCTTCTGGCAAACTCAAGCTAGCACTCCCTTTCTCAGAGGGATAAGCAAAGTACCTGAGGACTGAGCTCTCCCTGCTCTCTTTTAGAGCACTTGACTTCAAGCACAGTTGCACTTTTACAAGTGTCTGAAGATCTAGATCCCCATTTTGAAATCAGAGCTAAGCAGATCTCTCTTCAAATGCTCATATAGCGAAGCAGAAACCAGGAAGTAAGCCCAGGAATCCTGCCTTGCAGCACAGGATGTGCCAGTGCAGGGCCTCTGTCAGGCTTTCTTGGAAAGGTTTTGCTTAAATGAAAAAAAACTGAGGAGGAAAAAAGCCATAATAAATTTACTCCTATGACAGCAACTTCACATCGGCTAGACAAGTGACTACAAACCCAAGTCAGCTCTTCCCCCTTTGTGATCCCACACTTTGGAGATCACRATTATAACAATTAGAGGATGTATTTAGTCATGATTCAAGTACAGACAGAAGTACCCAGTTCTCTTCCATAATTCTAGAGGTCAAAGCTCACCAGTGCCACAGCACATCTTTTTATTCCCACTGAGAAGATCTCCTAAGTAGTACCCAAAAACTTCCTTCCACTCTTTAAAAAGCCACCAAATTTAATTTAAAACTAATCTTACCAAGGTACAGCATAGGAACTGGAATGGAAAAGCAGACAGCGTGATGCCCCGTAATGTACCAATACATCGAAAACCTTTTCTTGGTTCAATTCAAGAGTACAGAAATCACTAGGCGCAAATGTGGACCTAATGCACCGTGTACTTCTATAGCACTAAACCATCAAGATGTGCGTAGACAAGCATAAAAATATAATATAAATACATCTACATGGCATAGAAGTAACTTCCTCCCCCCTCAACCTGTCAGATATTTATTTCAGCATATCAAATCCTATATAAACGAATGATGAAAGGGAGGGGGGAAACACTGCATGCACGGCAACCGAGTTTGTGGCCGACGCATAATTTTGTCCTTTTGTACCATTTTTATACATTTTAGACCGAAATGTACTTGAGCCGCAGGACAAGCACTGCAAGTAGGGGTAMCAGACCTTAGGCTGCCAAGCGCTACAGCCGGGAAAAAAACCCGTACCCGGCACACCGCCCTTCGGTGCCACCGGCTTCGCCCGCTTTCTCCAGCCGCGCGAGCGGCTCCCGCCGGCGATGCCGCCCGCCCGGCCGTGCCAGCCTGCGGCCGGGGCAACCACGGCCGCCCCGCCGCCGCTGCGGCCAGCAGACGCCCGCGCCGCCGCCCAGCGCCCCGGCGGGGKCCGGCTCACCCCTCGGAGGCAGAGGAACAGGGGCTGGGACTGGCCCCGCCGCGCCCCGGCCCCGATCCCGGTCCCAGCCCCGTCGGTACCTGGCCCAGCTGCAGCGGCGCGGCCGGGCCCAGCAGCGCGGCAGCCAGCGACAGCAGCAGCAGCAGCAGCAGCTCTCGCCCTCCCAGCGCCGCCTCCATCTTGCGACCCGGGAATTAAAACAAAGTGAAACATCAACAAGCGGCGGCGGCGGCAGGGGCGGGGCGGGGCCGGGAGGAAGCGGGGTAGGCGGCGGGAGGGGGCCGGGCCGGGCCGGGCCGGGCAGCGCCAGGCCGCCTCTTTCCTCCGCGGCCGCCGGTGGCCGTGGGCAGGGCGCAGCCCCCGGCCGTGGCACCAGCTCTTTCACTGGACGGGGCCACGGCACCCCGCCAGCTCCCCGCTGGGGGCGGGTGTCGGCTGGGGAATGACCTTTTTTTGAAAGAGGGGCAAAAGTTTAGCGAGAGAAACAGCTGGATTTGTGCTCTCCTGCGACCGCTGCCGGGGGCGGCGGCGGCGGGGCTGGCCCGGCCCGGCCCGGCCCGGCCGCCCTGCCCCGGCCCGGCACTGCCCTGCCCCGGCACCGCCGCCGCTGGAAGATCCCGGATTAGGCGTTGGAGTATAACGCGTGGACACGTGCCTACTCCTACGAACGCCCGTTACCGTTAAGAGATGATTACAGCCTTTGAAAGCACTTCGCATAATAAGAGAATTACCCACAGAGCTAACGTTAATAATTACTACTATTTATGAAATGGCCAACGTACGCTCGTCAAACCAGCCTAATTCCTTCGCACCTCTAAGCTCCTGCAGTTGTCCACCTGCTCTGTGTGTAAACGGCAAGGGTTACCTGGCTGGAGTAATCCTGGGCTGAACTATGAGCACCGCACGTCAGGARAGGTTTCCTGAAAGCAAAAGCAGGCAGCATACTCCAGGGGAGAGCAGAAAGAGTCATCATAAAGGAAGAAAGCACAAGATAAAGTTTTAAAGAGCTAGAGGTCTTCAGCGTAGAGAAGAGAAAACGGAGGGAAACTTAATAGCAGGAGTCAAAACCACCGAAGTCTCTGGCAAAGAGAAAGAAAACAACCTGAATGTCCCAAGTCCTCAGTGGATATGAAGATAAAAAGTGCTTTATTTGCAACAAGAAAGATTGCCGTTATCTGTTAGCAAAATGCGTTCTAACGGTAAGGGTCGCAAACATCTTAACAACTTGTCTAGGGAGGTTTTAACATAACCAGGGCAGGGCAATAAATTAGCTGTCCTGTTGAAGCAATCTGAGCTATTGCTCTATGACTCCCATTTGGCTGATAGCAAACATAAATCATAAAACCCATAGAAACTTAGTATTTTATATGCAGTTTGCATTCATGAGACACTGGTATAAACATCTGGCACAAGATACACTGGAAAACGACGCCTAAGAGAGTCATACATTGTGAAGTATGTTTCATACATATTACGTGAAAACCTCAAATATTTCATCACTAAATACATTTATTATAAGTAGTTAATGCTATTTTAGAGATTAGAAAAAATAAAGATGATTAACTGCCTTCTCTGTAATCACACAAGTCAGTAACAGAAGAAGGGATAAAAACTCTGACATCTTAATTTCCACCACCTCTCTTTACCATCACCTAGTTTACCTAGTTTCTCTTAGACCTGTCCTTAAGATTTTTTTTAATCTGTTGTGTTTGGTAAACTGAAAGAAATAGGTAAGGCGTCTGTTCACTGTATAGTCTCATGAGGCAGAAAACTACGTGGTAAGTCAGCTCCCCAACAAGATGTTTTGCTGAATCTTGTAAGGGGCACATAAGAGTCTTCAGGGATAGGATGGCAGCTACAAGAATGTAGCTGTTGTTGGTACTTGCAATCATTCGCATGTGCTGGTGGGAAGAAGTTTAAATTACCTAAATTCCTAACTGTGAGTTACACTTTTGGCATAAATCAGAGTGGGGGTTCCCTCCCGACGGGACTGGTGGATCCTAGATGAGCAAAAGCAAGCTACAATACTACAGTGTTTTGTTTACTAGATTAATGATTAAAATGTTTACAAAATGTCCCAGAGGCATAATAATTAATGGTATCAGAGTATGTAAAAACACAGGGAAGCAAAGATTGCTGACCTGCAGAATTTATAGATGCAGCAAAGTTCAGGCTGCATTCTCAGCTGACCTCAAGGAATTTAGCATCTCACTGAAATGGAATAGAAGATGAATGCCTGTTGCTTTTTGACTGTCTCCTTTTGCAAGTTTCCTGGAAAACTACCTATCAAGTAAYGCCTTCCTTCCTTTTTCGTTTCCTTCGTTCTTTCCTTTTTCTCCCAATCTTTTGCACCTCCCTTTTTTCAATCCTCTTTCTTCCTTTCTTTTTATTCTCCTGGAACTTATTTAAAACTGCAAAAATTATGCACTAAAAATGCTTTCAACATATTTGTTTTTCCCAAATTTCCCCAAATAGTCTCACAACGGATRTCATAACTATTTTGTTTAACATGAATGGTAAAATTCCTTGAAATAACTAAATAACTAGTGATCTAGTTTCACAAGTGATCTCCCCCTGGGTGATTCAATAACTACTCAGTGCTGGGACAGGCTGGGAGCACAAGAGGGCCTTCCCCTTTTGGCTCAGACGCGTGCCTCCTAGGCTCCTCTAGTCTGCAGCTGAACGTGTCCTGACATTTATAACTATTAAAATGTGTAACATTTTTAAGTATTTTGTACTGAGACTCACTACTGCTTGAGCTGCTGAGCGTGCCAGAAGTGCTGCCTTTCAGTGGTTTTTAAGTTGGAAGTGATGTTTCTGACTTTTTAAAGTGATCATGAAAAGCCATTTTTTCTTTGAACCTTCATCATAGCTGTGGGTTATTAGAAGGCAAAAGCCAGTAGAAAGAATAAGGAAATTATTATTTAATTTCTTTTATGACTAAAARGAGTGATAAAAGTCTGGCCTAAGTAAGTGGGATGCTTTCTTACTGAAGTGCGAAGTACGAGTTCTCAAAGTAGCAAGTAAATAGTTAAACTTMAGTCAGCACAGGCTTGCATAAAACTGATGTACTGTTTACATCCCTCTTAAAGTTTCAGAGTAATAAATGTAATGTGTGCTACAGTGCTTTCTTCTATCAATAACTGCCATACAGGATGGCTTAAAAGCAGCCTCGAATCAGTTCAGGATTGATGTGCAGACTGGGAGTAAGCTCACAAAGACAACACAACACTGCAAAATGCTTGATGATAGCACAAACAACTTTGAAAACTAGCACACTATGGAGGCAGAATACAACTCCCTGCAGTGCAGATCTTGGACCAGCCCACTATGTCTCCAGGACCATCATGCAGCAGGGTAGTGGTGAACAGAAAAGTGGGTAAATTTGCTGCTTGGCTATTTATAAAGGTGCTGTTATATAACGTGGTGATCTGATATTACTTTTGCTGGTTCTTTGAGAGGAGATCCTGCTCTTACCAACCTACACGCCCTTCTTCGTACTCCCAGCTGTGCATTCCTCCTCCCCCCCTTCCCCTTCACTGGCTCCCCTTTACTGTACAGCGAGACGATTCAGGTCACTAATCTGGCCGAAAACAAATTCAGCAATAAACTGTTTCCCARCAGATTAGTGACTTGAATCGACTCATTGTGCGGTGAGTACCAGAGTGTGATCCGGCAAGAGGTGAAGACAGCGCAGCCTGAACTGGAAGCTCTCTGTGCAGGGGAGCAGGATCCCGTGCTTTGAAGGTAACGAGCTTTTACATTAGTACAGCTGTAACACGTAAGCCCAAGAACAATCATGCTATGGCATCAATTGGAAGGGAATAAATTCTGTTTGTCCGTTTTTTAAAATGTCACCCCCAGTACTACAGGCCATGCTGTAGCCGTGTGCTGCAGGCAAACATTGGGACTGCTAATCACTTTATAACCCTCCAATTAATAACTGTGAGGTAAAAGTGGTTTTCTTTGACTATGTAGAATAAGCACACACACCCCTCAGTGAGCACCACGCTCAAAAGCTGCGTGATCAGCCTCAAAATACGTACTTTGCCAGAGGAGGCTGCTCCTGGGGGTCTCCATTTTCCCCCATCACCTTCAGGAATAGCTCTCTAGCAGCCTACCGCCGCTGCCTCCCGCCCTGTCCCCGCCGGAGGGGAGAGGCGTCGGGGTGCAGCCGCGCCGTACCTTCCTGCAGCCCCTGGGCTGGCGAGAACAGGGGAAACGGCCGCGCTTGTTGRGGTGTTTGACAGGCGCCTTTCCTCACGCCGGGGAAGACGTGAGGCGGGCAGCTGCCAGGGCCRGCTCGGCCTCGGGGCTCGTCCCACTGCGAGGCCGAGGCGCTTGTGGGGACACCTCGCCCCGAGGAGGGGAGGCGCTTGCAGCGGGGAGCTCTCCCTGCGCCCGCAGGGCGCCTAGCAGGCCCCTCCGGCCAGCCCTCCAGCCCTCCCTCCCGACCCGTGGCCTGCCGGGGGGCGGCGCGGCCGCGCTGCCCCGGCGCCAGCTCCTCCTCCGCGCCGGCAGAGGGCGGCCCAGCGAGGGCGGGCCGCGCCGCCGTGCGCAGGCGGGTGGCGGCCATGGCCGTGCTGCTGGAGACCACGCTGGGCGACCTGGTGATCGACCTGTACACGGAGGAGCGGCCCCGCGGTACGAGCGCGGCGGGCCGGGGGAGCCGAGGCGGTCGCGGCCAGGGACGGGCGCAGTTTTGCTCCTTGCGCGGGCAGGTGGAAGCCCCGAATAAAGCTGCGGGCGGGCTAGTCGTCGCCGGCGGAGGGSCCGCTGGGGTCGGGCGGCTGCACGCGGCGCTTGCAGCCGCGCCCGGATGGCGCCTGGTCGGTCAGGAAGTGCCGGTGTGTTTAACCGCCCGGCCYTGCCGGTGGCCGTCGCGGTGGCGCTGGGGGAGGACGCGCGGCTCCGGGCCCTGCGAAGGTTCCCGACGTTTTCCGCCGTTCGCGGAGGAAGGGGCCGTGGGGCCACTCCCCACCCCGCGCCCCCCGGCCGTTGGGCTCCCCTCGGCCCTGGTAGCGAGCCGGGCCCTTTGCTGGGGCTGTCGCCACTTGCGGTTTAGCTGCCGGCAGGGCCTCCTGAGGAAGCAGGCGTCAAACGGGGGGTTTCAGTCGGCAGCACACCTTCTCCCACCCCGTGCTTTGGCCTGTCGCGTCGGACCTCATCCTGGGACTAGATCCGAACGAGTGCCGGGATGTCCGTGGCCGTCAGCGGTCCCCGTGGGYTTGTATATGTGTGTTTCGAATACTTACAAGCATCAAGTGCTGTTGGGAAGTTTGGATTTTGTTTTGTTTTGTTATGCGTTTATTATACATGCAATGCATATTTATTAAAAAAATTGAGAAAATATTCTAAATCGAAAGGCAATTGTGATTTTTCTTAGGTGTTTGGAAAGAAACTGGGGAGAAGAAATCTGCATTTCTGTATAAGTAGCTGTATTTAGGGTTCTCTGAATCACTAGAAGTAGGCTTTAGGAAGGGAGGAAATGTTACCTCTCCTTAGAGCATTTCTCACAGCGTTTATAGGTTGTACACTGATAAGTCTTGACACAGTCTGCTCCRAAACCACTTTTCTGCACATTGAATTGGATATCTGTTATACCTATACTTACTATATCTGGGGTTTTCTTTACTAAATGTTGCTATAATTTCTTTCAGCTTGTCTGAATTTTCTGAAGCTCTGCAAAGTCAAGTACTACAACTATTGTCTTATTTATAATGTACAGGTGAGTATTCTCAATTCCTTATTTTTTTGTTAGTTTAAATTCACAAACGTGAAAGCAGTATCTTATGTATTCTGCTTTGTGACAGAGGGATTTTATTATACAAACTGGTGACCCCATGGGAACTGGCCGTGGAGGGGAATCCATATTTTGGTAAGTAAAACTTCTGTGTTACTTAATTGACAGAGAAGCTGTATAGAGGAATAGGAGTTCCAATTAGATTGTCTTCAACTCTCTTGGGGCAGAATTACTGATGGGAAGTAAAAATGTTGACGTGTAAGCTTCTTTGGTTGTTATACCTAAATACCTTTTTAATTCCTATGCTGCCTTTGGCCATTCAGATTTTTTTTCTGGACAGTATTCTATTGCTGACGTTAGAAGCGAAGTTAAAACTAACAAGTTGTACATAAATTTCTCTTTATTTAAAAGTTAGCAAATAATTATAGGTTTGGTTTTGTAAAAGGAGTATCATAACTAAGTGTTCTGTAGAAGGCAAAGTCATTAGCAATTTGTTACTACTTTTATTTTTGTAACAAAATGTATTTAATTGAGCGGGAGGGTAATATAGAAGCTATACTTGATTTCCTCTGTGTATAATTAAGTAATCCTATTGCCCTAACAATTTAYTCGAGTTCATTTTAGTCATGTTGAATGTGTATAAGGAAATCACTTTTCTTCCTTGTTTAAGGTGTTTTCAGTGGTCATGCACATAAAAGTTGAAGAAATCATTCAAACAGCTAGGATGGAGGTTAGCAAAGTGCATATATTCTATATGATTCCTTTGAGATTGTTATTAAAAGTAGAATTAAAATTGCAGAGCAGAACTAAACCTGGAGTGCTGGGGAACACGGTATACAGAGGTGAACAGCTCAGTTTGAACAGAGACAGTGTGCTAGACCAGTATTGACTTTTGTAAGTCTGGTCTGTCAGAGCCTCTTAAATACAAAACCTTGAAAAACTGCATACGTGGATCACCATTCTGGTTATCCTGGGAGCAGTATAATTGTGCTAAGCAGATGCAAGTCTAGGTAGGTAAACTTGCCAGACCTGAGCTGTCCCTGCGCATGGGTAGATCAAATTTATTTTGATATTCTGCTCCTTTTGTAAGGATTGCTCTTCTGAGGCTCTTCGGTATGGCAGGTAGAGTAAGTGGCAGATTCTGTTCTGCTACTGGCATGGAGAATGGCAGTTTGTCTTTTCTACCTGTTCATTACTGCTAAGTCCACAAAATTGGAGTTTCTCTTCTTGCYGTCCAGGAAACTGATGCAGGCAAAGTTTAACTCGAATCCTCTCTTCACAGAGGCTTACACCTGCTTAGCAAAATGAGTTCAAACAGAACACTGTCCTTAAATTTGGGCAAATGTGTGTATTGACCATGCCTCTCTCAGTGATGGAGTGAGACAAAATGAGTGATACCAGGGTTAGACTTAAAAAATTAAAAATAATTTAACAATTTGCCATATGCTGTGTGTCTCAAATTACTGTAYGCAGTCCCGTCTATGTGGTGAACTAAGTTTACACATAGATTTAGTCGCTTTCTGTTTATCTTGGAAGAGAAATTTGTTACATAAATTGTGACATTTTTACAGTGTGGATTAACTTATTTTTACAGAACCTACTTATCAAAATGCATGTTCACTTCATGCCTTAGAAAAATGTTATATACTGCATTTAAAAACCTACAAATATACCACCCCACCCCCAAAAAAAAGCTGCTGTGAAATGCCTCAGAAAAATCTGTTGTTCCATATAATATAAAGTGAATTATGTAAGTGTACAGGTCCATAAAAATGTGCATGGATGCAGTGTAAATTCTGGTTTTATCTGAATGCTGATGTAAAAAAATTTTAAGATGTTTTATTTACTGTTTCACAGCATTTGTGCATCTCACTTTTTAAAATTCTTTTGCCTTGTAACGTATTTGTTATATTTATTTTCAGTCAACTGTACGGTGATCAAGCTAGATTTTTTGAGGCAGAAAAAGTGCCGAGAATTAAGCACAAGAAAAAGGGAACCGTGTCAATGGTGAACAATGGCAGTGATCAGCATGGATCGCAGGTCAGCATACAGTGTTGGAAAGCCTTGGTTCATGTCTAAGTAACTAAAATGAAAATTCCGTGAATTTACAAAAGAGGCAAAACAATGACAGTGTTATCTCAGTAGAATCATAGAATAGTTTGGATTAGAAGGGACCTTTAAAGGTCATCTTGTAATATGGTCAAAAGGCTTGTAAAAAAATGGCCACAGATAAGTATTTTGCATAGTGTCCCAGGTGCCAGTGGGTATCTGATTACAGACAAGAAAGAGATTAAAATGCTCAGATTTAAATCCTGTCCTAGATTAATTTTATAAGTTTTATTTGTTAGAATTCAGTCCTCTGTTTTTTTCTTTTGTTTATTCATTTCTATTCTTACTTTGATGTGATTTTGCTCATTTATAGAATGGGCAGGAAAAAATCCTGTAGTTAAGTGGAAGTGAAAAGTAAGGAAATTGGGTTTTAAAATAGTCTTAAAACTTTTTGGTTATAACTTCATGTTAGTTTGGAAACKGAAATCATACCACAGTTTCTGCTGTATGGTTACATAAAAGTATGCATTAATAATACAGTGTAAGTTTACAGTTTTATTCCAGTGCTGTTATAACACAATTTCTGAGAGTGGTGGTGTTCCCTTTGCTGTTCCCTGTTCATGTGCAAAAAGTTTTTGCTGTAGGTATATTTAAAGCTCTAATCTCTTAGAATGATATTATTTCTAAATTATTATTTTAGATGCATTGTCACTTTTATATATTAAAATGCCTCACTTGTAATATCCATATGTTTTAATAATGCAAGAGCAATTTAAAAAACCAACAATTTTATTCTAGCTATAGTTTGTAATATATGGAGTTAATTTTGCTGCTTCCCTGCATTGTCTGTAGAAAATTGTTTGTTTGGGTGGGGGGGTTCAGGAAGAAGAGATGACATTTATATTTACATTCAAGAATGCAGCCTGCTAGCATATACACAGGCATATGGGAATGAACGCGGTTCCCAGGAACATTATTGCAGCTTCTTCCTTAGGAAAGAAAAATTCCAGTAAGGAATTATGTGGAGTTGGCTTACAAATATAATGTAGCTTAGTGTAACCTACACCAAATACTAACCAGTCTTAACTGCGTTGCAGAGAATGAGGAATGAGATGTTACCAGTCAGACTGTAAAGTGTGGATGTAATGGTTATGTTGTGTTATTTGTGCATGTCTGCTTCTTCCTCCTTCATTGATCACCAGGTGTCCTCTGTCTTTAATTTGTTACCAAGTGTTCAATTGGTGTCAATTTTCACAGCTTCAGTTTTGGCCTAAAGCGAAACACCTGATTTGTGTTAGGATACATTTCAGTGCTGGTTCAAGCTGATCTAAGTCAGTGCTACTGTGTTCTAGTTCTACTCTCAATGCTACTGCATCTTGTTTTTTGGGAGAGAAGGCTTTGTGATACACGGGAAGGAAGGAGAAAAGTCAGGATAGAAGCAGGTGAAGGTAGAACTCTAGAAGCTTTTGCCAAAATTGTGAAAATGCACCTGCTGAATGCAGTTTGATGAGCAGGTGATTTGAGCTCAGCTCACTGCTGCCCAGAGGGGTAACCTTGCTCCTTCTGTCCTCTCCCTTTCATCAGCTGCGATGCCTGTCACATCCTTTGCTGATCTTGCTTAACAAACCTACCTGGCAGATAACTATTTATCTTGCTCTTTCTCTGCCGGTCTGGTTTTCTGCCAGGTTACTGAGTCATATCTRTCCACAGAAGGGTCCAGTGAGCCGGAGCTGCGAGCTTGTGTGGACGGAGTCTTGTATGAGGGAGCCTCTCTTCCTCAGGCAGTGGCTGTGAGCTGTAGGTTGGCTCACCATGTTCTCAGAGCTGATGGAAGAAGACAAATCTTCTCCCACAGAAGTCAGGAAGARGTGTTTCCCCGCCACTGATTTCAGTGAGAGTTGTACCTCTCCTACGGTAAAACTCAAGCCCTGAATTTTTCTRTTTACTGTTACTGGTTTTGTATCTTCTTTCCTAGTTTCTTATTACTACAGGGGAAAACCTGGATTACCTTGATGGTGTGCATACAGTATTTGGAGAAGTGACAGAAGGCATGGATGTATTGAAGACAATTAATGAAACCTTTGTAGATAAGGATTTTATCCCTTATCAAGATATCAGGTGTGTGACTGCTTTTAACTTCCCTTTTTGAGGAATACATTATAACTAAACAAATTCTTTTTTTTTTTTTTTTTTTGGAAACTAGATTAATATAGTGATATCAGGTGACCTGTACATGGTATCTTAAATACTCTTTTATTCCAGTATTATTGGTAAAATAAGCAGGTACTAAAATAAACAACTACATAAGAAAATGTGCAACTATGTTGCCTTTACAAAAGCATCAATACTAGTATTTACAAGCATACAGTATTTTTGTCTGTTTGGGATATAACTGAGAATCATCAGGGCTRGTTTCCTGTTATTTGGGTAAAGAGAGTTTTATTTGCATGTGACTGATGCTGGTCTTGATTTTGTTTTCTCTAAGGATAAATCATACAGTAATTTTAGATGATCCATTTGAAGATCCACCTGGCTTGTCTGTTCCTGATCGCTCACCAGAACCTACTAAGGAACAGCTAGATGTGAGTGTTTATGATAGCTTCTTGGGGAAAAGTTGGATTAAATAAACTTATCCCTGTTAGTGGCCAGCACAGGGTCAAAATTGGTCAAAATAAGGATTCTGTCTTTAAGACTTTCTGTCAAATCTATATCCTAAAAGAACTACACATTTTTAGCAGAGGAGGGTAAGAGATGCTCTTCTACTATGCCAGCTTGAGTTCTGATATGTCAAATGCTTGTCTGTTATTTGGGGCTATTGCGTTTAATCAAATACAGCTGCTTAATCTTTCAAGAAAAGGATAAAAGGGTGACTCGGGTGCTCTCCCTTGTGACTGTGGTGTACTTAGGTTGGAAAGCCATATTTTAGATTTCTAAGTACAGTGCAGTTAAGCAGAACATTCAGAATATTCACCTTTGGCATTACTGGGGTTTTGCATGCTCTGGTAGAAGACAAAATATAACTAACATTTACTAATATTAAAGTGCATACTGCTGTTTTCCTTTTAAATATGAAACAGTCTGTGTTTCAGTTGAAGTAATCTTGGTCATTCTTTGAGTTACATTTGCAAGCATGCATACTCTTATGGTGTATTTGATCAAACAGAAGGAATTTGCTAAAAATATAATAGTAATTATTCGTAACTTACTCATAGCATTCAGTTATGGAAGCTGCTATGTGAGATTATCTCCTTGTATGGAAACAGTTGTTTCAAGCAATGAATAAATTGACTAGAGAGAATATTGATTATTTTTAACCTTAATAGATATAATTACAAGATTGGRATTAGGCTTTCATAGTACATCTGCACTGTGGTTAATCTCTGATGTACCTTCAGATATGTTAAACGGTATAAGGAGTTTAATAGCTCACTGCCAACTGCATGGAGATTTGAAAGCTTATACTTAGTTTTATTCCCCCATAGCCTGTCTGAAGATACACCTTTTGGTGTAGGAATGTCTGTAAGAAGGGCAGCATTCTAGAGATGCTGATGAGGAGAAAAAGTGAAACCTCAAATCCTGCCTAGGTGTAGATGTGTAAAAATAAAATTCTTGTTGTGATATACTATATTTAATGTTTGAGTCTTGTTAGACACCACAGATATTTGCAGTGTTCCTTATCTTCATTTCTGGTAGGAGCTRTCTGGATTAGAAGTGAGTTGACGCTTGTGGTGAGATGGGAGTATAAAAGAATTTAGAATATCTAACTGAATATGGTTCACATTGGGCCTGAAAGTTCATACATAGTTCATAGTGCCTGAAATACACGAGGATAACATCTTCTCTATTTTTTTTAATCTAAGTGGGAAGAACAGAATGAAAGCCCAGTTCTGCAGAGATACACAGTGCTTAAGCATTTTTCATGTCTTGGGGGGTGAGGGGAGAGGTCATCCAAGTAATATTTAGAAAGCAAGAAAGAATTTTTGGCCATAGATTGGTAATAAGTAGCTTTTTCCTTCATTTTTCAGAGTGGCAGAATAGGAGCAGATGAAGAAATTGATGACTTGAAAGGACGGTCTGCAGATGAAATAGAAGAAGTCCAGGCAGAAAAAGAAGCAAAAACTCGTGCCATTCTTCTGGAAATGGTGAACATCTTTCTGTATTTACCTTTTAGATGTTATTTCTGTGTGTGTGCATGTTATATTAAGTCTAGGAGGATATGTACTATTTATCTTGAAATTGCTCATCTGATGATGATGTCATGGGTCAGAATCTGTGCTATTAAATGTCTGTGGTACAATGAAAAGGATTGAGCATGAGCACTGGAGGTGGTTTTCTGATAAAACTGGTGATATTTTGTTTTCAAAGCCAGGATTAAAAGTGGACTAGTGGAGGCTTTATAAAAACTTGCTAGAAATGCATCCAATTAAAAAACATAACGTACATAATACGCTGCTGAACATCTTTAATCCTGGAAAAGGTTTAGCATGTGTGGGAGAAAGCTGAGCTAATTTGAGATAATCTCTTCCCAGTGTGTATAGTGGCATTGAGATTGCATTATTCATATATATAATGGTTGTCTTCCTTTTGTGAGACTAGTTGAATTTAACTTTCGTTAACTTTATGTTCTTCCTTCTTAAATATAATGTTTGGTAACCGCTGGCAGTTGTAAACTCCACATAGTAACAAAAATTGTGAATAGGCTTAGAAGTCTTTTTTTGTTTTTAAAGAAAAAAGGARAAAGAAAAAAAGCACACACCACTGTTGAAAGATGGGTGAATCCATCACACTTCTTTACAACCACCAAATTCAAATTTATGGTGAATAGTTTGCAGCAGACACTAATACCAGGGTCAGTCTAGATGTGGCCACAGTGTTGCAGAAGATTGGCAGGTGTGGACTCTTGTTTTGCAGCCGCAGCAGTGGGGCKAATGACCTGTTTTGCAGATAAGGTTAGCTAAAAATGGTAAGTGGGGATGTGAGCCAATGCAGTAATTTTTCCTGTGAGTATTGCTGGGCAGTATGCAATCGGGATCTATGTTATGTAAGCTGAAGAGATTAAAAACTAAGTGTACTGCTAGTTTCACTGATTTGAAAAACCCCAACTACTAGTTCCATTGTTCTTTTGTCGAAACAGTAAACTCTGAGAGTGTCATGTGCTTTAACTCCTTTTCTGTTCTCTTTTGTGGAATCTACTTCTTACTTGTGTTATTTTGCTTCTTTCTGCTATCAAACTAATATGCATTACCTTTCTATTAGCATATTAAGTAAAAGATGGAGATAAATTGTTTAAATATCACTAGTCTTTTGTTCAGGTTTTAAAAAGAATGCTACAATTCAACAGGAGGTGGTGTGTGTATTTGCATTTTCCTCTGTAACTTAACTTGCTAGTTCAAGGATGGGAATTTTGATCAAAGGCTGCAAACACTGAGGTTGTGTGTGCTGTAAGTAAGTGTTGTTTCTCAGTAAGCATGAATGCTTTCTCTCTTCTGTCTGTCTGAACGAAGTTGTATAATTGTAACTTCTCATCCTTATCAAGCTATCTTAAATTTAAGCTTATCCTAGCTGTTGCCAGATTTCAAGGAAAGGTGAGTTTATGTTGGGTACAGACAGAGACTGAGGAATGGATCCAGTCCATTTGTATTTTTATAACAGAGTGGCTCTGAAAGTACACTTTCACCTTTTAGAACTGTGTATTTGTCATTTTATGAACAGGGAAAGTAAGGTAGAAAGTATTTGTGACTTTAATGAAGTCCCAGTGGTGGAATTGCAAATAGATAATMATTTTTAGGTGCTATGGAAAACACTTTTTTGTGACATTGAGTAGGAAAAATATTTTATTAATTTTTGATTTTGTGATAGGAATGTGTCTGAGATCATTCAAAAGATGTGTTGCCAGTGTGCTTGTGGCAATAAAATGTAGAGAACTTTAGGTAGAAGTGATGAAAGTCTTTTTCTGTATGCCACAGGTGGGAGACTTACCAGATGCAGAGGTCAAGCCACCAGAAAACGTGCTGTTTGTTTGTAAACTGAATCCTGTAACCACAGATGAAGACCTAGAGATAATATTTTCACGATTTGGTCCCATTAAAAGGTAATTATTGTAAAATAAAAAAGAAAACCTTCTTTGTTGAAACTGAACTTGATTCCCGCCAGCCTCTTTAGGTTTGGCTGTTAAGTAGTATTCTGGTGTCTTTGGAGATTTATCCTGTGCCTGCATGTATTTGGCTAGAGACCACAGCAATGGTGATACAAAGTCAGATCTGGCTAGATGACTATCCTGTCCCGGCAGTGGTTTTAAGTGAAAGCCTAGGGAAGTGCAGGAACAAGGAAAGCATATGATACTCTCCCCAACCCCCCGTCCTCTCCCTCCTTTCAGCAGTTTTATCTCAGATGCTACATGAGCTAGATACAGTCTCTGGGTTTTTCTTTTCCATGGGAATATGTATGGTTTTGAGATAAAGCGACAAACATTTCTGGCATCCARTACACTCCTTGTTAAGGTGTTCCTCATGCCTGCTGCCTTTTTCAGTTTTGAACTTGGCTCCTAGTTTCAGTTGATTCCTCCTAGTACTGGTATCAAAAGACGTGATGGGCAGTGAAACCTACTTTCCTACACCTCTCTATCCTATACCCCAAAGTCATCATTTTTTCTTGCTAAGAGTACTAGCCTACATACTCATGCTTTGTAAAGGAATTTTCCTTACCTTGTTTCCCTTTCYTCAACCTTTTTCTGTTCTTTTGTGTTCATCTCAAGGTGAGAGGACCAGAACTGCACATGGTATTAAAGAAATCAGATTTACAGTGGCACATTGGTATTCTCTGCTTTGCTCTCAACTCCTTTTGTAGTTAATGCTAAAGCTTTTTTTTTTTTTTTTTTTTTACAATGCACAATTAGGATTCCCCCTCTCCCGTGCACATCTTGTTGCATTTATCTACGTTGAATGTCATTTGCTATCTTGTTGTTCAGGTGGTCTCTTAAGAACTTTCTGCATCTTTTTCAGTCTTTATTTTTGCCACCTTTAACAATTCAGTATCATCAGCAAACTCCACTGGTGACCTCTTTACTTTCTCAGCGAAATGACTGTTTACTCTTACCTGGTCTTTCATATGTTTATCAATGCAAAGATGTTTCTTATGCCATTGCTGCTTAGTTTCCCCAAAAGCCTTTGGTGCAGGAGTTTATTAGAATTTCCAGAGGGATTTCAAAAGACTGCATCAAATAGATCATCACACAGAAGCATATTGACTCTTTCAGAGAACTTCACTTAGGTTTATTCAGATGGTCCTGAGTATGTCCTATTTATTCAGATGCACGCTAACTCTGTCCTCGGTTGAGTTTCTACCAGTTTGTGTGGTACYGGCATACAGGCCTGCAGACTCCCAGATCCTTCACTAGACTGTCTSTGTGTGTGAGTGAAATTGGCATTGAGTTTGCCACTCTCACAACTCCAGCATGATTTCTGGATGTCCTGGGGATTTCTTAAACTTTTTTTTTTCTCTATCGGTTTGTTCAGTACCTCTTCTGCAGTCCTTCCGCGTTCAGATAGATTCTCTGAATAATCCACAAAGGAGGGTTGTGCCACAARGCTGTCCTACCTTCTTCCTCGCTGATGGCTGCTGCAAAGAATTGATGTAGCTTGTCTGAATAGCCTTGTCGTTTCCTTTTTTTTTTTTCTTTCTTTTTCTTGGTCTTGATCATCTTTTGGATTGTGTATCCTAATCCTGATTTGTCACTCCCTCAGTACACATGGSGGAGGTGTCACCTTATTAAATCCCGCCTTCATACTGCATTTCTTGCCTGTTGCCTGTCTGACCTCCTTTAACATCCTGTAGTCAGCATTCTCATGTCATATACAAGAGTTTGGTAATACTGATGCAATACTGTATTGTTCCCATTTTGCGTCTACTGATTCAATACTCCAGGCTTCTTATTTTTGCCCAGTGAACTGCCTGATAACAAGATGGTTGCTAAGGAGATGCATGCTAGGAAGAGAATGTTTGTCACATGATGTCTGTTTAAACTTTCCTTAAAATGACTGAGAAAACAGAATGTGAAATTTCTTATCTTGCATTAGTGAAATGCAAAAAATCAATAACAAACAGTAGTATTGAAAAACAGGTTTTGTTTCATTAATCAGAAATTCATCCCTAGTTCTACACTTCATGTTAACCACTTGTGAGTTAAGTGTAGTAATTATTCAAGTAATGCCACATACATTTTTTCTGTGCAGACACCCCCATATCAGTASGGGTCTCAGGATTAAGTGTTATAATACCTTCAAGGGTTTGTTTGTTTGTTTGTTTAACTGTTATTCTCCCTTTTAAGCAGTGTTTGCCTATCCTATGTTTTTTGCTCCAACAGCATTGACATTTTAATTTCATATCGATTTTTCAGCTGTGAAGTGATTCGAGACTGGAAGACTGGTGAATCTCTTTGTTATGCTTTCATTGAGTTTGAAAAGGTATGTTATTTAGGTATACTGTATGTAGTAGATTCTGCTTATAAGAGTTCATTTTTGGCATACTTCCATTAAGGAAAAACAGTGAAATCTTCAAGTGTGGGGTAGCTAATATTTTCTCTTACTGACTTAGTCATAGAAGTTGTAGGTCCTAAATGAGGCAAATGTTTAACTCTTTCTCCATTCAACCAAGCAATACACGTATGTTGTTCTTAGGTTGTCTTGAAACCAGTGGGAGGAGAGTGGGTCCCTTTTTCCCCCCAGAGCACATTAGGACTTTGAAGAGTTAAAGAGGGGAATGCTAGGAGAAAAAGGCAAGCTGCATAAAGAGAAGAGGGTGTATGAAAGAAGGTAGATTGGTGTGTACRGTAGTGTCCTATATTGGGCTTGTAAATGATGCTTGCTTTATGAACATGCTGCTCTTACTGTGAGATTGATAGTAAAAGTTCTCTCGATGGTGCATAGTTTCTTGTTTGTATCTGCTAATCTCTCTAAACACTGGAAAAGTGTTCTCACTTTTCTTTAGCCTACTTATGTACTTAAAATGGAGCTTTTATTAGTTATCCTTTTTTTCCCTTGTTTTTCTGAATGTATTACAYGTGCCAAACACGTAGCTGGATTGGCAAATTTTTAAAATAGTGAAATGAACTGAAGAACTGGAATTTAAAATGTTTACATTTGGACAAAGCATAATTATTCCTTTTGAAATGGCACAATGCAAGTACTGCTGTGCTTTATGCAATTTTAGGAAAAAAGTATGCCATTAAACAGTTGAATTTGTGTTTGAGCTCTTCAGTGAATATTTCTATGAAATAGTCATGACTCAAAATTTTCTGGAAACATTAATATCAGGAGGAAGACTGTGAGAAAGCCTACTTCAAAATGGACAATGTGCTGATAGATGACAGACGGATACATGTGGATTTTAGCCAGTCTGTTGCAAAGATTAAGTGGAAGGGAAAAGGTAGGTACACTTGTGATTCTTTGACCCTCATAACTTAATAAGCCATGACTTCTAAACTCTAAGTATTATATTTAAAGAGAAGCAATTGTTATGAGCTTAAATCATGTCGTCTTCAGGGATATAAATTTTCCTGGTACTGTAGTAAATAGAGCAACACAGTTGCTAGCTCTTCACTTGTTCCGTATGAAAGAGTAGAAGGGTTTACTACTGTTATATWAACATTACATTGCCACAGATTGCCTTTTTATCAGATGTGTTTTTGCCAGTATATCATTTGTTCCTCTCAAGGTTTAAAAGTGATGTTTTTTGATATTACTTATTAGGAAAATAATATGGCAATACATTGTTACTTCCTAGTTTCTTTTCTTTATTCGCTGTATGACAGTTGGGTGTATACAAGAAGAAGTCAGTATACAGGCCAGGGATTTCCCCTCTCCACCTCCTGTAGGTCAAGCACATTGCATAGCAGGCTGCATGTTATAAAMCCCAATTTCAGATGTTTGAGGATGTTTTGACAGGAAAAAGATGATGGGAGAGGTGGATACAGTGGTTATTTGGTTGTTGGGCACATGAGGAAAACACTGGACTTGGAGAGGTGACTGTACATTGCAGTGGTGATGTTCTTGTGTGTCTTTGCCTAAAAATGCAGTCAGCCCTCAATTGTTTGCATATGATTTCTCCAGGTTGGGGCTAGTCATGGACACTGAGGTACTAGAAGTTGTCCTGCACAGAGCGGAGATGATTTTTTAATCTATACCATGCTCTGCAGTGCATCCTGTACTAACTGACTGCATGGAAAACTTTTCTTTATCTGGGTAACTTAGGTCTAAATTGTCCTAAATATTGGAAAGCTAACTATGTTGTCATCTTGTTGTGCTTATATGGTACTCAAAAAATGACCTAGGGGAATGACCTTCCACCTTCAGTAGCCATTTCTGACCTAGCCAGTTAATATTGCAGTTTTAAGTACGACCGTGAGATGGCAGCCTGTTGCTGTAGAGTAGTTTATGAGCTGGTACTTTCAAGTGAATGGATGGAAAATGAAATCTGTCATGCCCCTCTTCAAATCAAGACATGACAATTTGTTTATAGTTTTCCATTTGAATTCCTAAGCTGTAGCTGTCTCAGAGGTTTCCCTTTGTGCAGCCCAGAGCAAAAAGTCTTTTAATAATGGGAAKAGTCTGTAGGCTTTCATGGTAACAGAATTTTAGGTAGTGTGATACAGGACCTGTAATCAAAGTGGGACTAGTTGCTAAATCCTACTTTGTGGTCCTGTTCATGTGTTGTCTCCACTGGATATGAGTGAGGAGAAAGTCGTATGTTGTTTAATGGGATCTGCAAGCAGGAGAARGACAGGAAATCACAAGTTGTCCCACTCTCTTCTACTCTGTTACCCAAATGTCAGTGTTGTTTCTGGAACTGTATCCTGCTATGAATCTCTGTATGGTTATGAAGAGGCCTTAAATTCATAAGTGGAAYTTACTGAGAGGTGTGGATCTTGGTTGTTTTTTTAGTTGGAGTCAATTGAATATTTTTCTGTGGACAGGTGGGCGGTATACCAAGGACGATTTCAAAGAGTACGAAAAGGAACGTGACAAACCTTCAAAACTTGCTCTGAAAGAGAAGGTGAAACCAAAGCAGGAGTATCCTTTTCTGGTCAAAGGTATTTTTGCACTAAGTACAGCTTATGAAAACAGCCTGGAGAAGACTTCTTACTCTTAAAGCTTGCCAAATGGGTGTTTTGCTGCTGCTTCGTATAACCGTCTGGTCTGTGAGTTGGAATTAAGCATTTAGTGTTTTTCACTTGGTGATTTCAGTGAGTTTAGTCACATCAGAATGTGCTGTTTCACTTCCATGTTGTGTGCAGGTAAATAATGTTCCCAGTCCAGAGCCCTGGAATGACAGGAGAGAAGACCATAGCTTGTCCAGATATCCAGAGGTAGAAAAGAAAGGAGAAYTGGGACCTGGCTGTACTGTTTAACAGGACAGAATTCAGTCATTTTAGTACAGCTGATTTTTTTTCAATGTGTATGATCCTGTTCTGACTGAAATACATAGTAAGTCTTGGTAAACCCTGGTCTGAAAAACAGGGGTTTGTTTGCTTCGTGAGCTTTTATGTTCTGCTATTAATTGATATTAAGTAACAGATCTGTCCTTAACCAACACCATCAGTGCCAAATACGACCTTGTGCTGGATGAGGATGTAGAAGAATCTCAAACGAGTCAGTCCCACTTGGCTAAAAAACAAAAGAAGAAAAAGCACCACCACTCTGAAGATGAAGAGGATGACAAGAGGACCAAAAAATCTAAGGTACTAACCTTTTCATGCATTAACTTTATACCCATTTATTGTTCTCCTAATAAGAGAAGCCAGGAAAAAAAGTCTGATATTGAACTGAGGACATGGTGTGCAAAGTCCCGTAAAATACAGCAGTTATAAACGTACAGAAGGCTGATTTGAGTATCTGATTATGAAAGAGGCTTTCCAAATCTTCCTGGACTTTTGAAGCTTGGCATGTCTGAATGGCTTTTTGCCAAAACCTCCTGCAGAGGCCATGTAGCCTTTCATGAATTAGGACATCTTCAGCACTTTGAACCTGTTGTTCACATATTCCCAGTCATAAACTAGTAGTTAATCATATTTCATGAATGCAAACTTTTTCTCATTTTCTTGCCGGACCAGCATGTGTTGGCTTTTTCCTGTATGGAATCAGAAACACAATCTCTTTGCATTATCTTTTTTTATTTTTCCTTAACTGTTTTGGAAGCTTTTTTGTAAAATCTGTATGCAGGTTTGCTTGCATCTGTATTGTGCAAGTATACAGTGCTGTAAGACTTGGACTGTGGAGGAGATCATCAGAAGATAGTAGTTCTGTCATTCATTAGTTCTGCTGCAGCCTGTCAGGTCAGCATTCTCATGTTTCTGTGAACTTGGGATAGTCAAGATGTTAATGTTTCATGGAAACAATGTCTGCAATGATAAAGTGGAGAGTTAACCACCATTGAAGTGTGAGCATTAGGGAGAATGGAGCTAAGCTGAAAAAAAAACCCCACCCAAACCCCAGTATTTTAACAATGCAAGCTTTATGAGTGAGAACAAAGCTATCTTCTAGCAATTTTGCAGAAGGTGATAAGGTTCCAACCACAGTAAATAAAGCCATTGTCTTGGCATGAGTTTTGAGTACTGCTTTAAGTTCTGAGTAGGAGAGCATACATCATTTGGTTGTCCCATTGCATCACTACTTGTGATGCTAAAAATAACTTTTCTCATGAACGTTAGCAATTTTTTCAGTGCCAGCAGTAAGCCCTATTGCTCATTTGTGGTACAAGTCTTTTTGTCACTGTTTGTATACTAATTCAATTGGGATCCTTTGGGTGGAGGGGAGAGACGTGTACAGATAATTAGTCTTGATCAGAGTGTATACATATGTCGTGGTTTAGCCCCAGCCAGCAACTAAACACCACGCAGCAGCTCGCTCACCCCCCCACTCTGGTAGGATGGGGGAGAGGATCGGGAGGGCACACGGAGGAAAACCCGCAGATTGAGATAAAAACCGTTTAATAATGGAAATAAAACAAAGTAGAACAGTGATAATAACAATGGTAACAACAATAACAGAATATACAAAACAGGCGATACACAATGCAACTGCTCACCCCATGTGTTCCAGACTAACCGCCCGAACCGTGCGCTTCCCCCCGAAGGAACCGCCCCCGGTTTTTAAGCTGGGCATGATGTCMCATGGTATAGAATACCCCATTGGCCGGCTGGGTCAACCACCCCGGCTATGCTCCCCCCCAGGTCCCCCCTGCACCTTGAAGGGCGGGGGAGGCTGTCGGTGCAAGCACCACCCAGCAACAACCAAAGCATCAATGGGCCATCAACATTCCTTTCATTGCCAAACCCAAAACACAGCACCCCCTCCAGCTACAGGGAAGAGAGTTAACTCTGTCCCTGCCGGAACCAGGACAACATACAAGAGGTCTGAACTAATGTCGGTTTAGACTTCCTCCTATCTTTTTGGCTGACTGACATTGCTTTAACATTCTTGAAACAGATGTTTCTGGAAGTCGTCTTTGTTCTTGATGGTTCAGAAATTACACGTGTGGAACTGGCTGGTCATGCGTTATTAGCAGAGAACATCTTAAAAATCATTCAGGTGTCTCCACACCTGCAGGTGGTACAACAAGTACTGGCAGCAATAGGCTGTTAACCTCTGTATGTTATAATTGTTACAAGGGGACTGTGAGACACATYAGCAGTGGATTTCATAGCACAAAAATGTGAGGATAGAGGGATTCCTGGTGCTGTTAACAGGTTCTGGAAAATACTGTTTTCTAGTGCTTGACTCTGTGATCTCTTCTGTGTCTCTGTGTATCTTTTTGTGATTTAGTCACCTGTTCCTATTGTGGTTTGTTCCTGTAGTCTACTGCTGCTGTATTCTGGTATCTTCTTTCCCACTCCTCTCTGTTGCTCACCTTTACCCATTTTGGTGTAAATAGCTTAGCCTTCTTATGCCCAAAATCACAGGTGGAGRCTTACTTCTATTCTCTGATGGCAAGCAACGTAGTTCCCTCTTGGAGCTGTGAAAATGAATTTATGGGAAGAATCTTTCTCTGTGTCTGTACTTGAGTGTTCTTGTTAGTGTGTACTGTATAGTATGTACATACTGAGCAGTGCGTACTCAGTCTKATTTAGAGATTCGGTAAGTGTCTTGGGCATGGCCCTTTACAGATGAAATCTGCAGGCAGCATAGTTGACAAATCCTGTTTAGCATATAGGAAATGTAATTATTTTTTTTTGTTGTTAAATTTGTAATTTGGGCATAATCTGGGGAACTCGTGCAAGAACAGGGGAAGGAGGCATGTTCTTGAGACAGAGTATGTTACTGTGAATACAGACACCAGCACAAAGCATAACAGTAACTTTTTTTGATGAATTTTTAGTATAGGCAAACAAAGCATTTTCCCATAACCCTATTTTGGAAATATTAGAATATATTTGAGGTAAGAACTTTAAAACAAGAGCAGACGTTCCACAACTCATTGGCCAAAGACCACAATAGCCATGCTTCATACATAAACTTTCACCCTGAGCCCCTAGTGTGGCAGAGATTTTAATTAACAGAGAACAGGGTCTTATAATGGGAAGTTCTGGCAACTGAAACTGCAGTTTGTGCTGCCAGCTCCAGCTATGACTGAAGGGGTTTTATTTTCCGAATAGTTTCCATGATGATGTTTTTCTGTTCTCTTGCTGTTTTTTTTTTTTTTAGTATATTTTGACTCATCCTTTTCTTAGTCTGACACTCATTTCCTGAATCTTCAGCCTCTGTGTTGATGTTTTAAGAATATAATTTTGAATCTTGTGCTGTTTGACTTGATTCCAGAGGGCAGAAGAGGTAGGGTGTTGTGGCTTGCTTTTAGAAGGTAACAGGATGTGGGTCTGGAGCAGGAGGCTGCACTATCATGTGGGTTTGTGAATAGGATTTGGTAGAGTTTTTTTGAATACAGGTCATGCTTCTGCTTGAGATCTATATTATGACTGTTCCCTTTCCAGTTTTCTCTGTGGTTTCTTGGTTCCTTGGATTTGTTTCTGTTTTTAAGATAACTGGCTCAGTGGAGGAATATAGCCTATCCAATGGATTTTTGTGAGACATAGGAGCTTCCTGACTTTCAGGTTTCTGTAGTGCATGGTTTTGGCAAAGATACTGATTTTTCTGGTTTTAATTTCCTGCTTTTACTGCTTATTGGACACTGTTCTCTTTATATTCAGGGTCAAGTTTGRTCAAAATCTTCCTCCTGAAAAGGCTGTCTCTATTTGTTTGCTCCTTTTAACCTTTAATTAGTGTGCTTAATGTGTGTAGAGGTGGCCTATTTGTTCTACTTTTGTGGCCATGGTATTTCTAGCTGATTTGCCTGCAAGTGCAGTTTGGCAAGTTACTACTTTTGGCAAAGCCAGCCATGAACTTCCAGAGAAGTGTCTTTCCCTCTTTTCATATTTCCTTCCTCATGTGTGTGCACCAACACAGTGCTGGATTAAGAATTGGGATGATCATCACTTACTCATTGACTGATAAGAAGCTGTGATCCTGGATTGAGAAATCTGGACTTCAGCAGTAAGAGAGAGCTTGTTTTTAAGTAGGAATCTTTTTCTTCCTCTTCCAATGGGAAAACAGCATGTTCCTGGCTTGGATAGGGCATAAAAGATTTGATTTCAAAATACCATTATTTTTAGTAACTTAGAGTGTTTAAAAAATTGACTTTTTTCTGTGCCAAAGACTTTAAAAAGGTAAAATCTTATTTAAGGGGAAACATAATCAATTT
Organism: Oceanodroma leucorhoa; assembly: GCA_030449065.1. NCBI lineage: Eukaryota > Metazoa > Chordata > Aves > Procellariiformes > Oceanodroma > Oceanodroma leucorhoa. The sequence goes on from JASVER010000016.1 coordinate 1,167,346, forward strand.
KGGGGGGGAACTAAGTTGCAATTCATTCTATTAATTCAAATTTCTACATTTTTTTCTTCACACTGTGATCATACTAGCTACTGTGACGACCTTTTTGTGGCACTTTCAGACTTGCCCTGTACACCTATACCCTAAATGCTTCTGTGAAGGTCATTGTGCTTAGCTGGCTCCATGCTCATATGACTTTTTTTTTTAATCCTTTCAGCAAGTTGCCCTCTTCTRTGGCATTCAACATAGGCTGTTTGCCTTCACTTTCAAGTCTTCACTAACCTGTTGCCTGCCCTGACTTGGCCAGTAGCCTGTCTCCAGTGTTGGGTTGGTAGATTTTTCAGCTGAGTGCTGTTCTGCTTTTCTCCTGTTTCTCCTTGTGCTGGGAGGAAACTTCAGCCACAAACCGGCTAGAAGGCAGCAGTGCACCAACCCACCATCTGTTTTTCTGGCCAATATTTTTGTCTTGTTCCTCTCCACCACCAATCTGTCCATCTTCTGATGTTTACTCAGGTCCTGCCACAAAGGGGCTTGAAACCTGTCATCTTGTTCAAACAGATGGAGGCTGAAGCCTTTAGGTACAAGAGTAATATGGCTGTGCATCATTCTGAAGATGAAGGGACAAACCTCTTATAAGTAGCTGGAATCGCCACTCCTTTTTGGTGGATTCAGATTTTAAAATCTGTATTGAAATAGTTTCACAGTAAAGATGTGGAATAAGCATTTGGCCACCAGTGGGATTACTGTACCCAGCAGTAGCAGAAATTATTTTAAATCTAGTATTTCAGCATTATCTACATAATTCTAAAGGTGGTGGTGGTTCTGGGAACCATCCTGATCACTGCCTTTCTGGATAAAAGCTCTTCTTTGAGTACAGGKTTTTTTTTTTCACTCTTCTTTTAAATAAATAAAGTTTGCTTGTTTGTACATGCAGTATAGGTTTTAGCCACACAATTGTGAATGCTACTGTCACAGGTACATACTTAGAAAAATGAAAATCGTATCTGAAATTAAGAAAGAAATACTGTGTAATTGAATGCAGACATTTTTCATAGTTCATAATGAACTGTGTTTATAGTGGTGTTATTAAAATCCCATAAAATGGTATCTGTCTACTAGAGCATATAGTGAGACTAAACTTTCAAGCAATTGTACCTTCAAAACAAAAGTGCCAACCACCTTCTTAATAGCAACTTGTATATGTATCTTTCTACAGGATTCTGAAGCTCCTCTTGTATTTTGTTTCACTGTATATCTTAGTTGAATAATAGATCAAAATATTTTTTACCAGTACTTGAAAATGTTAGGAGTTCAGAACTCAGTGTTGTGTATTAAGAAAATCTTTAGAGTTCCTTGAGGTGAAATGGCAACTTTCTAAGTGATCTCTATTTTTTTACTTCTAAAATTGCTATAATGCTGTGGCCTGTACAGGTGTTGGTGTCTCCACATAGTCGTTCTAGCATGTGCTGTGCCATAATCTTGTTAGTGTGACATTTCACAATCTGAGTAATTAAGCCATCTTTCCTTCATTTACTAATACACTGTCTCAGTGGTTTCATACTGTCTGCCTAGCGCAACAAGTGAAGCAGTGTTCTACTGACAGCAGTTCCTCCTTTGTTAATAAACCTCATTTCTCACCAGATCAATCCATCTGTGTGCTGAGCCACTCAGTCAGCATTTTTGGTGACAATATGCAGAAAGTCAGGGAAATTAAAAATCTCCTCATTTTCAGCTACGTGAACTTGCAGCATTTTTTTAAGAGTTTTTCTGTGTATGCTGAAACACCATTACCACTTGCAGTACATACTGTTGGTCTCTCCTTTTTAGGCCATTTTAAATTAGATAGACTTGTACCCCTTAAAGTTTACTATGTCAGTGCATGAGTGTATCCTTGTGTTTTCTGTATGGGTCATACCCATCAGCCTGCAAAATACAACTAATTTTTCATTACCTCGTTATTGTTTGACTGTATATTTAGAAGGATCAGATTCTCCATGTTGCCTTTTCCTGTGGACTTCTAGCTTCAAGGAAGTGGTTTGTGTGTGTGTGTAGTTTTGGTCTTTGTAACAGTGTCGTTCATCTTTTTCCGAAGCCTAGAATTTAGGCCATTAAGGATTMTTACAGGCAGGTCTTAAAAAGTGTTCTGCATCTTCATAACACTGGAATGCCTGTGGGATTTGAACCAAAACCTATGATCAAAATACTTCCACTGCTTAGATGATAAGTCAAAATCCAAATCTAGCTTAGAAGCTTGTGTGGTTCTTATGAAGAGTTTGATAATATCCATCTGAGTTGAATCCCTAATGACCAGTTTTTGCTAAAGCTCCTTAGGAAATACAAGCAGCAGCATGCCTGGCAGCCATGCTTTTTTACATAAATGCTGACAAAAGCTGTAGACTTACCTTCTTCATACAATTACAGTAGAGGTTTTTTATGTGTTCTTTCTTTCAAATCATCATGGATGTGAATCTATTTCAGGTAGTACCAACCTTAGCTAAGGAACCAACCATGCTTGACTCTTTTCTAGTTCTCTTCATGTCTTTGTATATTTTCCCCTTTTGTCTGTAACTGCATATCTATCCAATTCCTTTAACAGGATTCTGATAGAAAATATGAAGGAGAACGCTGTAGAGAGAAGATAAAGAGTGAGAAGAAAGACAGGCATCGGAGTCGCAGCCGATCTCAAGAGAGAGACTACACTTACAGCAAACAAAGAGACAAATACAAAGATGACATCCGAATAAGAGACTGGGATAAAAAAGCAGATAGAAGTAGAAGTCCTAAGARATCAAAAGACAAAGAGAGGTCCAAGTACAGATGAAGGACGAGGAAAAGAGAAAGGGGAACTAAAATATGTTTTCTTCCAGCGTTTCCAACGTTCTCTCAAATAGATATGCAGTTACTGGATAAAAGCAGTTGCCTTCTATTGGTAGCTTGGCCTTATAATTCTATGAATGCCCAGTGTATGACTGTCAGAGTAAGCCTTGTTTCCAAAAAGGTTGTTTCAATAAAGTATTTCACGTTAGTGAAAMGGTTTGAGTCTCCAGTAAGGAATGTTGTCTGAAGCTTTTTGGAAACRTAAGCATTCACTAACAAGTGAATTGCCCTTCTCCACTGTGAAGAGATTTGCAGGATGTACCTCCTTTCTACAAGGAGGTTGTATTTATCTTTCAGCACTATGCTATGGTAATGAGTGTGATAGAAGACYTGGGGAGACAGAAATGTGTTGTGCACACTCCTTCCAGAAAGTGGGCAGATACTGTTTGTATATGAATACTCAAAACTCTATTTCCTTCCTTTAAAATTAAGTGCTTCTGGTTGGCTTAGTCCTGTGAGCTTTGTTTGCTGGCATCAGTGTGCAGCAGTGGTTAAAGGCACTGCTGTGCTGCTTGCAAGGGCGATACTGAATCAATAGCACTTACTTGCTCATTTATTTACCCAGATAACATGGCGTTGTGGCATTGCTGGAGGATGCCTCTCAAAACTGAGATTTCACTTGATACTTGGCCCATCTGGTCTCTGTAGTATCAGGGGTTCCAGCTGCTATGATGTCAGGCAGGTTATGTTGGGTGGGTAAGAAAGAAGGAAATAGTCGCTGCAGAATTAGCAGAAGAACAGAACTGGTAACTTGCATTGTATTTGCCAAAACCTAGGTGGAATTAATTTTCAGGTTTCCTGGGAGAGGTAGGTCAGTTGGTAATGTCATCTGCAGAGGAATGCAGGTGATATTACCAGAGCCTGGGTSCTAGTGAAAGTTGGCAGGCTCTTAAGTGTCTGGCTTGCTCTGATAAACAAGACCTCGCCATTTAAACAGTGTTATCCAGTATGCATACATTTTAAGAACGTGTATTTCCTCCTCTTTCTCTCCAGAGGAGGAGAGATCTCGCCTTGTTAGGAGGGGAGGGGAGACATGGGGAATAGTATTTGTCTTCCCTTTCATGGCATGTGTGATGGCTCAGAGGTAGTCTGCTTTGATGAATAAATTTAAATTTTTTCTTTTGTGATTGTGTTTTTTCTGTAATAKTTGCTGTAGTGTCTGATTGTAATATGTAATAAGATTTTATAGCTTGATACCTCTCATTGGAATGTGATCTACAGGAAAGAGACTAAAATTAAAGGCAGCCAAGAAGAGTCCCTGCAAATTACTGTGCCCTGGAGGGCCAGTAGCTGTGCCGGGCTAGTGCATTTGAATGRACTGTATGCAGAAAGTGAACTTCTGATTAAGGTGCTTCTATGGGAAGGCTGGTACTAAAGGAACAAAAGCAGCTGTTTACCCCATGGCAGAAAATTCTGACTAAGCAGGCCAGGCCAGATGCCTAGAATATCCAGACCCAAGCTGAGCGGGGATAGTGAGGGCATTGTAAACAGCAATGCGCCTTCCAGCGGCAGCTACCCTGTCTTCAGTTTGTTAAAGATTAAGTGTATTTGGCTAAGAAGCTGCCTCTTGCTGAATCTCTCTAACTTTTGTGTGCTTCAAAGCGTGGAACTAGAAATCTAGTGTTTCCGTAACCGTCTCCTGACAAAATGTTTCTAAGCCACTGGGGACTTGCAGGGGCCTGCAGGGGCCTTGCAGAATCTGAGCAGGAGTGCAGGGCCCACTGTCCCAGAGGAGAGAAGAGGGAAGCCTGCTCTTGGGAGTCTGTCGGGGGGCCTGGGGCTGAGGACTGCTGACTGTTCCTGTCGAGAAAGTTTCTGCCTTCAGTCTGGGCATAAGAAGACTTCCAAAGAACAGTACTAGAGCAGGATATGATGCATTTGGGGCAGTGCTGCTGAGGCAGTAGGTTTTCTCTAGCTCTTCCTGCTTTTAGCCTGCTTTGTTAAAGAAACAAGGTTTGCACTGCCATACTGCCCTCAGTTCATCTTTTCCCCAGCACATTTTTAACATGCAAAAAACATTGGGCAAGTTTGACAAGGAAGTGGGGGTGCTAAACCACTTAAGTTGTTGCTGCTTTTAGGAAATGGCAGTCAGAAAGAGGAAAAAAAAGCTTCCACTCTGAGAAAAAGCTGGATTCCTGCTGAACACCAGAGGTCCTTTTATGGGAGAGATGATACAAGTGACTCAACAGCATGAAGGGTTTCAGCAGGCGTCAGCTAGCTCCCAACCCCCTGTGGGACCTACAGAACTTATTTCTGGCAAATGCGATCACTTCTCAGCAGCAGAAATGACTTTTTTTTCTCACGACAGGTAAATGCTTAAGAACCGGATGTTTAAATGAAAGTAAATAGTCAATTTGTGTAGGTGGCTGAAGAGTCTTCAGAATAAAGGGTTCAAAAATAAATGCATCCAAAAGGTTTCAAGTCTCTGATTTTCAATATGCTTTAGTGCTTTTAAAAATGTATCCAGTATCTTCAGACGGATAAAATTACCTGTTTATATTTTTAAGCTAAAACTTTCAAATGTGGATGTTCAAAAATTAGGTGACGGCATAAAATCTCCTTATTTGGAGGTAGGTACTTAATTTCAGGTACTACTAAATAAGACTGAATTTCTGGGCTACTCTGCTAACGCTGTGGAGGGATCACAGTTCACCTGATACACACATGAAGTGCTGAGCACTCGAGTTAGATGGGATTTACTGCTACGGTCATCGGAAGTTATGGTTGTGTACATGTGGTTCTTCTGGAAATGACAGGAACGAGCCGTACGGTCAGCTGAAGCCACAGACATTTCCTGCTGTTCCTGTCCTGCCAGAGGTGTTGGAGTGGACAGGACCTTTTATTACCCGTGTCCTCGTTTCCTTTTTGTCAATGCGATCTCTCACCTCAGTATTGACCTTTGGTGCCTGTGGTAGTCAAAAAACAAAACAGAACAAAAAACCCACCTTCCTCTGTAATGTTGAGAATAACACTGAAAATGTCGTAGCAGTTTGTTAATTTTGACTTAGCTGAGGCCTGTTTGAAGGGGAACCCTTCATGCTTTAGGTTCTCTGCTCAGAGGTTAAAGGCTTAAAAATCAGCTCCTTACAGTTTTCTGTTGGATTCCCTTCTCTGTAACAACTTAAAAATAATGATGTAGACTCTCTATACTGTTGTAGTCCATGGATAAGAGGAAGTTAGAGAYCTATTTTGTAGTCATGCATTGCGGTTCTTTTAGCTCTCTGTACGCTTGAGGTGGACTTGACCAAAACCGTGTTATGAATGGGGTCTGGTCTTAAAGCACTAAAGGCAAGTGAGAGAGGCTAGGGTTTTGCATCAGATCTCTCTCTTCAATCCCATGGACGTCACACAAGTCAGTAGAGGTAGCATAAGGATTGTATACAAGTGGTTGGTGTTCCAGCAGGGGTGATGTAGTAAGCAGTTACCCAAAAACATTCCTGATATAACCTTGCGTTCATCCTGGTGTGTGCTCTGCCTGATGGCTGCCAGCCTTCTTGCGGATGGCTTCCTGTTTTTCTTTTCCCAAAGATCATGGGTGTGTTTATGAAACCCCCTGAGCATGAACCAGGGCTGTGCTCCAGACGGGTTAGGGAGCTAGCAACACGTAAGCGTTCTTCATCAAAATCCTGTTTTGGCACCGTGCCTCGGTGTGTTTGCTCTTCCTTTGGGCCGTGTGCTGGAAGAGTTGTTCTGCGTAGCCCCACGTGTGGATGGAAGAGCGTGTCATGTGTCCCTGGTTCTGCGCTGCCAAGAATCTTTACTCTTTGTAGGTAAAGCTGTACCTGCTTCCTCCTACTTGTCACCCCCTCCCCCCCAAAAAAAACCCCACCCAAACAAAAAAAMCCCAAAACACCACCCCCACCCCGCTAGTTATTTGGACAAGTATTTTTAATTGCGCATTTAAGAAATCAACATTTTCAAGAAGTTCAGAAGCATTTCTGAATCTGTTGCTGCTCTTACCTTTGTTCATCTCACCCTCCTATAGCCTGATTTTTTCATGTAAATCTTTTTGTTACTGACAACAGGATTACGGGTTTTGCTTGTAAGCTTCCTAGAGCATGGATAATGTCAATCATATTCTGTCAGTCACCTGTTGCATACATAAGGATAGCATAAGCAATTTGAAAAATGTTAAATTACACTAAGAATTRTGTAAATACTTGCTACAGGGTAGTATTTTTGTGTAAAACTCTTAGTCTGGTTACTGACAGAATGTGCTTTTTCTCAGTGAGCAGGCCAGTAGCATCTTGGTTAAATGCGRTAGCTGTGTTAAAAGGCAGCAGTAAACAGTATTAAGGTTTAGGTCTTCCAAGCATACGATAAATCATTGAAGCTGAAAGACATTCCAAGACCTTTCTGAAATCTTCAGCTGAACAGCAGTAAACTTTTGAACTTGAAACTTGTTTGGGACTTTCTGATTGTAAAAGGTACTTTTTATTATAAGCCCAGTGGAAAACACCTGAGTAATAGCAGTATCTTTTTCTATAAAAGGCAGAGAAAAAATAGATATTTAGGCAAGAACAAGTTGGAATCCTGCTACATCAGATCTTAAGATGGGATTGTAATTTTCCAAGAAGTAGAAGAAGTTACTATTGGCTGTACTATTGAAATCGGTTCTTCTCTGTTCTCCCTGTTCTGTAGTCAGATGGAGTGCTTGCTACTGTGGCATAGTTTTGGAGGGGGAGGAAAGGTGGTCATTTTGGTAAGCATGTAAAAATACCTCTTCTAAAGATACCGGCTCTTTACCAGCCTGAATACAGGATTGCCCATCAATAACTGATCTGGCACTCTAGCAGGACCTGTTAAATTAGTGATGTAAATTTTTGGGGTGAACACCTGTCTCCAAGTCAAAATTTCCAGTGTTTCCAACAGGGAGAGAATTTCACTGGCAGAAAACATCTAGACTTTGCCTAATAGTGTGTAAAAATCATATTTAAAATTGGGACYGTAGCTCGTACTGTGTAACGGTGACTTGTTGTTCTTAGTGAACCAGGAGATTGAATTGAGGGAGGATGGCTTGAGGGTCTGACCCAAACCATGTAGAAGACAGTAGGGAGATATTCTCGCTCGAGGCAGGATGGGGAATGTATTAGTTCCAGGAAGTATTTAAAATATTCCTGGCAATAGACCTGCGTTTGATTAAGCACTTGCTTTATCCTGACTGTCTTCTGCTGGTTAGGGGCTAAAGAATTTTCACTGTGATACTTCGGCCACCTACGCTTGTTTGATTTTCCCAGCAGGTGAACTTTTTCAGATGAGGAAGACTGTAATAACCTTTTTCTCTGGTGCTGATGCAATAAAGACTGTTTCCTTTAGCAAAGCAAATAGCTCACCGGGGTGTGTAGACCAAAACACCTGTGATGTTCCACTCTACCAGTTGCAAGAGAATGTTTTTTCCATATGAAAGTCTACCACCATCAGGAAAGTGGTTTTGCACAGGGAGCCTCCTTGAAAGTCATGCTTGGTCCTCTCCGTAGCCTCCGRGAGCTGCCACAACAAGGCTGTCTTGCTTTGAGGTTGGTAATCATTCTTTCTGGTGAAGGTCTAGTTGTTTCACAAACCAGTAAATCCTCAGTCTTCAGCTCAACATAGGAACATCTGTTAGTGGGGGGGATCTTCCCCTCTGAAAACTTCTCCCACTGCAGCTCTTTCCGTCTTGAAAGTAACAATGCCATTGAGCAGCAATAAATCTTTGCGCTGGGAAAACTCAGCGTGCTTGTCAGCGCAAAGAAGCACAGCAGAGAAAGGAAATGTCTATGAAACCGCAGCCTTGGGCGCTCAAATGTTTTTCTGAGCTGGTGAGCGAAAGCRTTTGAGACCATCTGAAAAATTAAATATGATCCTTTATTTCACATGGTCTTCTGCCTCTCAACTAGCAGTCACCTAGGTAAAGGCACTTAACAGATTTCAGGAATTGGGTAAGGGTCTTCCTCGCTGGGCTGACTATGATTTGAATGATGATGAAGTCTTTTGCTCATGGMTTTTTACAGTAGATGGATTTAGTCTTTTCATTACAAATGAAAGACGAGTGCAAAATTATCTTAGCTGATTTTCTTCTCATTTCTTTTTATAAGCTCTGGTTTATTCTTATTTATGTAGTGAAAAAAACGTTTTACTGAGAAGTAGGAGTTAAAACAGTACTATGCAATAGCATATGCTTTGCTCTGTTGCCTCCCTGGATTATAAATAACGCAGCAACTTTCTCTTTCCTTTGCAATATAGTACTGCTCCATGGTGGTCTTCTGATGAGGTATGTGGCATTCTGCAAGTTTAAATGGAGCAAAGAAGATCCTTCTTCTCCAGGGATGTGGAGTCAAAGGCTCTGGGCATTCTGCTCTTATAGCTGTTCCGGGCAGCAGAAAACTAACAACATGTTTCTTTAGTTGTGACCTTAGAAACACTTTCCTATTTCTGTAGCCACTAAGCTGCCCAGCCAGACCTTTGTGGATCAGAGGAAGTTTTGTGTCAGAGGCAGGACAGGTGAGGTGGTGTGCTGCCCTTCCGTCCTGTGACTGCCCGGGCACTGCTGTGCACAGCAGCAGGGCAGCCTGCGTCCCAAAGTCTTCCCGGGAGCCTGGGTGCAAAGGCACAACCATCAACTGGAACCAGCTGGGAAGCGGTGGTGAGGCTTGCTTACTAGCAACCAGTCTTTGGATTAAACAGGATGCCACTACAAAGGGTTCGGCCACCCTGCTTCCTCCGACAAAGCACGCAAGTAGGGGGGAATTTCTGGCCGGGAAAGGASAGCCCCGCTCTGCTGTGTCACCTTGCGACAGTGGCGGAGGTGCTGCCCTTCCGCAGTGGGGCACCCCCACCCYCCCTGGCCCTGTGGGCAGAGGGCACCGCGCCTGCAGAGCTGTCTGCAGCATCCCAGGGGTCCCAGAGGTTAACCCCACCTTGAGTCTCCAACCCTTCCTGCTGCCTAAAGTGGATTTGGGGCATGTTTGTTTGCAGCAAGGTAAGGAACAAGAGAGGAAAACCTCAGGTTTCTATCGGGAAGTGCCTGTTGGTTTTTGCTGAGGACAGGCTGCATGTAAGTAGTCTTTCAATCAAGGCACCAGTAGGTTAGGGGGTTTAGTTTGGTTTTTGATACTTTACTGTAGTCTCCCAGAGCAGGTTCTCTCAGATGTGGAGGTGTTTGAATGAGGCTTTGCAGTATCAGGTGCTAAGCAAAATGTTAACTTTTAAAATATTTTTTTTCCGTGTGTCCCTGAAGGTCAGAAATTTGCCGGACACAAGGGGAATGAGGCTGAAATAACCTGGTAAAGCATCCCTCGTGGAAAACTTTTCACTTGCCCCAGAATTCATATGTCATTTTCTTACTGCCCAGCATTGTGGATCCCTGCCAGAGTGGGTTTGACTAATCTTTGCCTGTGACTCAGAACAGAGATGTGTTGGGAACCTTTTTTTTTTTTTCTTTTTGAAAAATGAAGCGAAAGTTTATCAACCTGTAGAGTTAAATGAGAGCTCGGCCAGCCAAATGAGGAAGTAAAACCTTCCTATAGCATGAGCTCTAACCTGCTCACTGCACTTGTTTGCTCTCAGTTGACATCAGCCTTGCCATAAAGCCTCTAAATACGGGCTGACGACTTCCTTGTGAGCCCGRTACTGCTCTGAATCCAGCTTCTGGATCGCGAATGGTGGGACGGTATTGCTGGGACACAAAAATTGCAGCTGTCAGGTAAGATGCAGAGCAAGCGGGGCTACCTGTGGGTACGGCTCGCTCTCCGGGGTGTTTGCTTTTGTTGGTTTTTGCAAATGCAGCAGGGAAGGTGGGGAAGAAAAAGGCAAATCTTTTCTTAGTCATCAAGACAATAAATGACTGGTCTTGCTGTTAAGAGTTTATGTGCACCTCTAATTTGTGAAAGTAAAAATTCTTATTTTTCTGAAAGCAGAGCAGCCCGTCTTCTTTCAGAGAAACAGCTCATGGAAGGGCTCTAATGGGCTGGCAGGCTGAGGGGGTTTGTGGCATGATTCTCAGGGACAGAGGGGGAAGAAGAGGTGGCCCAGACCTAAGGTGTGGGGGGAACACGAACGTGGCAGGGAGTTGTTGCTGTGCTCCTGGTGTTACTCAGCACGCACGTCTAGTTTAGAGAAGACCCAAACCTGCTCTGCCTTGACCAATGCCAGGTCCGGCTGGGGCCGTGTCCCCTCTGCGCCTGCTTCGGCAGGAYGAGGCTTTGGTGGGGGCTTTGAGGAGCCCCAGCTCCCTCTGAGTCAAGCTGGTCCTTATTGTGGTTCTGTGGCCTGAGCTGCTGGAGGTGCTGCTTAAACACTCACCTGCGGGCACCTGGTCCTGCTCTGACTGTTCGCAAGTGGAAGGACTAGGCAAAATGCATTCTTCAAAGCTGTTCGGGCTGAGGAATTATAACCAATACTTTTGGGGAAAGTTTTTACAAAAATTTCAAATTATTATTTTTTAATTTTCCAAATCTGTTGAAAGATAAAAAAGACAGAAGACCTTGACAGGTCTCTCAGTTTTTTGGTCAAATGTGTTTTTTTTTTTTTTTATAGCTAAAATGTTAAGATTAAAATAGAATTTTGGAAATGTCACTAAAGCCAGTCCCTCTGTGTGTGCGGGTGGGTATGCAAGAGGGGACACAACACCGCAGACAGAGAGGGGTGCTTTTTAAGCTAGAACATAGGATGGGCACACAACTACCTGTGGATAAATTTAGCCAGGAAATGAGAAGACTTTGGCTCTCAGTGGAGGCAAAACAAGAGCAGCTTCCCAACAGGATCTGCTGAGGTGAGGAGGGAAAGTGGCAGGAGGAAATCTAAGTAGGTTGAAAACGAAGGTCATAAAGTTTGTAAATGGGATTTCACAACCTGTTTGTCTGTGATAGCAAAAGCTGGACTCTGTGATGCACAATTTCTCCTCTCCTCCTATGTTTTTGTGCTGGTTATAAGCACCCAACTGACCTGTTGGACTTGGGCACGCTACTGACTCTTTACTAACGTGTAAGCTAGTGATTTTATTATCCTTTAAGTCTCTCTTTAGAAGGGTGGCCTCAGCGTTGGCTGTGACCAAGGCTTTTATCTCAGGGTTTCAAACTTGTTSTCTCTGTGGTGAAAACCCTGCAGTCACAATATTACTAATTTTTAATATTTGGCCAAACTGCAGCAGAAATCCAGTGGTTAATTTTGCAGAACTAGCACGTTGCCGGTGATGGCTGATACTGCATCGTAACACCCCCAGGCAGGCAGCACCCTGGAGCTCAGCGTTTCCCGTGCGTTGCCCCAGCTCATCAAGCCGAAGGGTGTACAGAGGGGCCAAGCCTTGCAAAAACCTGCCTCTGCGCGCCAGGATGCGAGGGAGGGGTGCAGACGCGGGCCAGGGGCTCAGGGCTTCCTGGGGTGGAGCTGGGGAAGTGATGTGGTGAGCAGCCCTCACCCAGCGCCCGCTCAGGTGTGCTGCTGCCGACGGAGCTGCGAGGTGCGTGCCGCAAGACGGACGCGGCCTCTGCACCCTCTGCAGCTGGAAAGCTCTCTGGTAAAATTCTGGATTCAATTGAACTTACTTTCTGATGAAATCCAGGACAAACATACACACAACACAACGTGATGCTAACATGGAAAAATGGTCTGATATATGTATTAAAAAACCCCATCAGAATAGATAGAAGTAGAGGTTTAAAAATAATAGTGACGGCTACTGAAATATGTATTAAATATTTTCTTTTCAACCTGAGGACAGATAGCAACTAAAGTTTTTAATTTACAGTAATTTATTAAAATAATCTAGACATGAAAAAAAATCAAGCAGTACATGTTAAGTGTTTGRAGCCACTGACTGCACCCCTGGAAGCAGGGTTTGCTACAGTGCTAGCCCAGCTGTGACATCTTCAGCTATATTCGGGTACAAAGATACATCAAGGGATTTCAGTTCAGAGAGTAGCTATTTCAAAGCTGAGAAATCACTTCAGTAATGAAAGAGCAGGCAAATTCCTTTTCATCTTCAGTCCATGAATTAAAAACAAGGATTAGATGTAAAAACTGTTACACTTGTGGATGGCACTGTGAGGAAAAACAGTCAAGCCCACTGGCTAAAATAAGCAACACTTTGGTTTAGATGGAAAAATACACATGGTAACTGCTTTCCCCTTAGGTATATGACATACTTAAGGTGTTTTTTATTTTACTGATGCTATTTGTCAGTTTTAACAGAGTGCCAGATTTCTTCCACAGAAGAATACCTGAAAGTTATAAGGCTACATAGAAAAGTAAAGGTCGAAGTTCTATAAGGTAGGGCTAATAACTAATTATCAGGTTTTCCTGCTGAACTAAACAGGTTTAAATTAACTGAACCCAATGTGGATTTCTTCCCCATAGGCCGGGGAGTCCTTAATGCCTTGGGGAGGAGCTGCACTCATGCTCCTCTCCCGTCTCCCTGTCTCCAGTCCCTCCGTGCTGCCCTCCAGATGGTTTCGGCTTCTGAGCTCCTGGAGTGGCCGGCGGCGTGCCGGGCRGGCTGGGAAGGGGAGCCGGTGGGTGCAATGTGGTTATGGCTSTGGGCTTGTCATGGAGGTAGTTGTTTGGTCAGTTAATTCTGCGCTGTTTGCTGGCCTCAGTTAGTGAAGGGAAGAGGGCCGCCCTTACGTCCTACACGTGAGTAGATGAACCAGTCACAGCTTTTATCCAGGTAGCACCACGAGTTGCAGAGGTGTGGTGAGAGAAGCTTCGGTGCAAGCACGCCAACAGTGACCGAAGATGTTTGGCTGGATGGATGAATGGTCACCGTCCATGTCCTGCTCTTGTCACACTTGTGGGGCTGAAGCAGCTCTGGGTATGCCTGTGTATGCTGCCCATCACCTTCATTTACTGGGTAGACCAGAAATGTAAATAGTGTAGTTCTGGAGAAGCTTGAAGTAGCTTTCTGCTACTTCTGCAAACTCATTTCTGAACTACCAATTTCTCTTGACAATAAATAGAAGTGAAATTGAAACCGCTTTTCAGAATGCCTGCTGCCAACCACTGCCCCGACAACTTTCAAAAAACAAGCCATAAAAGCCCTCACTGAAACAGCAAATAACAGGAAAAGAGTAAGTCAGACATCATCGGAACAGATGAGTGACAGAATTTCATAAGGGACGTCTGTGTGTACACACACGGACACATACTAGGAAAGACAAAACTATAAAAAAATTTCAGAGTTCCCAGCTACTTCGCAAGCAACATGTTTTCTTAAATCACTCGATGAAATTGCTATACTGGTGAAGTTGCTATGGCATCTGAGCTCATCCAACAATATTCGACAGATTTTATCTGTGGCTCACAAACCACACTGAGCAAATTGAAAATCCCCAGTTACACTGTGCTTTATATCATTTCCTGTGAGGTAAGTCTGAAGAACAAACTTACGCATACAGCGTGTCTGTGTGCAGACAGGCTTGCACAGCTGATGAAGTAGGATGACACCTGTCTGACATAATGCCTGGAGACTGACAAAGCATTCGCACAGGACACTCCAGTGCTTTTAGAAATAAGAGTGGACCAGAAAAATGCTTTAATGCTGAGAGAAGAGTGGACAGTCTCTTCAGAGAGAAGGCAGCTGGTCGGACAGTCTCCTTGCTGTGCACTACGCAAATAACTGAGATAGACAGATTGCGCTTCTTCCTTAACGTTCGAATTTTATTGTTTCTAATCTTTCCCCCCCCTAAAGCTGATGCCTGTTGGATGAGGCTGGGAAGACAGGAGCGCTGGGTTTCAAGGAACATAAATGCCTGCTAAGATGGCACTGGCCAGTTCACTTTCTAGCAAGCCAGTGCCACCACGCTCCAGAAAAGTTTCTGCAGCAGGAGTGGAAGTGCACCAGAGCAAGCTGGATTTTTTCTGCAAGCTGGGCTATGGTAAGCAGGACATCTGCAAAGTGCTGGAGAACCTGGGCCAAGAGGCCCTGGAGGATGATGTGCTGAAAGAGCTGATTCAGATGGGGAGCAAACCTCAAGCTCTGGAGAGCCAGGCTCAGCCTTCCTTGCTAAAACTTGTTGCCCGTGGCTCGTGTAGCACTTCATCAGGGTCGAAGTGGCTTGGAGAAGATGAAGGTGATTCTTCCGATTATTTGAGACCCATTGTGATCGATGGCAGCAACGTTGCAATGAGGTAAGCTCTGTTTCCTAAAAGGGATCTCTCTTCCTCTGAAGCTTTTGAATTTTAAAGCTGATGGCCTGAAGTATGTTTTTTCTTCAGGTGAGAGGTGCACTGATGTATTTGATATATAATGTATGAACCACTGCTTATTCCTGCTCTTTGGCTGAGGCACAGCTTCTAGGGACCTGCTGTCTCTATGCCCATAAATACGCACGCCAAATGCAATCACTGGCTCGCTCTGCATTTTGACCTTTCATAAGCCGCCAGCTAGCTAACTTCCACTGTTTATGGCAGTATGATTCAGCAGCTCGCTCTCCCTTTTAGTTCACCATTGATGTTTACGTGCCTTTTCAAATGGGTACCTAGGATTTCTAAATCTACATGCTGAGATGTTTCCAGGAAACACTGATGACCAGATAGACAGAATAGCCCAACTAACCTAAGAAGGAGAGGGAAAATAAAGATGGTGGCTGTGGTTCCTAACAACATCACAGTTGTACTGTTTTGACCTGCAAGTAAGCCCCAACAATGTGCCTGGCTTGTATATTTTCGTTGGTTTTTGGTTTGGTTTCATTTTTATGGAAATACCAGGGGATTGATAGTTGACTTGTACTGAATAGTCTCATTTCCTCCTTAATTAATTCTGCTTCTGGGAAATGTCATAGCAACCCAACCTGGCCAATTACATTTCCTAAGCAGTGCCCTGGCACTGTGAAAGCACTGATGGGGAGCCTGGCAAGTCATGGGTTGGCCTCCGTTGCCCTGAGCAATACGAACGGCCAGAGGCCCGGGCAGCCGAGCGTGCAGGGCGCCCTGGCTATCCACCGGTTTTCCCTGCTAGCTTTCCTTCCCACTCAGCATGGCCGAGCCCCCCTTGCAGGTTGGGACAGGGCGGAGGAGGGCTTCCTCCTTCGGTTAGCTTTGGTGTGAGGTGAGATGAGACCACAACCCCTCTGGTTAGAGGGCAAAGGGGACGAGCACAGCCAGAGCAACTGGAGACTAAGCAAATGATGCCATCTTCTGGATGAAGGGAGAAATCCCATCCGAAAATGAGGGATTCCTCCGTCAAGGTAGCTCATGGGGAGTGAGAAATACACAACGGAGCAAAATCGCTTAGCCTTGGCTGGGCCATGAGCTCGGTAGCAGGTGTTAGGCTCTCCTGCCCCCATTTGCATTTTCATCTTAGACTCTCCTTAGGGTGTCCTTCTTGCCTCTCTGCAAAAGAAATGCGCACCCATTCAGGCAGAGCAGCTGAGCTGGGCACCTACCCTTTCATCGTGTTAGGGGCAACACTCCCCCTGACTGGCCGTGTGCTTCATTCTCCTGGCACAACCTTGTCCTCACCAATTTACCAGGGCTTTTGGAGAGCAGGCAGAGGTGGACAAGGCAGAGAACCACGTTGTTTCCAAGATAGTAGAAGATGCACCCTTGCCACTAGCAGGAGGCCCAGAGTAGGTTGGTGGCTACTGAGATGATAGTGCATGTTTTGAGCTTGGAGTACTCTGGGAAAGCACCGAGACCATCCCGCTGTGCCAGCCCGCGCACAAGAGCTTGCTAGACAGGGATTATTTAAAACAAATGTCAGTACAGGTGTGTGCAGCAAATGGCTTGAGCTAGCATGTCGCATTGCTTTCCTAGACCATGTGCCCACCTAAATGAGTTTTCAAGAAGCCACACATGCTTCTGGCATGCAAAATTTAAATATTTTTGTAGAATAATTTCCAAAATGTGAGTCCAAGAGATATTTGCCTGCTACATTATTGAAGGCTTGTGTTCTGCTGTGGATTCCTCCTCTTTCAGCTGAAAGGAATTAGAGGAATGTGAAGTACTTTGAGTTTCAGAAAGGCAAAGGTTTTACAGCTCTTATTAGGTGTAAGATGGAGCTTTGATTATGAGGCTGATGTAGGCAGAACCTAGACTTGAATTCCTGGGGGATGGTGGGGAGAGAGGCATTTAAGACTGCAGCATCATCCTTCGGTGGTTCATCACTGCAGGTAGGTGTAGTAACTGGGAGAGTCATTTACAAGCATGTTTTGTAGAGGTGAAAGCCTGAGTGAGACTGTGGTGATATTATCCAGAAAGCTCAAAGTACAAGGATGAGGTTTCTGTAGATACTGGGAGGGTGTTTATCTCTTTTAGGACTTTGTGTAGAGTTTATTTTTGTTTTCTTGTGCAGAGGTAGTTAATAAATTACCTTCCTTTACAGGTCTACTGCAGTCAAATTTTAGATAAGAGAATGACAAGCAGTAAGACGTTTCAATAGCGGGGGGAGAAACTTAGGAAGGACATAACTCCTAATTGTTTTTCTTGAGGTGGTTTTCTGTGTCTTGCTCTGAATATTGATAATTCTCCAGAACCCTCCTTGCCTGCATCCTCTACAGTGCCTGTCCTAGGGCTTTCCTGCCTCTCTGTGCAACGAAGACAAAATCCACCAACTAGGGCAAGATGAAAATGGGCCTGAGGTGCCTGTGGCCATCTCCACTGAGATCTTGTCCTTTTTTTTGGTGCCCTAGGTTACGTTCTCCGTATTTCCCATCCTGCCTCTTACAGTTTTCCTTCCCCCATAGTTTGACTCCTGTGTCCAAAAGAGGTTAGCAGCAGAATGACCTGTGATCACACTTGCAGCTGCCTCAGACATTAAAATCCCTAATGTCACTGTGGTTACCACAGAAGAAAATTCGCACATTTTATTTCTCATAGGAGAGCCTATGGGTTTCTGCTTGTGCTGGAAGAAACTCTCATGCCTCAAACCATTATCAGATAAGGCATGAGAAGGGTCTGACACAGCCTAAGATCTTGCTGGTACTTTAGGACCCAAGTCCGTCCAGATACAGATGGAAGCAACAGGCTTGGGTAGCAGGCAGGTCATAGAAATGGGGGATTGGTTACCTCTGTTTTTAAGTATCCAAACTGCTTCAGACAACAAGTTTCTGGTTCTGCTGGAGAAGGTGTTTGGATCTGTCCAACCAGGACACCCTGCCAAGTTGTTTTCTTGGAAACTGGTGAATGACACAAAAGCTGTTTTGCCTTTTCATTACTGGCTCAGTTAAAGAGAACTCTAACCTTCTTGAAAGCTTTGCCTCACCATCCTTCTGCTTTTTTTTTTTTTATAGTCACGGAAACAAAGAGGTATTCTCCTGCTGGGGGATCCAGCTGGCAGTGGATTGGTTTCGAGAAAGGGGGCACACGTACATCAAGGTTTTTGTTCCACTCTGGAGAAAGGAGCCTCCTCGACAAGACAGTCCAATTGCAGGTAGGTCACCGTCCTGGGCATAATTTGGCAACCATCAGGTGCAGTTTGGAGCAGGAGGTGTGAAGAGGCCAGTACAATTTTGCCCTGTAAAGACAAGCACAGTGCCAGTTGTGTATCAGGTTTCCATCACTGAAATTAGTCATTAATTTATTGCCGCATGCTCCTGGCTAGCAGCTAAAACCGCATACAAGGCTTTGTTACACTGCTTTGAGCCTTCTGCTTTAGAAGCACAAGTTGCTGCCAGCTGAGTTAAAGAAAGACTGAGTTTGTCAGCTCGCAACGAGTCTGCAGAGCTTTTAAGGCCAGCCAGGAGACAACGACATCATTTCACACATTATCCAAAGGCGGCAGCATCCGAAGCGTTCACTACTGCGTGGCTATTATCTGTTAGCCTAGTACCCTGATACAGGAGCTACATGGCTGCCTCTTCCAGRAGAAGGAAACGCACCATCTGAGGTCTGTGGAGGGTGGCGAGATTTAGGTTGTATGGAAATGGATCTGCCAGATCTGTGCCAGCAGCTTGGCATCTGTAGGCGCAGATGAGGCGGCTGGGGTTCCGCCTTTCTGTGTAGCAGGAATGACAAGAAGCCAGAGTGTCCTCAATGGCAGCAAAAGAAGTTTGTTTGTTTGTTTATTTATTTTATCAGGCACATTTTATCTCCCAGTAACACTCATACCAGGGCTGGTTATGAGCCTTCTAGCATCTAGTGGGGTAAAAAGAGAACTACAGGGGTAAGGCGTATCTCTTGTGTAGAACTCAAGTCATCCTTCTATGGATCAGACTTAAAAATTAAAAAAGGTATCTCAAATTTTAAGATTAGATGCTTTTGTAAAAAAGACCTAATTTTCAAGTTGCCCAATAACCACCAGATATCAGTACATCTGAAAACCACACCGCTTTAAGCTGCCTAAAGTGCTGGTACATCTTTAGATTCCTGTAGGTTTCTAGCACATGATTGAGACCTCGTCATTAGTAATTGATTATTTTTTTTATTTTTATTTTTTCTCCTTCTATTTCTGCCAACCTCCCTACTAGATCAGCACATTCTTGAAGAGCTTGAAAAGCAATCGATCCTTGTGTACACCCCATCCCGGAAGGTAAAAGGCAAGAGGGTCATTTGCTACGATGATCGCTATATAGTGAAAGTTGCTTATGAGAAAGATGGAGTCATTGTCTCCAACGACCACTACCGGGATCTCCAGAATGAAAACCCCGAGTGGAAATGGTTTATTGAGCAGCGACTACTCATGTACTCTTTTGTCAGTAACAGGTAAGAGGCAGATGTTGTTAAGCAACCTTTAATTTAAGCATTGTGGGCCAAGTCAGCTCCAACATCAGTGCACCTCCCACCAGTAGCAGAGTACGTGAGCCTTTTTCTGAAGGGAATTTACCACAACTTTTCTTACCTCATTTCTTTAGTTCCTGCTCCCTCAGCTTTGGTCTTAAACCCCCCAAGTCACTCTTCAATGAACTTCTCTATTTGAAAGGCAACATTAGTGACCAGCTTTGCTTCTTTCCAATCCAAACTGGGATGTTAACCCAAGGCCTGGTATGTTTTAATTTCTATTTCATAACAGGATAACAGAATTAARTCAGTGAAAGGAGGTTGGCTATCTGGCAGTATTTTTAATTCCCCTACAAGGCAGAACAGCCCTTTTTTCTGTGCTTTTCTAATCATAACTTTCTAGAAGAGAGACGAGAAGCTGGTCTCTCTGCTCCCTTAGCCATCCCCATTGGGGAAGGTTTCATTAAGGCGCTTGCACCATGCCTGCGAGGCGGAGCTGTACGCTCCTCAGCCTGTACGTACTAACCTTGCCTGAGTTTCCTACTAGCAGAGGTGTTCGTCAGCAGTCCGTTTGGCTGGGGAAATGCAGGTGGAGACATCCAGCGTGCACGGACGGGTGCGAGCGGAGAAGCCGCCTCACACAGCGGCACTCTCCCTGGGTCAGGATGAAGACTGGGCTCTCTCACCACCAAAATTGGATGGGAGCGCTTGGCACTGGGTTTCAGTTTCCCTGTAAGGTTGTTCACAGAAATGCTGTTGCTGAACATCAGCATACTGTATTTCTCAAAGCTCTAGTCCATTATCTCCAACTACCACCAGGCTTCTTCCCTAGTTACTAATAGGTTACAAGTATTTATATGATATTTTCCTTCCTATTTTGTAGGGATTTCCAGATCTTTTCAGAACCCTTCCCTCAGAAAGTCTAGCTGCTACTCTGAAGCTCGTTTGAATAGTTTCAGCGGGACCTTCTTGTACAGCTTTGGGAAACTCTCAAAAACCACAGCCTGAAGTTGGAGGTTTCAGTCCCATTATGCAGATGAACAAATCTCGGTGGTGCACGGGTGGGTGCAGACGAACATATTCCCTTCCCTTCCCGCCCGCAACTCCCTTCATCCCACAGAAAGTTGTTCCACGGGTGGGTGCAGTGCAGATTCATTTGCAAACAAGCCCAGAGATGCTAATCAGTTTTCTTCCTGAAGCATCACATTCAGGTACTGGCATAGAAGAGTAAACAGTTTTATCTGAGCATTTTGCAGGTCTTGTAGCAGGAAGCCTTTACTGAATCCTTGAAAAAGGCTGGGCTTGTTTATCACACCACGTGCACGATCAGCTGTAGCTCTGAATTAACTGCTGGCTTTTTAAACCTCATTCTCCTACAAGTATTTAATAAGAGAAAAGCGAGTTTGCTGTGGAAGGGATCTGCCGGTGAGGATCGCAGTGCTGGGACTACAGAAGAGTTTGCTGCTGCTGCTGCTGCTTCGGAGAAAAAGGAAGCGATGCTGTAATGGCTGGGGCTGCTGGCCGGCCAGAGCTATGCCAAGCCACCATGTATTCCCAGTTGTTTTAAGTTATTAGGAAAAAACAACTACATGAAGCTGAAGTATTGGTTTGGCAGCCAGGAAGACACCGAGTCTAGTAGTGCAGCCTGACTCCTGAAGGCCAGGCTACAAAAGGATCACCAGGATTTTCTGCCCTAAGCTTGTGCCACAAGCTGTGATGGCACTTTAGCTCCAAAAGCTCAAGGTAGTTTTGTTACCGCTGTGACTTTTTCCTTTTTCAGGTTTATGCCTCCTGATGATCCGTTAGGCCGGCATGGACCCACTCTTAATAACTTCCTCAGCAAAAAGCCAGTGCTTCCTGAACCAAAATGGCAGCCTTGCCCCTATGGTGGGTTCCTCTCCGTGCTGTGAACTGCCACCCCTCTGCCCCCTGCCCCTTGATTCCTAGCAACGCTTTCCTTCAGCTAAGGGCAAGCACTGTTGCCATGTGCTGTCCTACCTGGCACTTTATGTGGCAGAGTTTTTGGCCAGGGTGATGCTTTTTTCCCCTCCTGCTTAAGTGGCTTCAGCCTCAGCAAAGGCAGCAGCTGGTTCTGGCTCCTCCATCCTCATCTGCGCGCAGCACCCAAACCAAGCACTGTGGCTGTGCTGACCCCCCCAGCCTGCACACACTTTTCACATTGCAGGGCGGACTTCCATTACAGCACTCGGGAAAGGCCCTCCTAATGCTCTCCCCCCCCCAAACAGCTTTCCAGTAATGTGGAGGTTTCTCAGAGGTGAATCTCTATACCATTTTTTTAAAGCAACCCTTTGTAGCAGCAGGTCTCCCAGCCCACTGAGTGCAGCAACTGGAGCATAAATGAATTTCAGACACTTCCAAAATAGCAGAAACTTCCTTTCCCTGCTGCTTCACACTGCTATTCAAGTCAGCAATATTTAAACCTGGGTGAAAAGTACTGAATTGGAGAATAGCACTGCCCCTCTTTGCTGTTTGTCCTCAGCCCACCCGTGCAAATGCACAGTGCTGGGGAGAAGTGATGAGTATGTTAATCAACATAGGTGCTAGCAATAACCTCACGTTTGATTTTTTTTTTTTTATTCTTTCAGGTAAAAAATGCACCTATGGCAATAAATGCAAATTTTACCACCCAGAGAGACCACATCAAGCTCAGCTCTCGGTTGCTGATGAGCTCAGGGCCAAAATAAAGGTCCCATTAAGCCTGGGGAAAGAGGAGGAGCAGTGTAACTGCTCACCGTATAGGACCGGAGGAGAGCCTGCACCGCCTGATGCCTGCACAGGAGCACTGCAAGAAGCCAGCGGCTACGCAGGGGCTTCCTGCTACCCAGGGTGGTCCCGGGGGAGCTGTCCCGAGCAGCCAGCCAGCGCCTGGGCTGGCGGCCCCAGCACTGACCTGGGGCTGGAACAGCGGTTGCCTCAGCCAGAGCTGCTGCGAGACCAGCCACTCCTGGAGAAGATGTCAGCACTGTCCATTGGTGACGACATGTACGGTTGCAATCGGTCCATACGTACCTCTCAGGACAGGGAGGTGWCGGACAGCCCTCATCACTGCGGTGACCTCAGGCACTACCTGTACCCACTACCCCATGGCTTGGGCCCCACCTGCCTACCAGAACGCCCTTTCCAGCAAACGGTGCTCCCGCTGGCGCGGGCCGGGATGCACCCAGACCACAGCTGGCCTCAGGAGTGCTGCGGCATGCACGGGATGCGTCAGAGGAGCCGCTATGTTCCTGATGGYGCTCAGCATAAACAGGTCCTGCAGACTCAGCGCCATGTTTTGCCACACTCCGCAGCGCTTCCCCTCGACCCGCTCCACTTGTACAGTGAGCATCAGCTGCAGCAGCAGCACTGCCTCCCCAGCCGGTCCCCATGGCAGCCCTTTCTGTTAGACTCCAGCAACAGGCTGGGCTTCTTCCAGAAAGCCCATGCTTACCCCGATGCCTCTTACGGTGACTACTGGCCCACCCCAGCTGCAAGGCGACCTTCTGCCCAGCAAGCAAACATACACAGGGAGYTGTGCTCCCTTTTCCCTTATTGTGAGGTGAACCACGTCATGGCTTTGTATCCCGATATCAAGGATATTGCTAGCTTGACTTTACTGATTCAAAGACACAGAAACTTGTGAAGCCTCCAGATCAAACCTTTCCCAACAAGCACAAGTCCTGGGGCACAAAGCTGAGGCTTAATAAAGTGTTAATAAAGGGYTTTATGGCAAGGGTTATAGCTGTTCCAGGAGCACAAGCCTAAGCATCAACCAGCTATGTTGCATGGGGCATCAGGGCAAGACAACAGCTGCTGCTCACTGCAGAGGGATCTCTGTGATGGGAAGTGAATGGGAGGGCTCAGGGTAACTGGGCTGTCAGCATTTGAACCTCACTGGTGACTGTTTTCAGGATGGCATAGATCTTCATTAATGCTTTGAAACACTAGATGTGTTTTAGAAGTCTTCACCTACTGTTCAACTATGGTGAAAGAACCATGCTCCATGGGTCCCAGTAACAGGCTCTCCATAGACCCCCTGTGACTACTTGCTCAGCTAGCACAGAAAAGTAATTTGGCTTATTCACCTGACCTGCGCTCTCTGCTAGAAGGCATCTTTGGGTCTGTATTATTGCCTTCTAGCTTTCAAAGACACATTTCATGTTTAGAAACCAATGCTGTGAACCCACAGAATCATGAGCAGAGGTGGTGGAGATGATACTCCAGAGCCCCTGAAGATAGCTGCAGGTACATTTCTCAGGGATCATGCACAATATAAGTCGAATCAGGGAAGTCATCTTCAATGTAAGTCCTGATGTGGACTGAGGGCTCAGGGTTGTCTCTTTGTTTTTGCATTAACACAGATGATACCAAGGAGGGGGAAAAAAAAAAAAAGCTTTAAAGTGTCTCTGTTGTATCAAACAAGAAAACTATTGTTTCTTTAACCCTTAATTACCAAATGTGGTCCCATAATGCAATTAYACAGCTGATTTATGATTACAAACATCTAAACTGTGTTCTGTTGGGACATGTTTGATTTTCAGTAAGCTGTAAAGCTGCTAATCTCTGCATTATTCCACTGAATTCTTCAGGTTATAATTCAAATATTAAGGTTGATCCTGAAAGTTTTTGGCATTATACCAAAGTTTAAGTATGTCAATATGACATGTTTTAAAAATGCTTTAACACATTATAAAATGGTCRTCTAGAACACTCTATGCTCTGACTAATGTAATCTTTTTTGTTTGTTCTTTTATTTGTTTATTTTTTTTCCATTCCTCTTAAGCACTGATGCTTCATCGTCTAACGTCCAGGTGGGATTTACAAACTCTCTGACCCTCAGTATCTCTGTTAGGTTCTTCTCTGAAGTGCAATTGGTGATGTTGGTCCCAGGCAGGAATTAAACATGGCCCTCACTAACACCTCTGAATTCTCCTGCTTTCAAAAAGGTGACTAAGGAGTAGTAATTTACCTTTAGTGACATTATCACATGATGCATTTTTGAAAGTGGTAATAGTTTGACCTGTTTCCCTCAGGGAACTGCCAGCAGCTTTTTTTTTGTAGTGGTGTTTAAAGAATCTTCAGGAAATAAGTATACTGTATCAGTTCAGCCTCTTATGGCCATGTGGTTGGCTCCAAGAAGTTCTAATTCGGAGTTTGGAGGTATGATTTATCTTCACAGAACATGATAGTTTTTTCCAWATGTCATGAATTTTCCACTAATTATAGTCATAATATATATATTATAACTGGATCACCAGAATGGCTTATACATTTATCCACTGCACATTACATAAAGATTAGAAATGACATTAAAACAAAACTATGGAATAAATGCCCCGTGAAATGCTTTGAAAAGTACTTGAGTTCTACAGCCACCATTAGTTGTGCTGAAATATGCCACACACCACACTTAACACACTGAAGGGACCTGAGACATTTCATGGATTAAATGCCTATATTGTGCCTATGCAAGGCCAGGCTCATTGGSTTGCCTCACAACCTGCACCAGAGCTTTCCCAACTACCGCTGTACACATATATATACCACTGTACGCATATATACACCCGCAGAGAAGGTGCGATACGGAGTGGAAAAATACCTTCCACGTACTGAAACAGAGCARGTCCCAAATGACAGCATTCAGAGAATATACACATAGCAACAGAGCAGGATAGAACCGTACATGTCAACATTTATTTTTGTCTGGAATGTATGTTACATATTTCAATACAGAAACCATTTAAAATCTACAGGAAAATTGGCAYGTTACCTTTATACAGTGCCTTTGGCTTGCTGGAGACATTGCATAAACTTTTATCCTTTTCCTTTGAGGATGCACAGGAATTTGGTGGTTGTTCAAAACCCTCTCGATGTTTAAYGATTTATTTTTCTTTCATTTCTGTCTTACTTACTGGGGAATCTTTCAGTAAAATACATAGAATGTGCAATCTGTTGAGAAAGTGTCTGAGAAAATAAATCAGACTTTGGCGCTAAACAGAACTTGATTTCTCTTGGCTCTTCTGCTCACCAGAGGGGTTTTTTCTCATGCAGCTTTTGTTCGAAGGGCAGCTCAGCAGCAGTGCTGTGTCACTGTCTGCTTGAGAGGAACTCTGCCGCTGGCCAAGAGCCCGCAGAAAGCACAGGCTGTTTTGTTATTTCACCCCAGCACAAGCATCTGGGACTCAGGACTCCCTGCTGCAGAGCCTTTTGCACTTTCCAAGGCAGGAGGATTTCTTTTTGGCTTTGTCAGCTCCTGAGGTAAGGGAAGGGGCTGCTAACAGAAAGGAGCAGGCAGCTTTTGCACAGGCAGGGTAGGAGGCTGTTGCTATTTGGTATCTCTGCAGAGATGCATTAGAGTCCAGCTCTTTCTGCCAAGTTGAAAATGAATCCATAAATCCCAACAGGCTCGGAAAGCCCTTGATGTTCTTTGCTTTTTGGTTGTCAAGACTCTTTTAAAAGAGGACTGAAGCAGTGGTAGCAATCCCCCAGGAGACAGGCTGCTTTCCTAAGGGAGGTTTACAGAGTTGCCAAATTCATTTTAAGATTAAAAAAAAAAAGAAGGAAAGAAGG
>JASVER010000016.1:1193599-1530508 GCA_030449065.1 Oceanodroma leucorhoa
GAAAGAAGGGAAAAAAGAAAGAAAGAAGGGAAAAAAGAAAGAAAGAAGGGAAAAAAGAAAGAAAAAATCATAAAAGAGACTCCTCATCCCTTCTCTACTCTCACCCTTCCCCGAAAAGTTAGGAAGCCATAGACACCCTCCTTTGTGAGGGGCTAGGGAAACTAGATACAAATATTTCATTGAAAAGTCTTGGGTAGAAGTCACCCCTGCAACAGCTCCTCGGTATAAAAAGGGGGAAAGAGGGTGGTCCTCTGCACCCGATGCRGTCCTGGGCAGCTCACAGTACCTTCCTCCCACCTCTTCTTAAATATAGAAATTTCTCCCTCACAGAACATTGATGACAAGTCTACTAATTTGGTGAGCTTAGATACCATAAAAATTAATGCCATAAGATGGTTTATGAAGTAGATAGTTATCTTGCTCTGTATCAAACACTTGTATTTGCCAATTATTCTGAGAAGTTTTGCTAATATTTTAACTCACCTCCCATAAGAGCTGGCACAATTTATAAGCAAACATTTGAACAAATCACGAACAACTAAATAGAACAAGAAAGGTTTCACAGCTTCTCCTTAAAAATGTTGGATTGCTAGGGAAGAACAAGCAAGCTCTGAACTTCAAGTGTGACASACCATCTCTGCGAGGCAAAAAAACCCCAAAGCCTCTGGTGAAAACCTTTAGCAGACAGACTCCTATGCTGGACACAGTTACTTTACATACATATCTGTAAGATAACAATTCAGATACTATCTTTCACCTTTTGCATGGACTTTCCTCAAGCCAGGAGTCAGAACATCTCAGTTTTACTCCCAGAGCTGTAACTCATTCACTCTGCCACCATAAGCCCTTTGCTGCTCCGCCTCAGGGTACATCTGCTCTGCATTCACTCACATACATATGAGACCGCTGTAGGTAAGTGCTGGTGGGACTGGGATGTTTTGAACTCTTGAAAAGAACAGTTTAATATTACAGCACCACTTGCCATTAGCACTATTAAGAAAGTGCTGTGACTTGCAGTTGATAGTAAAGGGATTTTTACAGCATTTTAGCCACGTCCCTTCTTTGTCCCAGGTTGGGCTCACTGCCTTGAAGTCTTGCAGCAGGCTCGGAGGAACTCTTTAGTAAGATGTAGTGGTGTGCTGAGTTGGCAAATGCAATCAAAATGGACATACAAATGGAGCAAAGCTGTGAGCACAGCGATTTGCGGGGACAGCAGGCGCAAAGCAGCAAGCTAGAAAGTTAGGACAACACATGCAGGGCTGGCAGGCCTTTGAACCCGTACGGAAATTAGCCGATGAGCCTCTACCGATAAAGGGCCGCATCAGAATTGCTCACGGTAACCGCGCCGCCAGCTCCTCCTCTTTGGCTTTCCCCTGCGTCACACAATTTCCTCGGCTTCCCTAGTTTTTCCACAGTTTTTTCCCCCTGTTCTTGCTGGGCTCAGAATTTCCATCATGCCCTTTACAAAGTGGGTCACAACTTTTAGAAAATGCTTCCTTGTCCCAACCCCTCTCCTTCCACCTCCACAGAAACTAGACGTCCCGTCCCCCCCCCTCCAAGCTCTTGGTTCCTGCTCCCTTCTCTCCAAGCTCTTGGTTCCTGCTCCCTTCTCTTCCCCACTCCCTCACCCCCTCCCTTGCTGTGCCCGGTACTCCTCCCGCTCGAGCCCAGGTAGCGTCCTATCTTTCCCTTCACCCCCGCCCTCCAGCTGAAGGGTTTTTTGGGGGTTGCTTTTATTTCTTTTTTTTTAATTTTTTTTTTTTTTTTTTTTTTTTTTTTTTTTTTAAATATTGTTTGGTTTTGGTGTTTGTTGTTGTTAAAACCTTGATGCGGATATCTTTAGCCTGGCAGAGACCTGATATGCTCAGGCTGTTTTCCCATCCCGCCTTAAAGCAGTCTTCCTAGCAAAAGTTGTTGGGCAAGGAAAGAGAGGCCAAGTTACATCCACACATGCTTGTGCTGACGTTGTACAGCTTTCTCTTCTCTAAGGATCAAACAGGATGCTAGCAGAAACTCAGCCACCATACGCTCTTAACGACCTTAAATCCTMCTGCAAAAGCAACATTTATCCTCCACCTACCACCACCAAAATAGTACATTTGAGGGAATTACTAACACTACTGATTTCACGTAGAGGACAAATGGGCATTAGGACACTGAATGGCAGAATAAAACCATAAACTAGAAGCAGGCAGCAAAACATGGACGGCATAAAAGCAGTCAATCTACACAAACAGAAATATTTTTTTCTCATAGAAGACCAAAGAGGTATTAAATAAAAGAAATGTAGAGCTGGTAGGAACAAGTATTGTATTTTACGTAGGTACGATAAACCTTGCAAAGGCACTGCTGTGCACAGTAAGATTCAGAAGGGTGGCTGCCATCCACCCGCATACTTGTAACACTGAGCAAAGCAGGGTCCAGCTCTCTCCTGTGATCGTCAGCTTGCTGAATTTAATACCTGTACTGCAGAGACTCCAAACAACTGAGGAAACTGCTAAATAAGAAGCAGTACCAACTACAGTAACTGAGTAACTGAATGAACCACAGCACTGAACATGAGGACAAGACAAAGGTACCATCACCATCTGGCGATTTGGTTTCCAGATTAGACCTAGTTTTACTACAGGAATAATGTTCTCCTCTCATTGTCAGCAGAAGAGCTGCAGACAGGTGAGAACAGCCTAGCAGGACTAAAGAGCAACCAATGCTTGCTAAGGGGGGGTAGCAGGAGAAACGCAGAGGAACGTGATGGCTTTTACCACTTGAAATGGCAAATGGCAAAATGCACTTCATAAATAAAACCACATTCCGCAGCTCCAGGGAAACAGAAGGCATAAATGCCATGATAGCCTGGCAAAGGCTGCAGTACGGCCGACCACCGCTCCAAAAGCCGTGCTAAAGAAATTTTAGCTGGGAAGCAAAATTGGCTATGATTTGTTATTGCCAAAAAATACGCAGCCATTGGCAGACAATTATAAATGTTACTCAAAACTATCATYGGAATGAGAAATACCGAGTTCTCCCCACAGGAGGTCCTGTTAGGAAGAGACTGAAGGGAATACAGAAGCTTGTAAAAATGTTATTTCCAGCAGGGAAACATTCTCAGAGAAGAACTTCAGCATCTGAATATCCTTTTGCTCATAACGTAATATATGACATGTGGTGGATGTGGAGCCCTGGCTTCATTTAAAGAAGCAGATGGAAGATCTTTAAACCTTTAGAGCATCTTTCTTAAGTTACATAGGTCATATTCAAGCCTTGCGGAAAAGGGAACAGAAGGGTGAGTATAATTTTAAGCTGAAGTAAAAATAACATAATATTATGGAAAAAAGGGACAGAGAATCCAAGTTCTAGAGTAGAAAAGTAGAAAAAATATTCTCCAGTGATTACTTCTGTTCATCTTTCATGATCTTGCACATGGAACCAGGGATGGTTATCTGGGAGACACTGGTTTAGGTCAGCCTCTGCGCTTTGCTCTTTGATGTTCTAATATTTGTATTTGCCCAAGGGAGCTTAAGTAGAGTTCTTGAAAGAAAAAGTATAAACAGCAAGTGGAATGCCTCTAGGAAATGTCTAGCAATTGACGTCTGTAAGACATACACCAATAGTATATTTTTAAAAAACACGATGGCCAAGTCCACCACAAGGTGTCAATGTGGTAGCACTGGAAACAGGATTTGCTGCTCCAGGGCTGACTTTCACAAGCCGGCCCCAGCCACTCGCATAAATCCCATCAGCAGGGGTTGCGTGCCCTTCACCTGTATGTCGAACAGAACCGACACCACACGGCAGCAYGCGTTGGAGGGCTGCGCGGCAGAGATTCGGCTCTGCTCGGCACGAAGACGGCTTCGCCTGGGCCTCCGGGCCAGAGAGGCTCCCGCAGGCTGAAAGAAATTCATGCACCCGCAGGCAAGGCTTGATCACACCGGCTGAACTGATTCTGCCACCTTCTGCTAGCTACTGCTTCGTACACGGAGCTGAAACACATGGCATTGTTCAGCATTTACGCCGCGACTGAACTTCAGCCTGTGTCTTGTGTTCAAATGGCCCTAAAAGCGTGCAAGGCAGCTCGGACGGTCTTAGAAGCGGCCGCACAGCGTCAGACCGCGGAGGAGGGAGAGCCAAACGTGGGGTCACTTGAATAACGGGTTTCAGGAAGGGGGACGTTTTACAAAATCCACCCTTTATTCCATCATTKTTTTCTCCCCTCACCTGTGGTTCAAGCTACAGCTGCCCTGACATCAGCGGCTCAGGATTTATCTTGGCTGGGGCCCAGGCGCTGCTGCTGCCAGGCTTCCCTTTCAGGGCAGCAGCCCTGGGAAAGTCACTCGGGGTTAAGTTTAGAGTTCCAGGTTGGCACATTCTTAACGCAAGCCAAAAATAAGTGTGAATGGGGATCAATTTTATGAATTTGCTGTGCTGCCAATTATATTTTAAAGCTGAAATCTGAAACTAGGTTTGCCAGTTGGGTAAGTATCACAGCCAACCCTTAGACAGAAATTAACTGGAAAAACACTTTCTCTTCGAGTSCAAAGAGCATTGCCTTACAAACGTTATCTCTAAAGTCTTTCCAGATGTACTTTGGACATTACTGGTCAATCTGAACAGAGGGGATTTTAACTAATTAAGTTTATTCTCTTGCATATGTGTCAATCAAGAGTTACGCAGATATACACCAAAGGCAGCATTGAGGGGAAGAAGAAAAGAAAGCTTCTTCCAAAGCAATTCAAACTGCCAAAATTTCCTATCGCCTTCCTTTTACACTTTCTTTCCTTGCATTTTTGGGGAGTGGGGTCACCACAGCTGTACAACTGCCAAGGCCAGGTAGCTGCGTTGTACACTCACATCTTCCTAAAACCAAAAATAAAACTCCCCGCTAGCCAGGCGGAGGCTGGATGTGCAACACAGCACATGCAAGCTCGACCTCACAGCTATCTGAAACCTGTGTGCAGCCTTGTTTCTAAGCTCCTTGCCAGAGGCACAAATAACCCCCTCGGGTCCTGCTATCACATCCCCGGTGCAGCAGGCATGCTGGCTTGAAGGCAGGATTTCCTGAGCCTCTTGATGAAGCCCGTATTTGCCCATGGGCCAGCAGCTGATTCCCAACGCTGTGCCATCCTCGCTTGCATTTACTCAGGCCGGCTCTAAATAATGCATCTGGGGTACCCAGCAGAGCTCAAAATGTAGTCTTTTTTATGTTCCAGAAAATGCAGTTTCTGTCCCATTTCAAGGCAGAATTGCATAATAGTCATTAGTAATAATATTACAAAAGTTACACATGCTTTCTAGACTTCATTGTACGTACAGGAATCTGTAAAGATAAAAGACACCCCCATCCTTTTTGCACACATCTAATTAACAGGAAACTTCTACACTTACATATTTTTAGTAAAATTGCTCTCGAGAAATTGCCATGGTGAAAGCAAAGACTGCAAGAGGAATCAGAAACAAATATGCCTCAACTATAACTGATTTCTTAAACAGTTAAGTTGAAAAACTACTGAGATTTTCAGGGTGTTAAATTCTAAGCTATATGAATCCACTGGGAAACTTCCAGAGTGAATGTTCTCGAGGACAGACGATGCTATGATGTATATATCCCCTGCACAAAGTCAGGTTACATCGCACCACTACAGAGCTGGGACCCAAAAGGACCCACAACCCAGGCTGCCCACAGGATTTCGCTGGAACATCCCCAGGGGTGCTGCTGTGGCCCTGCCTGGAAACGCTGCTCTTCAGTACATGGCATCTGAAGTCCAGGGTAATCTGCAGCTGAAAGCTGCACACAGCTGAAAGCAAAGGTTCCCACAGGCTGGCCTTGACGTGATTCTGAACAAAGCAGGGAATACCGGCTCCTCTCCTGCCCGCTCAGGGACCAGACAGCTCTATCTGGGGTTAAGAGTACAATAAAACATTGCCAGCTCAGCGCTGACTCAGCACCTCGTGTGCATTACATCAAGCCCTGCACCATCACATATGCTAGCAGGAAAGTCAAGACAGAATGACAACATACAGACTTTGGGAGCTCTCTGCGCTCATACCATGGTATAACCCCTCACAACACTGCACCAGGCTTACCTGCTCCAGACTGGAAAGGGCTAAAAAGGCAGGGAAAGGAAACTCCATCAGCCCTGATATCAGAGGCTGGTGAAAAAACATCTGGAAAAGGTCAGCGAACACACTGGCTCACGTTACTGCTTGAGGACATGCAGAGAGAACTGTGCCTGTGTCCTGACAGCTAGCAGGCACCCTCTCAAACCACCAAACAAAAACACACCCAGAAGCAGCCAACAGAAACTACAGGTAGAGAGCTGAGTTGTAGCTGAACACAATAGAGCAGGGCTTGAGGGTGGAGAAGACCACAGAAGAAAACTCTTCCAAACATGAGCGAAGACTGTTGCTTTAGAGGATCACACAGGAGTTGCTGACAGATGACTAATGACAGACAGAACAAGCCTTTGAGCGATCCAGTTATGCCACCTACCTCAGGCCTTTGTCCATAACTTCTTCACTGGTGTGTTTTACTTGTCAGCCTTTTATAAGTTTGCAGTTAAATGCTTTTGCTCTTAAAAAAGATGAAAAGAAAAAAAGGTTATGGTAATAACAGCAGAATCCAATTGCACTGTGAAATGAGCTGTGTCACCTTTCTGAGACCTGGCTAGTCATACAATCAAAAGTCTCATAAAATTGATTTCACTTGTGAAATTAAAAGATATTAATGAGTTGAAATCACCACATAGCAGCCACCTTCTGCCACCATTCTGCCCACCTTCTGGGGCAGTACTAGAACTAATAAAGGTGTTTTAAAAAACAAGAGAAAAGCACGGTTGTCATGGAGTGACTGATGTTCAAGTGAGATCTAGATGCTGATTCAAGTCTTGAACTAAAACCACTGTATGCACTCAGAAATCAATAGGTTCAATCCTGGTATCAGGATACAGGTATTGGTGCAGGAAAAGAATAGGATGAAAAGATAGGGAAGTATCAAGTAAGTGCAAGAAAATGAAAACCAACATGAAGCAATAGATCAGCAGATGGATGATACACTTTTCAACAAAACTATGTAAGACATACCTTTGCACGTTACTTATCTCATATCCACCTTGAACAYAGCTGGGCTCTCGAAGTGGGAAGGAGGTATTCGAGCACTGCATCCCATGGCACAGCTATGTTTGACAGTTGTTTTGGGTGCAATTGTAAATCACACAAGTAGTAAAGTATTTCTGTCCATCACCCAACTCTACTGTTGCTTCAGGAAGCATTGAGAACTGGAATGCATCACAGTTGCCTTGAAGAATGGTAAAGTCTGTTCTTCTGAGCAAAACTACCGTCAAGTTCGGAGCGTGGAGCTTGATGTCCAGGGTTGTGGGGCTGGCAGAAAAGCACTCCCTGGTGAGATCCCCTGGGGCAGCTGTAGGGTCCGTCAACAAAAGAAAATTTAGACTCAGCCCTTGCTAGCTGGCTGTTCTGTTTCATGTAGTCCAGAGTCCCAGGGCCAGAAGTGAAGCTCGTAGGGCCAGGACGCTGGCCAGGCAGCGCAGCACTTGGTTTCCTTAGAGGTTCAAAAAGCCTAAGCAATTCAATTTAAAAGCATCAAGCTCAGCAGAAAAAAATTCACATTACTAATCATTATTAAAGAGGGAAAGCTTTTGTCATGTCCTTCAGCTCAAAAAACACTAACATGACATTATTTTCTTTCTCATGTACAGGGCAGCTGTGCCAAGGATTAGGAAGGGTTTCTAAAGCCAAGAGTTACACTGCCTTTTCCATTTTTTTTTTTTTTTTTTTTTTTTTTTCTTTTTTAACTTAAGTACAGCAGCAGCTTAGTAGTACTGGCATAGTAGGAACCTCTAGTACACAGCCCCACTTCTTGAAAACCTTAACATTCAGGAACATGGATAGAAGATATGAAGAGGTACACACCTCCAAATGCTTTCACAGTAGCAGGGGAATTGCACAAGAAAGGTCATACTGCTGCCATGGAACAGATAGACAAGGACCTGGGCAACTTTCTCCAAACCACCAAACAAGTCTGTGACATGGCATCAAACCACATGCAGACTTCAGGCTGGATGACCGATGACAGCATCCAACATCCTCTCTATGATAATAATCTGTAGACTTTGTCTACCGAAAGTGATTCTTGCAGACAGAAAAGATGCCTCAAGACAATCTCTTCAAATTGTGTCAGGTATCTCTGTTGGAAGACAGTATTTTCCTTCCCCAGGTCGCATTTAAATTTGATTTCTGGCCCCAAAACACAGAGGGATGGAAAAGGCTCATGAAAGAAAACAAAAGACACATCCCAGTTTTAATCCAAATTTTCACTGTAGCTACCGGATAGCTGCAACAAAACATAGGAAATTTGGCTTGAGTAGTTGTTCAAGTCTCAATTAGAGAGGGGAAAAAGGAAAGCTGAAAAGACAAAGACAGGGGCAGAGATAGGGACAGAGATGAAGGCACAGGGAATAGCAAAATCTTGGGTTTACATTCTGCACACTGCTTGGAGCAGAGCTGCCATGTCACCAGAGCAGAGCATCTTTTAGAAAGTGAGCCAGTGACACAGTAATATTGCTGAGAAACAACCGCTGTGGTGGTACTGRCACCTGTGCTATTTTTACAATTTTTATTTATAATCTTCTGTGATTCTTTGACTATTTCCCTGCCCAATTCTGCCCCCATCAGCAGCAAAAAACACTATTGCAACATAAAGACTGCAAGAAAACACCTATTATTTTTAGGATGTCTTTACAGTTTATACATGAGAGGAAGCGTACAAACCCTAAAGTGTCACAAATCTTCCAGCAGAAAGAAGCACTGGACCTGCTGCTGCTTCAATTACTGCACAAGACGGTGGTTCTTACAGCTTTCCTGATTTGCCTTCCCTGTCCTCTCTACCAGGTCCCTTTAGACAAACTTAGTTATGGCCAAATGCCTTTTGAGCGGCATTTCACACTTTTTCACTACTGTCCACAGGCTCCCAGTCAGCTCCAGCCCCAAAGTAACCAGAGGAGTGGGAAGGGGCACAACGCATCCGAGTATCTTCTGCACCTTTCTTCCAAACAGCAGCTCCCCAGATTGGGTGACAATAAGCCTCCATTACAACACTGTAAGACATTAAGCAAGTCACTCTGGAAATTTGACTAACACCAAACAAAACAAACAACAAACACAAAACTGAGAAAAGATCTTGTAAAAAATAAATCTATCCACCCAATTATGTTTCACCCAGGGTAGAACACATGAAATGCCAAATATTAGAAGTAATAAATAAAGGAACCACAAAAGGGCTCCCCAACTTACAAATTACAGCTAACTATGAGGTACAGAGTTGCTACCATGAGTGAAGTAGTGTTCGTAAATGAAGTAATTTTTTTTAGTATCAGCTGATGAGACATTCYGTACATACAAACATTACGTTGCATACCATCTTAGATCAACATAAGTATAAAGCCACTATAAAACTAATTCTTCATTTGAAGTTTTTGGGCTGGTAATTTTTATAATCAAGTTTTCACTCCAAATTCATCCTCTCATCAGAAACACGCGTTTCCTGTCACGTCAGAAGAGCTATCAATATTCACTAACCTTTTTTGAACTCACTTCTAGATTTACTGCTTTAATTAGAAAACACCATTTTTAAGAGTTTATTATTGTAGTATGATGGTAGAAAGCTAATCCAGAATTACTGATGTATTGGCCTTCCTTTCGAGACTATAAAGAGTCTATTTTAAGGAATAAGCATCCAACCTCCGAAAGCGCAGAGGCAGAATAACCTATTGTATCTGCAGGYGCCTGCCCTCCCCCGCGGGTAAGCAGCTGCGTACCAGCCCGAGGAGGCACTCTGGGCGAGGACTTGCCTCCCACTGTCCTTCTCTTAGGAGGACCTTGCGAACCTTTCCTTGGCACATAACCAAACGTGCCAAGCGTGAGACCCCGGCACGCAATGGAGACATGGCTGTCACGTGAGCAGATACGCAGCGGTGACATCGGCGTTTCTCTGATGTAACGGGGAATGAGTTTTGTGTTGAACTGTTTCTGGGTACCTCCTACACAAACCGCACCTCCCGCTGCCTCTGAAGCGAGCCTGACAAGTCGGCCATCCTTTCCTGTCAAAATGCACGTAAATTGAATACTCTGATGCTGCTGTTACCTAACCTCACTGTTCTTCTGCTGACCTTACTTAGCACTGTATTGTAAAGTCTGCAAAGAAATCATGGGATAGAAACACATTTGGTCATCGTGCCCAGGAGCATAACACATCAACCAACTCAATCAAYCACCACAAAAACAAGGAATCCGCCCTGATGACTGGCTACATGATGTGATAAACACATTTACTTGTACCAACAGACTTCTAAGGTACCACAGACCAAGCACATGACGAGTCTTCACATCTTCATGGCCAGGCATGCTATGGCTGCTATGTTCCAAGTTCCTGACTTTACATTTACAGCCTTTTCAGCTTCAGGGCCTTATGTTTGCCACATTTTAGTTTGCATGTTAGCGTGGGGTGCAAGAAAAGCATCACCACTTGCTTCTGCATATGAAGACCAAGGAACAGAGCATTCCTTAGTCCATTTCCTCTATGTCTCCCCATCACTGTATTTCTTAGCCCTGGATCTCAATCACTTGCAATAGGAATCTGAATTTAGGCAAAGCTTATCAGTCACAGGCTGGATGTGGTCTGCTGGTATCTACTAAGACAAAACCACATTAAAATTCTTAATATACATTTCCTCCATTCGTTACCAAATCATCAAAACTGTATTGGCACTGTGCTCCTATAAATGGTGTGGAAAAATAGCATGCAGGCACAGAATTTAAAGCCATAACACAATGCACATCAATAAAAAAGGGGAATTAGGTTTATACAAGCATCTCAAATTGCTCATTTGAGTAGTACTCACAYTGATATACTACTTTTCTCCTTCAAAATCTGCACTCACATGCAATATGATAGTGTTTTATTATTTTAAATAAACTTGCAAATAATAGGCAGTTTGAACCCACGTAGATTATAAATCATTTTGGTTCAAAGTCCTCTGCAACTACACATAGATATCTGCAACTTAAATCAATGAAGAGAATGGGACACTGGGAAAAATAAAGTCAGCTAAACTCATGCCTGCAGTAGCATTGCACTGGCTGGAGATTGTGACATTTTGGTTAAATATTAAAAAATCTGCATATTCAGTAAAAACATAATTATATCCACTTACACTGCTGGGAATTAACATGTCTGAAGTCTGACTGAAGCAAGTGAGAGCAAGAATTCTGTGAGTTCTACCAGTGCTGCCTCTGAAGGTGGCACTAGTTGCGAAGCTCTGCTGTGGAAGCAAGCATATCACTGATACAGAACTGCTTGAAGAAAAACAAACAAACTTTGAGAATGGTATCAAAAAGAAAAAAGTCAAAGTTTAGT
Source organism: Oceanodroma leucorhoa (assembly GCA_030449065.1). NCBI lineage: Eukaryota > Metazoa > Chordata > Aves > Procellariiformes > Oceanodroma > Oceanodroma leucorhoa. The sequence continues at coordinate 1,205,028 of JASVER010000016.1, forward strand.
CTGATTGCATCATTCTCAGTGTTCACCATAATTCTCAAGTGATCCTATAGCACTTAAGCTCATCATAGAGCCTGAAGCCCTCAAACATTTCATACTAACTCTTCCTGTTCTCTCTCCAGTAATTTTTAAGTACTTTACACAAAATACGAGCCTCACAAGGCATTTTGGACTACATAAAATCAAAGACTGTTCCTCAAAGTTAACAATAAAAGAGCTATTCAAGCAGTCAGGCTTGAAAAAGGAATGCATTGTAATCATTCTACTCTGTACCAAAGAAAGGAATCAAAAGTTTAAAACTAATTTGTATTTTCTGTTGAAATTATCAGGATTTTTTTAACAAATAAGAGATAAATAAAATAAAATATGTCAAAGCACTTCCTTGCTATCATAGAATCGTTTAGGTTGGAAAAGACCTTTAAGATCATCAAGTCCAACTGTTAACTTACACTGCCAAGTCCACCACTAAACCATATCCCTAAGCACCACATTTACACGTCTTTTTTTATACCTCCAGGGACGGTGACTCCACCACTTCCCTGGGCAGAACGAAGTATTAGTAAGAGTTGCCATGGATTCACAAGCTACTTTATAGATGCTGTTAATTAACTGCATTGAAAAGTTTCTGCCACTGTTTTACAGCAATACTCCCATTTTAGAATACCAAAGTAGTAGTAGTGAAAACGGTACTCAGTAGATTTCAATAACTTGGTTTGTTTGTTTGTTTTTATTAATGTTTTTTCAACATCTTTAATCAAGTCTTCATTTACTTTGTGTCCAGGCTCCAATGTACATTCAAGGCAGAGGAATTTGACTGAAGAAATGCAGTACTGATAAGGATACTTTTCTTAAAATGAAAAATGTATTCTCCCTGGGCATCTACAAAATATGCTGAAGGTAGRCATTTCAAGATCATAAAATTGATTAAGCTCACACAAATAAAACAAATACACGTAGACAGGCACAAATACTGACCATGCAGTTTTAAAATCCATCCACCATTAGCTGGAGACTGAAGATATCAAATCTCACAGTTAATCTGAATTTCAGGGGAGCCACACATAACCATACTCCTGAGCAAGAGAATAGCTCTACTGATTGGAGACTGCAGAAGACAAATGTTCTTCTCATTTATCTAGAAAGCTAGCAATGTGAACTGAAGTCCTTTCCACAGAGCGGATGTGACACAGCAGCCTGGTCACGAGCTCTTTGTCTCAGTTTCACTGCCTGCATTTCTAAAGTTATCCCAATTCTGAAGCTTGACCAAGTGATGAATATTTCACATATGCACGAAAAATAAACAGGAGCATCTCTAGATGCCACATGTACTTCTCCCTTCCTGCTAAAGGGTGAAATAGTCTATTTGGAGTTTTGTTTGTTAGTTTGTTTTTTACTACTATACAGATGCCTGACAGAGTACAGAAATGTAAAGTCATAAATCAGCATCCACGCTAAACTACTGATGTTCACAATACATAGCTTAACCTTACTGCAAAGGTTTCATTTTTTATATTTATCTTCTATGAGGAAAAAGAAAAAAAATTCAGCAGTGAAATCTAGTTCTATTTCATCCTTCAAAATTTAAACCCTTAAAAACCTACCCTTTAAAAACATACAATAGTGATATGCCAATATACTGGTATCAACTTGAAGGAAGAGCTAATGATGTACGAGACCTGAAATACAGGAATAACATAAAATCCCTGAAGGTGAACGTAAAAATCTGTGGAACAGATGACACCGGAGATGTCACTTCTCTTGTCCCACTATTCCAGGATCAGTTATTGAAAATACTGCCTGTTACACTCTCATGCTAATGTGCTGATGGCTCTGCAAAGCTTGCTGGAGCTAGGATGTAAATACTAATTTTTTTTTCCCTTCAAAAAATACACACTCATATAAATGCAGAAAAAAGATCAATTATGCATTTGATAGGATGAGCAGAATTCCATTTTACCTATTTCCCAAACATGCTTTTTCCACCCCACAGCTGATTGGAGTTTGCTGTTTGCTTTTTAAATACAGCTGCTCTCCTCGCTCCAACCACTGTTTTTCATACAGCAGTTTAAGGCACTCCAGTTAATCAATGTGTGCTAAGGAATGCTTTTGCTGGATCTATAGTTAATCTGTTTATAGATGCCTCCTGAAGGCCTTTTACGCGGCATCACTGTGTCTCAGGCAAGCCCAACTCCGCATACCAAATGTCTGTCTAGACAGGGTCCAAGTGGGAAAGACACATCCAGGAACCCTCCACATCTCATAGCACTATCACATACATAGCACCAAAATACAGTTTAACCATATTAATCCTTAAACTGCGCTTATATTAACAGTACACAAAGTATATCATCTATTACCTTGGACAAAGTGGTTGCCCATTTTGAATTAGAAAAATACTTTAAAAATCATAAACCCTTAAAGCATGAAGTAAAAAGGGCCTGTGTCTAGCTTATTACTTTATGAATAAGTGAACGGTTCTTTGGTCAGGACACAATCTTGTCAGTGTAACTTTATGGAATACATTCCTTACACTTACTGAATTAGCATTAAACACTGAATTAGAGGTAAACAGAATAATGCACAGGAGGAAAGACACAAGATTCAACAAAACAAAGGCTTAAATAAAATCTCTGGTCATAAGAAAACAGCCTACTTTTAATACTGCTAATGCTTATTGTTCTGTTGAGTATTCTGTGCTCCACAGCAGGGAAAAAGCAAACAAATCACAAAACCAAACATTAGAATATAATTTTTTTTTTTTAATTTTTATAAATAACTTATCTGTTACAAAGGCAGTTTACCCAGCTAAATCACAAAACCATCAACTCAAGATATCCAAATTAGGTTTTATTAATAAACAGGTAAAAACTGATTTGTCAATCTTCACATAGAACTGCAGATGAAGCTGAAAAACAAGGCCTCATTTTATAAACAAAATGCATTGAATGCAAGTGCTTTGGGTCTACTGCCTAATTACCTGGGATTGGCATTTTCTTCCCACATAAAAAAAAATGCAAAGCCTTCAAAACAAAGGCCTCTGTGCATTCACATAGATCACTTGTAAAACTCCTAATAAAAGTGTCCACTGGCAAATGTTTACAGTGGGTGACAGTCTACTTTGTCTCTTGCTACATTGTTAGCACTCCTTCCAGCCTCACGCTAAGTGCTGCTACATAATTCTTTGCGTGCCGTCTTTCATGCATACTGTACTGGAATTCCATTTTCTTGATCTTGGTTACATACATCCCCGATCATGTGAATACTTCCCTTAAAAAAATAGATCATCAAAACAAAGAGATGCTTGAGGTTGCTTCAGTGTTCAAGTCTGTTTGATTTCTCTTTTCCAGCCTTTATTTCAGTTGTCCTAAATATTGCTATCCTTGTTTTCTATAAATATGAGACTTCACCACAAAGTCAGGTTTAGAAACTGGCTGCCAAAACAGGAAAGCATTTAAAGTCCTTGAACAAAGCTGTACGACGCTGCTGCTGTTGATTTTGGCACTGTATGTACTTCCCCAACGAATCTCTCTTCAGGAGTCTGCAAGATACCCAGCAGATGAAGCAAGCTTAAATCGGATGCTGATCTGTTGGTGGGTTGAAAGTTTCTTAGTATAAAGTTTCCTCACGCCAGACAAAATGCTACCTTATGTCACCCACCGTAAAACTCAGTGTACAGAGTGAACTATATGCATAATTCTTCCAACTTTTCCCGCATTTTTACCACGCTGCATCTGCAGGTCTTCACAGATCATCAGCATTTACAAGAGCAATGTACAGAATGAGCAGAGGAAAGCTATTTTGTGCATAGTTTCTTATTAATGCTCTTATTTTAAGGCATTGCTTCTCTCAGATAAAAGCTTAAAAAAAGGGACATGATAGTGCTTAATCACTTAAAGGGAAAAAAGAAAGTTAACAAAAAGACTATTACACTATACATACAGAAGTACAAGAAAATAATAAAGGTGAAGAAAAGAAATCACTTAAAGCAGGCTCTAGAGCTATGTACAGTAGGAAAAGCTTTGGGGTATTTCACTGTGTGTATTGTACAGACAACGCATGCAGTTTTTCCTTTTCATCTTTAGATGTGATTGTACTGATTTCTGGCTTCACAGAGATGTTTTCAGGGAAGACAAGGCAAAGAGTACCATTGATTTGTGAAGTTCTTCCCTTTATCGAAGGCACTATGTGGCAGCAAACAGTTTAAATAGTTAAACCTTGTTCCTTTTAGATCTCCTCTGTGCATGTAGTGTTTCACTGAAAGCTCTGAAAACAAAATCGCTAGCACTCTATTCCGTTCCCCTGTCAAAATTCAGTAGTGACATCGGGGCAGAGAACAGGATGGGCAACACCCAAGCACTGAACATGGTGTGTGTTACTGGGACACTGGTAATACTGTACATGGTTTAGGCAGCTGGCAACTGAGTCTTTCAGCAGATTACCTTTCAGCCGATCAACTTCAACTGCCTGCGACACAACACTGAGGTATTACTAGCTCTGTGGGCTGACATTTAACATTAGCAAAATACCATCTCGTCACACCTTCAATTTTGCAAAATCCTATGCATAAATGCTTTTTTTGCCTCCCAACGAATGGATAGTTCCTTGTACGTTTGCTATGGTTTTACAAAAGGTAACAGGCCTGTTGGCTCAGAAATGCCTGGGCATTTCACACTGTTCACAGCGATTTAAGGCTGGATGATTTAAAAAAGTACAGGCAGTACAACTCCACTGAGCTCCCTCATCTTCATCTGTGTCTGGAACAGTCTTTGGTGTTTTCACAATGGACCTCTGATCTGTGACATGAAAGAGATAAGATAAGCAGTTACTAACCAAGAACAGCATGGAAAGAATTTTGAGATGATTTTTTTTCAGTAACTGAGAACTATCTTGTTCCTCTGAGAACAGCACAGTTATTACAAGTGACAGAGGCAGCTTTTTACCACCCCCTTGACTACAGCTTGATTGTAAGTCAGCCAAATGACACAAGGTGAAACTATAAAAAGCACGTTTCCCATCCCTTCACTCTGCTTTCTTCCCTTTTGGTCTCAGTTCAAAGCTATTGCATGAAAAGGAGATCAAATTTAGAAATTAATCAGCACAGGAAACATGCACAAGATTCAGAAGTCTGAGGTCTATGGAGCAGTCTAAAATTCATTATGACAAGAAATAAGTGCTCTGCAACCTTTTGACATATTTAACATTTTGACCCTAGAATGAGTTATCAGCAATGCTTCCTCAAACCAAACAAGCAGTCAGATACACTAAAGAAAAATCAATGCCTAGCTCTCTCACGCTACAGAATAATCATCCAAGGCATACAAGTGCATCTTTTTGCATGATGTGTTAGACAACAATCTTCAACTATTTTAAAAGAGAAAAGATGAAAAGAGAAAAGAGATGAAAAAGATGAGAAGAGAGAAGAGTGACTTCTCAAGTTAAGGGTTCCCAGTTTAGGCAACTGCAGCAAAGTCTTTTAGCCAATTATTTCAACAGGAGAACATCTCATTAGTAACTAGCCAATTGTAACTGCTGCAAAATGACAGCAACAGCTTCAGGAAGTACAATGCTACTGATCACAACTGCAAAAAGAATTATTTTTCATTCTTTTGTGAACAGCGGTAATTCTGGTGTAAGTCACAGCCTACCTCATAATTAAATTGAAACTCAAAATGAACTGAAAATCAAAGTTAATGAAGGACGAAGATACAGTAGTGATACTTTTTTAAAAAAGAAAGAAAAAGAGAGAAAGGGTAAGAGGGACTTCAGAGGTTTATAAACATGTCAGGGTTAACTTTGCATTTTCAAGATAGGTTGTACCAAATTATTAAACACTTACGTTTGTGAGTTCCTGAAGATGAGTCAATGCAAATGTTAACAAATAGTCACAGAAAATTTTAATTTTCTTCTTTGATAGGTTAGTTTTTATTTACTGTAAAAGGAACTATGTAGTTGACAGAACTTCTGATAAATTCTTCATGGTTCAGCTGTAAAATGTGTCTAATAGGACTGTGTATGGATTTAACTTTACTCAGTATTTTCACTAACAGCTTGGATAATGAAGGATAAAAAAACCTTATAAAGCATGAAGAACAGTATCAGTTTGGATGAGTTACAAACAGTCTGGAGGACAAAAAAAAGCCAATTTATCTARACCATTTTGCAATACAGAATAGTCAGAAATCTGTAAGATGAGACTCTGTAACAAGTTACTGCACACTACAAGGACCAGTCACACACACGTATCTATTATGTGAGGAACTTCCTGGACAGAAAGACTGCACAGAAACATAGGTGGATTACCTATTTCATTTGGTGGTCTGCCTATAGGTCACAGTATGATGCTGTTGCAAACAAGTTAATTTCACACTCTGCTTTATCTAACACACAAGAGGCAATTAGTCTGTTTTGTCTGACATCCCATTAGGGCAAAAAAATAAGTAATGTGCAAAACTTAATGACAAGCAGAATGTTCAAGACTGAATAATAAATTCAGCAATACTGACTGCCCTATTGGGCAGCATTCCTTTCCTCTTCAACTATCTAAAACTATATTTAACAATAGTCATAAGAGACTTATGTAAACTGTTAATACAAATTCTACAGTAGCCAGGAAGTCCAGTCAGGGTAACCAAACTGAGTTATGGTAACACGTAAATAAATCCACTCTTCACCAAGGACAATGATGAAGTCATCTAAGTGAGTTTCACTCATCCCTAAGCAATGTATCTCATGCTCACTTTTTTAAAAAAGATGGATGCTTCCATTTACTTAAACTACCTCCCAACATACTATTCTTCTTTAAACGTACCCCATTAAATATACTTCTCTTTCCTGAATGTATGAATAGAGAGGAAACAAGAGCAAACAGAAGCATATTTACTGCCAATACAAATAAAATGCAAAGTTCATATGCTTTTGAAGTAATCGATTTCATAATCAACATTTAAACTAGATTCATAGACTAGAACTTGATATTAGATGCAAACCAGATACTAGTATTAAATCCAAATTTTACCAGTACAGTACCTTTGGGTTTTGGTGGTACCGGACCAAGAAATCCAATATTGTCGTAAAAATTATGAATAGCGCTGGGATTAAAATGTGGTCCTAAAAATAAAAAAAAAAAAAAAAAAGAAAGTGTAGCAGTTTTAAAAATAAACTTGGGTAGCAAAGCATGTAAGTTTTTTTTGGCAGTAATTCTGAAACAGTACTATTATTCACTTATCTTTTATATCAAGATGTCAATACAGACCCAAGTGAAATATTAGTGATGTCAACAATACATTTGAAGAAACTTATTGCCCAAAATATGCAATATAAAGTCAGAAACAGAATCCAGCAGACCAAACTCCTTAAATATATTTTTTTCTGCCACTCTTAAATATTAAACAGCATTTCATTAGTAAATTTTACCCAAGACTTTGTCTAAATTGTAACTATACTGAAAGAGATGTGCTATCTATTATGTCGTATATTATATATGCTTAGACTTAATACTTAGAGGAACTCCTAACTCCAATTTTATTGTAACAAACAGATATAAAATCACATGCAATTTGAATATTCTACTTAAAGTCAAGTTTTTAGTGCAGCATTACATTCAGTACACCTGTCTACTTTCTCCTTATCTGCAGGTACATTGTCTGAAGGAAAACTTCCATGGCTCATGGCTGAACTGATCTAACAGCTTGCTGCTGCTGCTGMAAGTAAAAAGCATTAGTCCCTTCCCTCTCACTGTCTCAGTTCTCCCTTCCCATGCATCTCCCTCACATCAGCTGTAGCAAGCTTTTCCAGCAATGCAACATTTTTTGCAGAGCTGATTCTGCTCACTAGCCAAGCAAAGGGTCTAAAAAGCTAATAAAGAGCCAGAGCACAGTAAGTGGCAAGAGAGGGAATCAGGAAGAGAGAGGAACCTCTTGTGGCAGATCTTTAATTGGCTGCCTCATAATTTCACCCTGATGACCAAAGGCTGTGTCCCTGCAGACAAGGAAAGTGGGAGGAGGAGAGCATACTAGAAGTTACAACTGTACTTTGTATTTGCTAACTTGAGAGGCTGGATACAAGACAGAAGAAGTGGAAGACAAGAGAGAGAGATGGACACATACGTATAGCTGCATCATTTAGAAAACTACTTCTCCCTCTTCTTTGATACTCAAATAACCAGATTTTCACCTGCAGCATTTATTAAATAAATGGCATCACAAGTTTCTCTCTTCTGAGCCAAGCATGAGATAGGAATGACCGTGGTATTAGGAAAATCATGAAGCCAACAAAACCAACAGGTTTAGAAGACAATTACTTCCATGGTTTCACTCAAACTAATGTGGTGATTTTGCAAATAGTGTGTATCCCCATCATTTGTAACACAGACACTTTTGATACATGCAGACAGTGAAAGAACAAAGAAAAAAAAACAATCAATGTTTACAGTTGTTGATGTACTAAGACACACTGTACCTCTTGCTTGAAAAAGATCAATCTCTTTGGTTAGGCAATCTATGTCTATCTGCAGCTGTCTGTTACAACTTCTTAACTGTTGCATTTCTTCCAGCTGAAAAAATAAATCTGCCTGTTAGACTACATTTTTCCATTTTATTATCAGTTATCATTCACACATAGGGAGACAATATTTAGTTATTCCAGAAGTGAAGATGAAAGAATCTTCCTGTATAATGACCTTTCTTTTAATCCAAGCATAATCTTACAAAAAGCTTTCAGACCCACTGAATTCTTCTCTCTCATCAGACTTCAGAGCTGACTGAACAGCTCCAGATTGTGGTCAGGACACAGCCAATGCTCCACCAGATCAATGGCTGATCTTCTGGCACTGAAAACTGGTGCATTTATCAGTTTATTTGAGATTGGTATATGCATGAAGACCTAAAAATACTTTGTGTGAAAAGCAGTACGAGTATTAAGTTGTAGTGTGAAATGTTAGGTGATCATACCTTTAAGAACATCTGGAGGGAGTACCAGGTCAATCCTTTYGTGACTGCCTTTAAAGCAACACTTCACAAAGCAATTAGTGAACTGAAAGGTTGTGGTTAAATAACGCATATTTAGTCTTTACTCTAAACTACAGTGTTTACCAGTTTAATTCTAACAATACTGCCTGTCACTAATATATTGTCAATATATGAGCAACTGTTCCTTTAATTTATTGTGACAGACCACACTTGTAGTTTAGGTTTATAGCCTACAGACGTTTCAACTTACTGATGGAATTTGGGAAACAGAATTCGATCTTTTCAGGCGCCTGCGTGTTAGATTATTCTCCATTTCATTGACCTCTGATTTTAGTTTATCCAACTTTTTCTTTTGAATCTCAAGTTCTCGTTGAAGTCGCTCCATCCTGGCCTTCTGGTGCACCAGCAAAGCTGCAATACATAAAATCCCATTTTATCTACTTTATCATCCTTCACATGGCAACATCAGATGAAGATAAAAGTTAGTATTCTTTTGGGAAAATACAGAGAAAAACATCGCTACAGATTGCTTTTCCATTCTCCTCACAACAAAATCTCTGCCATAAGACAGAAAGCGTTGTATTTTTGAAAACAGCACAAATCAATTACAGACAACAAGCAAATACAATGAGAAAGTCATACAATGTAACAGATGTCAATGCAAAATTTAGCTGTAATCTGTAAAGATCTTTTTCAAGAACCCAACCAATCTACAAGAACGACTACCAGAAACCAACAACAAATGTTTCCTTGCATTGTATTTGGCCCAACCACCAAAAATCAGGCAGTATCAAGAGGATTTCAGAGARACTGCTGCAATACAGAGCACTATATATGCTAGATAAGCATCAAGATTTTGATTTTTATTGCTATTTGGATTGGATCATAATCCAGTGTTTTTGTCATAGCAGGATACACCAAATGAAACTAAAACAGAAAGTACTACAAGCAATACCATTGGCAAATATCAGTTATTTTTATCACAGAGGCTGGATTGTATGCTATTTTATCCCTGAACTATGGTGCAGAAGCATTAGCTCAGCTCCTAACATTGCTTACTATTTGTAAAGAAAATGGCATGAAGAGACCTAATTTAGAAATGATGAAGTTAGCATATGAACCACAGCTTTTTAAAGCTATAAAGAACATAAGTAGCAGAAGACTTAATCAAATTCATACAAGTTAAGGAGTTTATTTCATTAAAGGTAGGTATACTATTAAATATCACCACATGAGCAGGTAACACTGCTCAAAGCAAAAATCACCTTCTATAAAAATGAAAAAGTATTTAATTAAATAAATCCAACAATCATTTCAACTTCTGCACAGCCTTTCACTCATCCATTAAATGACTAATTCATATAAACTGTGATCAGTTTCAGATTATGGATACCGTTATAGCACTGTGGAAATGATAAAAAAGTAGCAATAACAAGGTATTTTAAAAAGATTGAATTTGCCTCACAAAGCGTTTAAGCAAAACTCTGGCTGAAAGGTGATGTTTAATTTACCATGATTTCTTCAGATACCAAAAAATCGGAAGCATTCGAATTTGGTTGGTTAGGTTTCCTGAGTAGTAGCAGAGAAAAAAATAGCACATAGAGATGCAACTTTCCATGTCTTCGGCAAGCAGAACTGCCCTCTGCTGCAATTTCTGCCTGTTCATTCATTCACACATCATATTTTGTCTTCCAGAGGTTCTTCAAAAGGAGGAACCATGCCAAACTGTTTTTGTAGTGTGTTACAGAACTGCAAGGCCTTACTGAGATTCAGCCCAGGCTTTTGAGTCACATGTGTTCAAAAGATACTGAAATGACAAAGCTGCTTGAGCTTCTGCTTGGTTTTGTTCAATTTAGAGATGTTTGCATAAATAGACACCTTTATTTGGGGTAGCCACTAGTCACACTATAGTTAAAGTTGCAGCTGTGCTCATATGTAATACAAAAATGTAGTAACTGAAATACCAAGATAAAAATTTTTGTTGAAGACTTGGAATCATCAGGTAAGTAGTCTCAAAAGACAGCCTCCCCTCTTGAAAAGCCTTTTAGAAACAGCTGAAGGAACTTTTTCCCATTTAGGAACTCCAGGAGTTACAAATGTTAGCTGCAACTATAAAGAAAGAAAATCAAAGACTACTTTGTCTCTACTCTTGCAGGGAAAGTACAAGCCCTTTTTCCTTCTACACTTTATTTCCACTTTCAGATAGCCTCTTCTATTTTCATTGCCTTGGTATTACTGCTGAGGCAACTCTTCACAGCCCAGGTTATTGATACTTGACCTGCACCAACACAGCTATGCTCTACCGACCAGACTCAGAATTCTTCAGGCCTGTGAAACTATGGATGTAGGCTGCTGGTGAGCAGCCAGTATGCTGGACATGGTAAGCGTGGAAGAATGCTACCAGAGTATCTCCAGGATGCATGACATGGCGTGGACTCAAGAGTAAGACTAAGAGCAAGACGGCATCTCTGAGGGACTTTGCCCTGCGCCGCCCCCCCCCCCCYTTTTTTTTTTAAAAGCTACTCTTGTAAAGGGAAAAACCCCCACAACTTCTCATTTCAATGTTCTCCCACTTCTGTGGTTTAGAAATTAAGCTGTCATTATGGAACCACACAAGGAGCGGAAGGCACTGATGGATGCCTGCAGCACTACTACATGCTCTTCATTTTCACATCACTTTCCAGACATGATCCAATTTATTCTCCTAGCAGCTTTGTGACTACTTTACTATGTTACAATTTCAAATCCCAACAGATTTTAAACACCCTCATTACAAAATTACCATTATGATTAAAGAAGAAGAATCACTTGATATTGCTATGCTAAAMTTCTACTATTAAAAATAACTTGGATAAGGGACTGTCAAGACATTGGTTTAAGCGGTGGCTTTCACATAGAATTTGGTAATTTTGCTTAAATACCAATTGGGCAGCTGTAGGAAAAAATGGGGTGGGGAAGACAAAATCTCCCCATACCCCACCACAGCACTAATGGAAAAACAGCAATTTAAGTATTCAGCTCCCTCTAGTGTTGATCAGAGCAACTGAAAACGTTAAGAAAAAACTGCAGTGCATCTCTGAATCTAATGCAATTCAGCTACCAGATCTGGTTTACACTGYCCACGAGGAGACATTTAATGGCCTGTTTGATAATCTTGTACTTCTTGCAGGAAGGGGATTCCACCTATGCAGGCAGCATAGGCACACCCAAGCTTACTCTACATAGACTAACCTGGAGTACAAGCCAGAAAGCCTCAAGCTTGCACTTGTTTATTCAGACATCCTTAAAAAGAAGCTATTTACTGTAATCATCTTAGCAGAAGTACAAAGATTGCCTCCTTGACTCGTCATTATTGTACCACAACCAGAATAGATTTCATGTTCAACTTTTTAATTATGTGCAAACACGGTACTGTGCACATGCAATTTTTTCAACTTCTGCATGTTCACATTCAGCAGATTGGCAAGAACAGTACACTTCAATGCTCTGGCAGATGCCACTGTTTCCTCTGACATTCAAAGTGCACATTTTCCATAAAAAGACTGTAAATCATTATAATTACAGGGAGCATAAAAGTCTGGAGGACAAAAGTTCAGTTTTACTTTCCTAGAGACCTACTCAAACGGGTACTGAAAATACTTGTAGGTTTGAAAATGTATGCATAATTGTTTTCTCAAAGCCTCTGTGAATCTGAATTTTAAACAATTACTGCTTTAGAGTGTCTTTTGTTATTATAAGTGTTTCTAAGAAAAAAGCTAATCTAGGAACACAATGATTTCACCCTATTCTACAGACCTATGAATTTCTGAAATTTCTTCCTTTGCCAAATACGGAGGAAAGGGGAATTCTGGCAATGCAATTACTCTGTGGCAGTAGGTTCGTGAAATTCTCAGGACACACTTAGGTTTGTGCACGTTTTCAAAATCTGTGTTTGAAGCTGCACAAAATTCAGTCATTTAATATGCAATTTCAACAGTTCACATTGATTTTTTTTTTTGTTCTCCCTTTCCAATACTCTTTTCATTTAATTTTTTAAAAAGAGCATCACTCAAGACTGCACCCTGATATACAGAGCCAAATATAAGGCCATATTTTTTTCTTAAATCACATGATGTAATGGGCTTAAGGCCCCTTGGAGCATGGGGCACAGCTGTACCTCATTCAAGTCATCTTTTTTTTTTTTTTTTTTTAAAAACATCTACAAGGACTGATTAGGATTTTAAGAAATTTGTTTCCTGCAGCTTTTTTTCTTTTTGAAAATTTTAAAAAGCTCCAAGAAACCAAAGCAAGAACTGTGCAAAATGTCAAGTTACTAAACGAGTTTATCAATTCACATATTTACATTAAAAACACAGTGGCAAGAATTGCAAAGTAAATGTACATCCACATACATACCTATAGTTGGTACCAATGATTAACTATGCATACCATCCCCTCCCCAAGTTAAAGAAAATAATACGAAAAAGTCAGACAGTCAAAAGCCAAGCAGTATTGAACTAAGGGACTTAGGCTCCCTAGTATGAAAACATCAACCTAAAGATTTTATTACACAGTTATGTCTTTTCTTGGTAGGATGCCTGCCCATTATACAGATGGAAAGCTATATACAGAATGAGCAACTATTAAGTAATTGTTTAGCCTCACTATCCAACATATGACTCCATGCGTAGTGAGTGTACACCACAAAAACATTTGAGTACAGAATTTTCAGTTTCTAACAGGATTTCACTATTTTTCATCCGTAAGACACTAAAGCAAATTCTATATTGAAATCTCAGTTAATTACTTCATATTAATAAAACTAATTATATTATAAATTGAAATATCTGTTAAATAATGGGAACTGATACTCCTGTACACACATGGAACTGATACTAAATAGATTAGCATAAAAATGCATCCTCTTTGGCTGTCCTTTTGGGCATGCACCTAGCATTACATTTCTCACAGCATTATTAATTCTTATTGACTTCAGTAGTGGATGAGTGCTCTCAACATTTCCACAAGCAAGTCTGCAGTATCTCAAACTGGAATCCCAGCAAACAAGAGATATCAATTAGCAACCCCTTCTGAAAAGTCTGGTGACAGTGAGTTTCTTAGCATCACAAAGTCAGTGGCAGAAATATAACGTAGCATTCCAGGGTAACTACATTGATTTTATCTGAGAGGTACCCTACTCCTTTTCACATCATATAACCTCCAGTTCTGGCAGCAAACAAGAGAGATTTGTGGCAGCCTCCTACTACCCACTGCAACTTACTTGGGAGGAAAAAAMCAGAAATCTAACCATGGAAAGAGACTGGAGTGCCTACACACACCATAATTGAAGTAAAGCTTCTCAGGTGGCATGCAGCAGCACTTGCAGATAAGTCCAACGCACCTTCTATTCTCCAGGGTTGGACCATGCATATGAATGTATTTCACTGAACAAAATAAAGGAAATCTCCTTTGACACCAAAGCAACACCACCTTCCACATTCCTTCTACCCCAAGCCAGTTTCAGTTCTCCCTGCCAAGATAAGGAGCAGTCTGAGCAGAAATGGAAAAGTTGATGAAAATACATTTTTCTCTAATCATGGCCAGAGAAACTACTCATCTGTTCTGGCTAAAATTGAGACAAGCACCTAGCATTGAAAGGTTTTTTGCAGTCTGGCTAAATTATAAGCAGTTTAGAACATGGCCTCACAATGGAAAGCCATGTAGCATGTAACAGAAAAAAAACCCCACCTCTAAGTAAAAGATTCAAGTTTAAAAGCAATAATTAGGACTTCCAGATATGAAGATCATACAAGTAAGTCTATCACACACTTCTCAACTTTCCAAAGATTAAATAATAACAAAAATTTAAAAAACACTGCACTTGTTGCAGCAGAAATGGAGCAACACATGCCAGAAATCCCAAACACTTCYGAATGTAAAGAACTTCAGAAGCATGAGTGTACTTTATATGAACTAGTGAAGGACACAGAAGGATGGTGTTTCCCTAAGGTCTCTAAAGCTGCACCAGCCCACATCATGCATCTACACTTCATCTAAAAACTGCATCTATGTCTTGGCTTCAGGAACAACCGGGCTCCACAGCAGGTATGAGCCAGCCAACGCTTTTGAACTCTAGGCTGCACAGCAGAAACGGGCATCGCAAGCTTGCCTCAGCTTGATAAACTGCAGCCTGTAGAGATTGTGCATGAAGTCAGGTTACAGTAGCCATCACTACCAGGGGTACAAGAGATGAAGAGCTAGACCTGGTAGAAGTCAGTCCCATCAGAAAGGCAGAACAGGAGGAGATACCCTTCCCCACCAAGTACCTAAAATGCAGAATGCTTGGGAAGCAAGTTCATGGTCTAGAAGAGTATTTAGAGCCTAAGGACAGGATTTCAATTGCTTAATTTCTAGGTATCTAAAGTCTTCTAGCACTAAAACAGCCAGCCAAGTCTCCCTTCAGAGTAAAGAAAGGGAATACCACTTCTGGAGGGTAACTTGTTTTGCTTATCTATAGATGAATCATTTTATGAAGTTCTTTAACTCTTCGTTGATTGTAAGAGACAGTCTAGGATGATCAGTTTTTTGGTTTTGACACCTAACCCTTAGTTAGGTGTCCTAACTTGACACCTAACCTTGAGTTAGGACGCATTATTCTCTCAAAGATATAATTACATCCAGTAACGCACAAGCTATAATCAGGTTTCTTATTTACTTCATTACTATAGTACTCCAGATGCAGAGCAGGCTTCCAGTGTCCTGATCACCGTTCTTACTTACACAAAACAAAATGGCTAAATTAATCTAAAGAACATTTAGAGTGGTCATGGAACAAGCCAGTTTTTCAATGCTGAATTGTTTGCTAAGTCCAAAGAGGACAATGAAGTCAAAGAATTATTATTTTAACGACCTATCCTGAATACTGCTTAAATATCTTAAGACTCATTCAACATCTTTATACAAAAAGTCAACAGGAGGGTTAATAAACCATCAAATTGGTAATAAAAGCATACAAAAACATGAAAACAGAAGAAAGATTAACAGGTTGGGTTGCTGTATCATATATTTTAAATTTTACCCTCCCATTACCACTGATTCTTTAAAATAGCTTTCTTTGGTTTGGTGCTCCTTCTCACATTTTATGGTATAACAGAAGTAAGTATCAAGACTTTAAGCATTTTATTGTCAGGCACATATTAGGAAACATGGAGGCCAACACTTTGTCCCACTAATTGCTTTTGAAGTCTGCTTTTCTTGCTTCTTACATAACACTCTCAAAAAGAAAAAAATGGGAACATTATCCAATGGAAACAGTATCTCAACTGATTCAAAAATCTGCCAGTTAGATGTTTCTTTCAGAACAACAAAAAAATGAAGATGCTATGACTCCACTAAACAGATAACATACCTACTTAAGACAAACAGAAGAATTATCTCCAAGTATTCAGTTACATGTCTTCACCATAAAAAGAAATCCATGATTTGCTTATAAAGCTTTTTTATTTATTTAGGAAATGCTCGTGAACACTAAAGTTGAAGATACTGTATTAACATCACAAAGGTTATCAACTGTTTCCCATTCTGTAATCTACATACTGAATTGACAACCTGCTTGAAATCTCTACTATTTATATTAAGAATATTACCTTGCGTGTAGGCAGCATCATCAGATCCCATACTCAATTTCCGTGCATCACTGATCCTATCCACATGTGCTAAAACAGGGTCAGTAAGATGCTGGATACCCTCTGGTTCAACATAGTGATCAGGAAGGTTTAGAAGGTTTGTAGGTTCAAAGGTTGGGGACACTACCCCTGGGGAAACTGCAGGGGGCTTATTTGGAGAAACTGTAATTTTAAAAGTATATTTTGTGTTAGGCTGCGTAACCACCACTCGAGGAGAGGTTGCAGTGGTGCTGTTGCCCACTGCTCGACTCTTGGGTGGATGGTGATGAATAAATGCAGGACCCATGCTTACTTGACCAGACATATTCCTAGAAGTGGTAGATACTCCAGGATTTGTCGATATAAAAAGCGTGGGCTGGTTCCGCACAACTTGATCATCTCCTGTTGTGGCATTTGCTGAAATGTAGACCTTGGGCTGACCGCGTGTGATCACTTCATCAGTATTTGGAGGACTGGCCGATATGTAAACAGTGGGTTGACTTCTACTTAATGTCTGGCTGTTGAGGGAAGAGGGAGTAGTGGAGGTGCGAGGGCCAGTTGAACGCAACTTAGAAGAACTGTTTCTTTGTGGTGGTTCAAGTTTGATTTCAATTTGGTTTTTGCGAGGTCCTGTGGATATATTCTGAATGTTGTATTGGCTATGAGCAGAGGATTGTGAGCTACCAGATGAATGAATCATAGGTGCTTGTGGAGTAGTAGGAGAACTGATAGGCATATAGACATGAGAAGTCTGGTGGCCTTGCTGATTTGGCTGCGTTGAGTGTTGCGATGAGGTATGTGGCGTAGTACTGGATGTAGGAAGAGTAGTCCAGGGACTTGGCTGCGAAGGCTGGTAGACTTGCTGAGGGTGCATGGGATTAAACTGAGATGCCCAGCCTGGCTGCTGCTGTGTCTGTCGAGTGGTACCACTAGGAGCTGTGATGTAAGGCCTAATATAGATAGAATTTCCCTGTGGACTGTTAAGTACAGGAGGAGGTACACCATGTATGTGCAAAGACGTAGGGGTATTGCGACCAGGCTGAATATTTGGGGCTAAAGTTACCATAATGGGGTTGAATCTGGGTGTTTGTTGAGACAAGTTAGATACTCCTTTGCTGCCTAGGTGAAATCCAAGGTGCTGCCCTGGATTAGAAGTACTAACTGTATTACCCATCCCAAAGACATTAAATCCTTGTGGAACCTGTGCAGGTGCTGTCTGTGGTTCCTGCTGAAACAGTTCATTGTTGGACTGACTGGTTTGAAGGTGTCCATCACTAACGCTGTGAGCTAGAGTCCTACTTCCATTCATTCTACTTCCTTCTCTTCCATGGTGATACACGTTCTGTGACTGCAAATCCAAATTAAGAGATGTCATGTGATTTCGTAGTCCAGGAATCCCAGAATCATCCGAAAAACCTAGGTCTCCTTCACCGTAGAGATACTTTGTGCTCTCCTGAGAGAGAACTGCACAACAGGCATCCAAATTATTGTTATTCTATAAGAGACAGATGAAAGTTTGACATTACTGATAAAATACCATCACAGATATATATGCATCCAATCATCATTGAAAAATTAACAATGTAGCATCAAACAGAAAGCTTTAGGTGGTTGGCTAGCATAGCCATTACACATGCAGAAGGGGCTTGCATGTGAAGTTTACTATTTTGAGAACAGTGACTCAGTCACTGGCACCAAGGGCTGATGTCTGCATTGCTGCTGAAGCAATGACAGGGAGATCTTGGACCTTGACAAGCTAACACCATACAGTATGATACACCTTGGATGAATAATTTCACTATTCCTTCTCAATCTCAGAACAATTTTCAGCAATGACCAAGTCTCTGGCTTGAGGGGGAAAATGATAGAAGGAATGGATTCACAGCACCTGCATATTACTGGTTAATAATTTAAAAGCAAAAATCAAAATACATATTTATTTTAAATGTTTTCCCAAACACTTCAATATCAGCTATGCATCACCTCCTGCTGAAAATGATAAGTGAATCTTATGCAGAGAAGAAACATGCGGACCCAAGGAGTTGTACATGCCTTCAGAAGAAATACAAAAATTCAGTTTATGCAAATACAGTAGGATTACTCTTTTGCAAGATGAAACTATTAATGGAAAACCCAGGGGACATTTGTATTTTCATTTTAAACCACTGCTTGCAAAGCTTTTAAATACTTACATTTGTATAAAGTTACTTTATTAAACCTGTAATAGGACTACTTYGAACAAAAACCACAACCTCGCTAAYTTGCTTTTTAAGAACATTTCAGAAGCAAACTGCTAATCCCTCTTCTCTTTTTCCACATGTTTAGTAATATTGTACTCAGATCTTCCCRATTTAGTTTCCTACATAAGGATTTTTAGAAAAGAGTGAATATGTATCAGTGGCATAATTTCTTAATATTGTGCTCTGTCCGTATCACTTTTCTTACAGAACTCCCCCCCTCACCCCCAAGAAATAAAGGTTAATACTTTCAGCCAGAAGAGCACCTGTTGAGGCCCAGATGTTATTAAAACTAAATAGGTGTCAAATTCATCCAGCACACAGAAACAGTTACTAGAAAGAATGCATATGATCAAGGAAAAAAATTGCATATGCCAAGTAGTAACATTATCAGTTAGTTACAGAATAACACAAGCAAGACAAATTGATCCATGCTACATGCTTTGTATCAAGTTATTTTTGTTAAACTAGCAGACAGCAGTTCTCATCCTTCAACCAGGATGAGAGGTCATAGACAGTGTTGTGCAACATAGCAAGACTGTCTCTACCTTACAGATTTACAAGGAAAAAAAAAATAAAGAAAAAAGAAAAAAGGACAGACATAACAGAAGTGGGAGAGGGATGACAAGGCTAAGCTCCACGCACAAAACCACAACTATGTGTTCATACAGGCCAGATGCAGTTCTGAATTCTTAGGAAAAAAAAAAAATCCCACAAAAAAACTCAGCCACAAAACCTTTTAAAATAACAGGATTCCCTAAAGGCTATCTAACTAGCCAGCTGTATATAAGGATTGCTGCAGAAAAGTCTTGAGAGATATGAAAATGGGTCAAATTGATGGTATGCATATCGGCTCTAGTTTGGAATAAGCACCAGAGGACTGAGTAATCAAATGAAGTTAGTAGTGAAGAAAGGAATCGCACACAGACAGAACAGTGGGTAAGAAAAGATAAGAAGAATAGCCTTGTATTTGTTGCAAAGGAGAAAAGGGAGCCAGAAAAGGGAAAAAGACAGGATGCCACAGAAAAACAAGCTAGAAAGATCTTAAAAGGCAGATTTTGCATGAACTTAAGTGAATTAAAATTATTAACAGAAAGGCCAAAAATACCAAACCAAAAAGGAACAGGCCAAGCTTGCAAGGCCCTTACATTCAGCTTGAATGCATTTCTTTGGACAATTTTTTTTTCTTTTTTAAGACTGCATCCAATCAATTCCAAAATTTCAGTGACGTCAATGGGCAAATTGGAGAACTCAAAGGGGAAACCGGGGCACATGGAACCCCTGGCATCTTCTGGCTGGCAGAGGCAGAGTTTCAACCGCTTCTAGCTCTTTATAGATCAGAGAACCGGTTGATGGCAGAACTGAGCATATTCCAGCAAAACAATACCCCTCATCTTAGCTCTGCCCATGTCCCAACTGAGTTTAAAATGTTGGCACCCTGAAAGAGAAAGAAAAAAAAAAGAAAGAATAAGAATGTTGGAGGGAAATGAGGAAGCAAGGAGAGGACGTAGACTTGAGGAGCAGGTAGTTATAGAATGCTCCAGACACAAAAAACCAAAAAGGGACAATGTCCACAGACTGGGAATGCTGCAGTGACTCCTTTAAATGAGGAGAAGGGGAGAGCTGAATGCAGGAGGCTTGTTGGAAAGAATGGAGGGATTTTCAGGAATATTCAGTGCTGTCAGCCCAAGAAAGCAATAAAACTGTTTACTCCCTAGACTACACAGGTTTAAATTTCATCCTATTATATTTGTGGTGGTCCTCYGTTTTTAGTATGCTAGATACTGTTTAGATATTTCAACAGTGGGCATTCACCTCAAGACATTTGCATACTCTGTTTATCCTGAAGTTTTTCATTATAAACATATAATGCTATAAACCTTCCTTTAAAAACAAGCTGAAAGTGTTTGGCTAAAAAAATGCCAAGAGGAGGACTGAAGTATCTGTATAGTTCTCCTACACAATGCACAGTGAACTGAAGAAACTTTTCTTGTTATAAAAGCCTCTTATCAATATCATTATAAGCTGCATAACTGCCTAAACTCTTTCAGGTTCTTTCCTGGGATATCTTATACTTCCTGGTTTAAAAACAACTTCACCCTGACACATGATGCTTGCACATCAGGAATTGTAGGGGCAACGTGAACGCACCATTTTTTATACCCGATAACGTCCTTAAATACTTATCTCTGACCTAAACCATAGTTACTGCATTTATCTGAAACTCCTTCCACTATGCTCAACTACAAGGTGGCAGAACTCGGGATTCAGACACTGTTCCAGCGGTATTGCTGGAACAATGAAAAAGTACTCTCAAATTCTGCTTTCCAATCTTTACCACCAGTCCAAGTACAAAATTGTTGGTTTAAAGAGGTCACGTTAGGCTTCTTTTTTAACAACAAACACCAAAAAAAAAACCCCAAAAGACCTCACTATCTCAGAGGAGTAGCACAGCTAGAAGCTAACTGATTCAGAGAAACCAGAGCTCATGAAATTTCAAAGAACCACCAACATGACAGGATTTTGTTGGCGAGTCTTAGAAGCTCTGTTAACAACAAAAAAGGTAGCTTCTAGTGTACCAAATTAGTGTAACAGTGTTGCACATATGGAATATTAATTACCCTACAGAATTTTTCAAAAATCCTCTTATTTCGAAAGCTGGTCTAAAACACTCCCTCAAAATCTAAACCCTTCTCCCATACCTCTGTTAAAGTATGGGATGTACAGTATCTTTTCTTCACAGTTATTAGGCTCCTTTTTATTAAAAAAAAAAAAATCCACTGTATTCAGTCTTATGAAGACTGCTGAATCTCTCAAGAGCCAAGCACTAGCTTTTAAATTTATCAAGAATTACATTCAAAAGGTGATTACTGATGCATTCACTTCGTCAAGTCCATTGACCTTGCTCAACAAGCAGTTATGGTGTTTGAAGAGCAAAACTGTACTTATAGTATAAGAATTATATTAGTCCTACAGAGAACTAATATAAAAATGGTGGCGTACAATCTTGAGAAAAGTACAGGCAATTTATAGTCTGGTTCAGTTTCCTCTTCAGCTAAACAATTAGAGAGAAAGGGTTGGGGAAAACTTGAAACCTCACAAGCCCCGAGAAGAATTTTGCCCCCTTGCAAATCAAAAACAAGTCCCTCTTGCAAGAACTGCACTTTTCACAGCTTCTTACTCTAGTATGAATGGAGAGTCATGATAAAGTCCTGAAAATATGAACACTAAATTGGCAGAGTCACACTTCTACTCCCAAGAGTATAAACACTGTGTTTGGATGCATGTGTGTGTGACTACATGTACAWATGTAAGTATACACATATATGTATTTTATAAATAAAAATACATATAAAAAGCAAGACAAACAATTACAATATAAAGAATGTTGAATCATAACCACAGATGTCCTAGCCATAGTCCAGAGAYAGCTAGCTTCTGGGAACGAACTCATGACCCATCTTTTTTCCAATCAAATTGTGTACACTGATGATCAATATGAGTATTCAGATAATCCTCTTATTATCCAGAGTACTCAAAGGTTGAATACCTTAGATAATGAAAAAAACCTAATCACCTAATCAGCATGGATGCTTTGGGATCACTGGAAAATGCAAAGCAAACATGTTTAAGCAACATAGTTAAGTAAGTCTATCAGCATTCATTAACTCT
Organism: Oceanodroma leucorhoa; assembly: GCA_030449065.1. Taxonomy (NCBI): domain Eukaryota; kingdom Metazoa; phylum Chordata; class Aves; order Procellariiformes; genus Oceanodroma; species Oceanodroma leucorhoa. The sequence goes on from JASVER010000016.1 coordinate 1,227,543, forward strand.
AGGCATTCAGGTGTCCTTATGTCAGGCTTTGGATGGGCATATTAATTTATCTGCCGAAGTAACGAACGTGATGTTATAGAGCAGAAGYTGATACAAAATATGGGCATGTAGGTATTCTGATAGCGGCAGTATAGAAAACAGCTGGAGGTAAAAGATGATACGGCAGTCCGTAGCCTTAGCACTAACTGCAGTGCCAGACAAAAATGCTTTGTTACTTCCAAGCCCAATAGAAATCTATAGGTTAGCAGCATGGACTCCAAAGCTGCAGCAAAACAAATGAAGCCCATCTGGCAGCCAAAGCCCTGGGAAGCACTGGGCAGAAGCACACCAGTGCATCACACCCATTCACGTCTAACACAGTTGATACTAGGCTACAACTACCTAGTCCTGCCTGATTCAGGCTGACTTAGACAGAGGATTTAGGTGTACACGTATTACACTCCTAGACTCCCTGCCRCAGAAGATATGTAAGGCCACCAGCACTGGCTCTGCAGGCCAAGGGAGCTGGGAGTGGAAACCAGTAGGGCCAACGTGCATGCAGGCAAGGGCCCACTAATTACCTTGAAGCCTGACGGAGACCAGGTAGCAAAGTTGCTTCTGGACCTGCCCTGACCCTCAAAGGAGGGGGGGGAGGGGTGTGTGTGTTTGAAAAAGCACACTGCATTTTTGTAGCACTGCCTTAAATTGTCCCTGCTGGACTSAAGTTGGCTTTGCATCCCTCCTTTTGCCACAGTTAGTTTGGGCTCTTGAGATGGCCAAAAGGCACGAGCATACTCATTGGCGAGACGGTAGTCTCCATGCACACACTGATTTACAGGCTGGTTTACCTTGGGACACCCCTGATTAGACACAGAAAAAGAGAGGCCAATTTAACGCTTAGCTTGCTGTGCAACATAAAGAAATTGGCTGTGTATATTTGTCTCACACAAAAAGGAAAATAGAAAGAAAAAAATCTGCTCTGCTTTCAAAGGAGACACCCATACATAATGCTTAAAATAAGCAACACTGCTTACTTGTACAGTCATTAACAGAACACTGACCTGTAACATGCATCTGGATACAACACCTTCAGGTACCTCAGGAAACTTCTGTCGCAGGTCATGTAAAACCTGAATATCAATTTGCTGGCTTCCTTGGGCCATTCGTATATTGCCTGGTCAGGATTGGTTTTCAACAGGCAGTTTTAGGCCTTAGTAAAGGGAGTACTCATCTCTTCTGTCCCAGCATTTTCTGGAAGAGGAAGGAAAGACTTAAGACACTGAAAGCAGGCACTTTTGATGTAACAAAACCCAACGAAAACCAACCCCAAAAACATAGACACAAAACCGCTCTCCAGTTACAAAATATAAGTCTGTATTTTATGTCAATGTTTTSCCATGCGACATCTCTGGCTAACTAATTTTCCTTCACACACTCATAACCCTGAAAATTACCCATTTATAGACACATCTCCTGATCAGTTTCCTTCTATTGTGCTTTTTTATATTGACATTATAAAATATATACAGAACAAAAAAATACTTGATTTATCGAAGTATTAAAATTCATGGTTTTAAGAACAGCATTTTCACTTATTTAAAACACAAGTAAACAGGAAGAAGTCCACATCAAAAATAGGAAGATAGCGTTCATTCAGCTTTTGAGCGTACCTACACCAACTAACCTTTATCATCACTGTTATTGTTTACTATCAGGATATTGTGGTTAGAAGCTCAGCATTTCTAAGTTTCAGGATTTACTAGCAATAGTCTACTTGTTTTTCACCCAACATACTTAAGAAATATTCTGAGATTGTGACTAGAAGGAAATAACCCTATAACAACTCAGGTTTCTTCAACTAATTCTGTTTCTCCATGAAGAGTTATGAATAAGACTATATCACAATCACCCAATCAACTTATTTATACAGATTGCATGTCCKGGCCATAAGATATCCATAGGCTTTTAGCAAGAAGAATTTCTACCAATCAAGTTTGGAAGAATGCACCTACGTGTTAAGCAACGGAATGGTATCTTCTTCATATAAACTAATATTACAAATAAATGTGACCATATGGTTTGTAAAAAGCCCAAAGCAGTCAACACCAACGTTCATTTACCTCTTAAGTTAGCAAATCTTATCCAAACATCTCTATCAGTTTATTCATTTTCTCGTCCCCTTCTCTACCTGCTTCTCTTTTCTTTTTTTCTTTGCCTCATATTCAACATGCACTACTACCCCATGTGCTGACTCATCGCAACCTGCCACAGAGAACTGTCTCCAGTACCATGAGGCACCTGTTTGTGGTGCTCCCTGAATCCCATCAGCCCAAGTTCCTTCCCAACAATCCCACTGGCACACTCACTTTGTAAGTGAGCCTACATGCTTGTGTTTCTGTACTTCTATGCACTAAAAGGGGACTAGTGGCAAGTTAATTGGGAAGTATCAATCACAATTTTCTAGYGCATTAACACCACTTGTGATTCAAATGTAATATAGTTCAAGGCTACAACTTCTCTTCAGACTGAAAAGATGGAGAAAAACCTGCAAAGAATTGATGGGAAAGCACAAAGCACATAATTTTCAGCAGGGATGACAAGACAGGTGTAATACTATTCCAGGACCACTGAACCACTATATTATATACTAGTCCTGAACCACTCTAGTATAAGACTTTTTCAACTCCTCTATCTTCTCTGGTCTGAACTGATACAATTATCAGTCAACTGGTAATTGGCCTGAACCAGAACACCTCCAATAATAGCTGAACATGAGCTGGAAAGCAACACATTAACCAGTTCAACTTTCTGCCAACAATTTAAGAACATCTCTGAAGAAAGAAAGAAAAAAACCAGAACAACCCAAAATACATGTTGCTCTGGAGACTCCATCTATGCACACTACACATGGGAAAAAAAACTTGTTCACTAATAAAATAGTGAAGACTGAAAGTCCTAAGAAAATTCCAGTAAATTTTAGCTCATTTTAGCCCCATAAATCCCATTTTCTCTGATATAATCACAATACATACTTAATTAAAAATACAAGTAAGAACAGAAATTTTTGTTRGAATACTCAGAGATGTTTTGATAAAACATAGATCACAATCCTACCCACAGTTTTTAGTGTACGTAACAACACAACATTCCACTATTGAAAACAGTACCACAACTTCAAAAAGCCTTAATGTATGACAAGTACCAGCCAAGACTGCTAGAACTGGGAACTCAGGTTATGGTATTCCTTCCCAGAATACACATTCTGTTTATCTGACTACCAAAGATCAGCTTCCCTTCTCTTCGTGCGCTTTATTAACAGAGCCAGAGCAGCCCAACTCTTCAGGAGCTAGGAAGTCTGGTTCCCTTCAGACCTGTATGATTAAAAAAAACCCCAACTATCTGCAAAGAGGTGACCACTATGAAGATCTGTGAAAACAGCAGGCAAGACAAGATTTTGTGAGAGGCCTACACAAGTAAACTAAAAGCAGTGAGCACACATTTAACACTAGCAGTCACAGTATGATTACAGTTTAATTACTTACACACCTGCACTAATCCTGCACAAATTTACTCTGCATATACCAAGAGTGCTACCTCAAAGGGGTAGAGAAATATTGACAGCAACTGCTGCATAAGGCACCCTGCGGCTGCTGCTATCAATATCCAAGATCACTAATTTAAAGGTAGCCTGGATGTGCCTAAACAAGCTGTGGTCATACTTTAGACTGAAGTTTAGACACAGCTAAGAGGCCTCAGAAACTGCAACACTGGACAAGCAGAGGATCAAAATCTTTTGTTTTGAAAAACTCAAGCTATACATCTGAAAAAACACCACATTCAAAAGCCAACTGAAGCAACAAATCTATCTTACACAATTGAGAAAAATCACCCTGGCCAGAGAGAAACACAATACCTCGTTTAAAACAAAAAGCAGGAATTTATTTTCTACTAGAAAAAGTGTCAGGCTTTTACTCTGTTATAGAGAAAAGCTACATTAAAATGGTTGAAATAAGGGATAAGAATTGCAAAAGTTAAAATGAAGTAATGAAACAGTCTTTAAACACAAATTCAAGTACTAGAGAGTTCCCTTCCCCTCCCATGCACTGGCTAGCACAATGTATGTACATRTACTGTTAAAACAATGCTAAAGCCTGTTTACATTTACTCAGGTTTAAAGCAAGCAGTTCATAAAGGTTTGGGAACAAAGAACACTGCAGGAGTCCCTGAAGTCTTGGAGCAAATGGCTGTTCACTGCGGCAGACCYGAAGGAAGAGCTGACAACCCGGGCAGGGTGCGCAAGCTTCAGCCAGAGCGGAGAGCAGGCCCTTGAGCAGGTGGCTGCACACTCTCCCCCCCCGAGAGCACCTTGAGCAGCTATCTGCCCTTGGCTTGGATTAACGGGCTGGAGATCCCCCTCCCAGTTGTTTAAAATACATGCCCTCAGACAGAAAGATGTCACCTGGGTTGACACTGCTCTGAAATCTCACGTTCTTAAACTCTGAAAGAGTCAACTCTGTGGCAGTGGTAGCGCAATTATAAAAAAATGAATGAATCCATGCCTCACTAAAAACACATCCCTGTTATTTCTTCAATGATTCAGAATGCTAGACAAATCTGAGCAGTGACAAAACACTATTGATCTTACACTTTCTTTTAAGCAACTACTTAGAGAAACACTGTTCAGCAGAGAAAAAACACCCAACAAATTAAACAATTAAATAATTCAAYTGTTTATCAATGATAATGGTATTGTAATGCTTCTCTAATCAAAATTCAAAGCTGGCAAGATCACAGCAAGTCCAGAAAAATACAGGATTCTATTAACAAGAACAAAACTGGTTTACTTTAGTTCAGTATCAAATGCCATTTTTCCACTCCTCTTATACTGAGTAGCCCATTAAACTTATGGCTAAATAAACAGTTAACCCCCCCTCAATCCTCCTAAAACCTCTTAATTTTTTTCCAATTTCTCTAACCTACATTAAAGTAACCCATACCACAATACACTATATCATTATCAGAACAGTAAATTCTATACTCTCCATCCCAAATTCCCTGGCTTAACACCAAGAAGATGCATGCACTTAGGATGCATGCAGGAAGAGCTAGAATTAACATCTACTCTATCATTTTACTAAAGTTACTACAAGGTTTTTGTAGATGTGCATCAAATGTGTCAACATGATGGAACATGATTATATTTACTGTAGTATGGGAGAAAATAAATGCAATAGACTCTGCTCCCACTATCTTCATTCACAGAGAAATATACTCAAAGTCCTGTAGGCAGTATATCGACCACATTCACAAAAAAAAAAAAAAGTTTTTTTCTCCTTCAGTTTCAATTACAATAGGTAACTAATATGGCTTCACTGTCAATATAGTATATGAAAAATGCACTTGTATCGTATGAATATTAAAGTCTCACCCCAATCATCACTTAAAAAACCTACTCAGAGCTCAAAGATATTTAAAGATTATTAATAAACTCAAATTAACCTTAAGGAAGTCTGAAGTGGCAGGTCAGGAGGCCTCATGAGGCCTCTCTAGTACAGACAGATTAAAAGTTTTTTTCCCAATTCTTGATGTTGCAAAGGAACTATGGAAAGGACTCAGCATCCATCTTGCTAGAGKAAAACTTAAAATAACTTTCAGTTCCTTTGACAGATGCATGCCTAAGGAACGTAGCRCTGTTGTCAGCCACAGAACTCAGAATCTGGCAGCAGGACATCCAGAATATTGTTAGAAAGTGATATATACCAGTAGAAAATAAGAGGCACAAATGCAAGAGTGAACAGCCAAGACTGCCAGTAAATAGACTGTAGAAGAAAAGGGTACCAACAGGAGGTAAAGGAAACTGCTGGCAGCAACATTTTGGCTTCATTCAGAGAGACTCAGGCATAAAATAAGGGCAATACAGCATTACAGAAGTAAACTGAAAAATCTTTTCAAGAAATTAATTATCAGCAGAAACGAAATCCAGCAATGGTGACTTGGAGAAAGAACTCTTCCTAAAACCATTAAAAGTAGAGTTTACTTACAAAGGAAGACTTTATATTGTACTGCACTCCAGTATTCAAAAGTTATTTTTGTAGTAATGTCCATTTACTAATCCTTTTACATACTGCTTTCAGCTATTTCAAAAAACCCTTCAGTGTGACTTTATACTGTTGAAGAGAGACATGCAGGACAAAGATCCTAGTGCTCACTTATGCCAGAAATACTAAGTAACTGGTAGAATTAATTAGCTGTGTTCTTTTAAAGACTACTGGCAAGATCCCCAGATAACTTAAAAGGCCTGGCAATTGTAACATGATGGAGCTCCTGTTGAAGCTTTATTCTGTGAAAACTATTGATACAAAAGTAAACAATGCGTCATCTCCCAAAGGCTACTCAGAACCGTGAGTACAAGACACACAATAACTGCTTATCTTGTTTATTAAAAAACTCAAAGACGACTTAATGTGAAATATGATTCAGATGGCAAATACTAGGCTGTTATAATGCTAGACCAATAGCTAGTCAATAAATTTTTAAATCTTCTTTCTTCTGACAGAGCACACGTTCAACATTAACAGATCAGAGACAATTCTTCAATACAAACATTAGGCTTAATATCACATTGACTTTTCACAAAACACTTACAATGCAAGTGTTCTTCAGAATAAATTCTGCCAAAATTGATTTTATGAAATAATTATACCTAACAAAATTTAAATGAATGCAGAAACAAGAGGACATTTCCTTGTAGCATTAATGGTGCAGATTACAGACGTGCATAAAAAGACTGCTGTAATGACAGCAAAATAGATGCAACAAACTGCGATGCAAGACTGGTAGAGGTTGCTAAAGTGCCCGTTGAGATAACAGCCAAGGGATTTCTGGCATTTCTTTTGATAGATCCACGAGGTGCAGAAAGATAGCAGAAACAGATAAGCAATTATAAAGATGACTAAATAAAAAACCCAAGCAAAAAAACCCCACCCAACCCCTCTACACTTATCTCAGGTTCCTTCAGCAGGACTAAGTAGTTCCCCAATTCTCCCAAATTATTCACCTATCCACTGGATAGCTCAAAAAAGGAAAACTGCCTTCTCCCCTCCCTGCTCCATGCTTTCTTGAGCAGTACCTTCCCTCATATATTTAGCTACTTTTTTCCTGTTATCTTATCCAAACACCTATCCAAGCACCAGGTCAACAAATATTAAAAAACTTCTATGGACCCTGCTTTTCAGCCAGGCCTCAATTCTGACATATCACTCCAAGTTGCTAATTCAACTGCAAGCCAACCTTAGGCCACCTTCCACTGAGGATTTCCTTACACCGAACAGCTCCAATTATAAAGTATGGCTGATACAGATATTGCTAGCATTTCTTTCAGCTTTCTTTCAAGAATATAACAATATCTCTGGTCTATACTTAAGACTGGTAATCACATTACAAGCTTATGAATCTCTATCCACAAAACACCCCTCCTAAGCAGGATCTCATTCCTCTAGCAGTAACAAGCATTGCAAGTTTATTGCCGGTTTATACTTGTTATGTGTCAACACTCTCCTTCAGAATTAGGCTAGAGGTATATTTTTTTTACACCTATTGCTTGGAAAAATTAATTAAAAAAATTTTTCAGACTGTAAGTGCCATATTCTCCTCTTGCAACCTGCCTCTCGAACCTCTTACATACTGATTTCCACACCCATTAGTCCTTCCTTTCCTATACCTGCAAGTCCTTGTTAAATGTGAGACTACAAACTCCCACTACACGTGCCTAGGAAATGGAGGAAAGAAGAAAAAAAAAAAAAAAACACAACCACCAAGAAAAATCAAGAGATACCACTGCATGTAAGGCCAACTTTCCTTAAAGAAATAGGTTCCTAGCTCCAGGAAGGAGTGCATAGCTTTAACTATAAAACTGACAACTTGCAGGCAGGAAAAGAGAAAAACCCAAGAATAATACAACCAAAATTGCATGATTCTCTGAGAAGCTATAATACGAAAATACATTTAGAAATTAAACAGCAAGAAATAATGAAGTAGTCTTCTCCCCCGCCATCTAGACCTAATACACCTTTTCTGAATGCTTACATGGAGTCAAATATCAGGCAGCCTGAACACACACTTTTTCTTAAGATTAAAATTTAAAGTAATTTTGTAAGAGAAAATATAGAAACAGGAACATTCTATCGCAGAGTCCCATATTCTCTCTGCAGAAGAGATTAAGTGAAATGATAGAATACGAAAGTTTACACTAATGTATTCAAAGCATTAGTAATATATTTTTAAAGAAAGTGTGTGAGAACTTGATGATGGAAACAGGATTATTAAATATTCCTAGCAGAATTTTTCTAATACTAGTTACTCAGCTTTTCCATGGCTATTTTGAACCATTTCAACAGTCCTTCAACAGTATCTCTACTTAAAACAGAATAATCTTCTTATCAAAACTACAAGTTATCCTCCACTCACTACCATGCATATCCCAAAAAAAAAAAAAAAAAAAAAAAAAATCCAGCTCATCACAGTTAAGTTTCTGGTCTCATCTTCAACCTACTAAACAGTGATACTTCTATTTAACTATTTGCGAGATCTCTACTCTGCACTGTTCTGAATCCAAACAAGAATATGAGAGAGGGTATAAACCTGATTTCATCACATGACCATAAAACTGAAAAAATCAGAATTATAAGTAAGCATGACTAAGTTCTTCCCCAAACACACTACTGGATCTGGGTTGGAGATTAGACCAAAAGACTTCTATCAAATAATTAATGATGAGCAAGATCAGAGGAAGATGGTAAACCCTGCAAGAGTTCAAAGAAATAATCTATTTCTATGGAAAATCTATTTTAAGTGATCATACCTGGAAGCAATTCATACCTTGAAGCACGAGTTGGTATTTTTTTCTTCCTCCAAATTCATTACAAATATTCATTTCCAGAAATAAACTTTCATTTAACACACTTCATAACATCTTTTTAACTCCTGGCCCGAATAACAATGTACTATAATGGATCCCACAGCAAAAGTGTGCACATATGAAACATTTAAAGAGGTTTAATCTGTCAGGTATTTCCTTGGAAACTATAAGCACTTATACAACTTCTTTTTCAAGGAAAATTAGTTAGTTGGGGTTGTACTTTTTTCATGTTGTGCAAATAAAAACAATTAGTGGGTTTTTTTGTTTGGTTGGGTTTTTTTACTGTGAATTATTTTAATTCTTGCTAGGTCAGCAACACTAACATGCACATTATGGGATTCTATTCAGGGATTTTACATAAGTTGGGTTTGTGTTTGTTTGTTTTTTTTTTTCTCCCTTAAGAGAATTAATTAAAAAATAAGGCCATCTTCCTTTACTGTGGGCCATTCCATGGATTCTACCAAAGCATAGCTGACCTTTTCACAGCTGAGCAGTATGTTAGCAAACCTCATACACAAGCACCTTAAAAATGAGGTTTCTCAGATCACTATAAATAATTCCTCAGGAATATGGTTTCATTAGAGAAAAATCTATCACAACAGTTATCAAGCTTGCCTCAACCTATTGTTATAGCTGACAGTGAAATTTGACCTGTATTCTCTGCAGAGCATGTTAACAACAGAAATCTGGATCTGAAAGCTTTGAAATTTGTAAAAAGGGTTTCAATTAATTTTTACTGGAGATGAAGTAGAGGTGAGGAAAGAAAAGCATCTCTAAGATGGCTGAAAAGGCATTTTGAATTCTTTCTACGCTTATTCTCAAGGGCACACCCAACTGTTCAAGAGCAGTACTTCTCATGTGCTCTCCTGTCCACACAGTTCTTCCAAAACTGCTAAAAGCTTTGCATCACAAGTCAGCCTTCTGGTTAAGAAGAGAACATAACAGTGTCCCCCCCAAGAATCAAATTAATCTCACCATGTTGAAATGAAAAAGTCACAAGGAGAAAATCTAAGCATGCTATTTGTCTTCATTTTTATTCCCTGATAAGTACCGTAAAAGTGCAATGAATTGCTATCAAATAACCAATGATTTGTTACGTATTCACATGAATCTGAAAATAGGGACTCTACCCACTAAGTTACACTGGGAATATATGTGAAGATAAAAATCAAGATGACTGAATGCCATGTGTATCTTAAACACAGTACTTGATGAAACTCAAACTTTTAAATCTCAGAATCTTATAAATTTATCTTGATGAAGCATTTTTCTCCACCTCAGAAGCAACCATACATTTTGCATGTGTCTTTCAGCACCTGTTTCATGGCAACTGTAGGATGTCGTATGGAAATGAAGTAGACAAAGTAAAAATTGCATTACATAACCCACTTAGGGTATTTTTGTTAATTATATTGACGAACTCCATAGTACCTCTACATTCTGCCTGTATTAAGATTCCAGTCTTAGCATCCTTGATATCAATTTTACTCAGGTAATCAATTCTCTCCACTTTAAGCAGATTTATTCCCTTCTTTTCTATGCATCTACATGTTTGCTTCCATTTGTCAGCTTCACAATGAATGAAAAATCCATTATTAATTCAGCGGAAGTTCAAGTAGCAGTATTAACCTTCACATCCCCAACTGTGATTGTATCAGGTCTCTTCCACAGATTAACAATATGAGAAAGCTGCAAAGTATACTCCACAGTTTTTTCCTTCTGCACCCTCAAGTTTCTACTATGGCTGCAAAATAAAGCTTTCATAAAAATAATCCTCTATGAACCCCCTGGAGTCTACTGTCAAATGTAGGTATTGCTATTTTGAAGAGTATGCATTATTTCTAGTGCAACTGTTCTGAGATTTGGAGGAAGAGGAAAAAAAACTTAGACAAAAAAATGCCAATCAGAGAAAGAGGCAGGAAAACACACACATAYAGGACCAGCCTTTATTAAAAAAGTTTGAAAACAATGGCATAATCTACACAGAAGCAATATTTGCTTAATTAAGCTTGTTATTTTTCTCTTTTCAACCCACTTGACTAGATTTCCTTTAAAATCTGTTTTTGATTGATGACTGACAAATAGAAAAAAAATCAAAGCCTTCCTAAAAATGATGATTTTAAACAACCAGTTTAAATCTAACTAGATGCTATAATCTCTTACAGATTCTCTGATCGCAATGTGCACTAATATAAGAACATAAGAAATATCCCACTGAATGTGACGAATGGACATTTTAGCTCAGTATTGTCTGCAACAGGGGCAACAAAAAGCAATATTCAAGAAGAACATGTAAGCATGAGCCTTTTTGTAGTACATTCCTCTCATTCTCTCAGGATATACAACTGTGTGATTAAGAAAATTGGAGAGCAGGTCCCTGTCTATTCTCTTTACAGACCTATTGACAATGTATTCAGCAAATTCCTTTTCTTAACCTGCTGAAATCATTTGCCTCCACAAYACCCTGTGGCAAAGGATTCCAAGTTTACTACTCTGTGCATTTAAAAATAATAATTAAAAACATCAACCAAAAATCTTCCTCAGACTCTTTCTAACCAGTTGTCCTATAAGCTTCAAGTGGTACATAGTTCTAAGGTGGCAGGATTTGGTGAGTAACAGATTTGCATTCACCACCTCCATGAATTTGTAAGCTTCACTCATAAATCCTCCTATAACCTTCACCTCTCCAAACTTGTAAGTCTGTCTTAAGTCTCTCCTTGAAAGGCAAGAGCTGTCATTTTGATTTAAAAATAAAATAAAATAAAGTAGATCTTCTCACTACCTTCTGTAATACCAACATATACTTCCTGAAAGATGGGGACTGTAGCACCCAGTACTCAAGAGGAGGGCTCACCAAGGATTTACAYAGGAAAAAAAAGACACTATTTTTCATGTCCTCAGTGTCTTCCTGATGATGCCCAACACCTCTGCAGGCTATTCTGGCTGCTGCTGAACATTGAGCCAATAGTTTCAGGTAACTGCCATGAATCCAGGATCTCTCTTCTGAATTGTAATGAGAGTTCYGAATATAGTATCTGTAAGCATCACCAGGCCTGTTACACACCACAAGATTGCATACTGGAACTTTAACCACCTATTCCTACCCCTCGCTCCCACCTATGCACTTCCTTCTCTATATTTAGTTCTCTAAACATCATTAGCTGTGAAAGTCTAAAATGTTTTCCAATGTTTTACTACTTCCTAGTTTGTTGAGTAGGAGATAGCTTGGTAAAAGCTGCAGAAGAAAGAAGAGTCAGAGTCATAGTCAAAGACCTTAGTACCTCAAAGTCAGAAAAGGGTTAAGCTTGTGATACAAAGCCTGTTGTGCATGCTGGTTATGACCACAGTAACAAGTAGGGTAACAAGCACCTGAAAGTCCTAGTTTGTTTACTTCTGTCCCTCTGCTTTCATGAATTTTAATCACTACTCTACACACAGAACAATTCTAAAAGAGCTGGCTCCAGAGCAGTTTGTAAAGTTCCAGTTTTTATATCCGACCAGTCCAAATCAGATCAAAGTCCTCCTTGAACAAGTTGCACCCTAAAAAGCTGTAGATGTTCAGGGAACTTGCCAGCTCCTACTGCCAACAGCAGCAATAAAATGGACATGAATGACAAGATCATTCAATAGCTTCAGGAACCTCTACAATAGTTGACTCTGGGCCAAAGAGGAATACCCTGTAGCCTAAGTGCACAGAAGCCCATCTCAAAACCTCTTGGCTCCAAACACCCTCTCAATAGTATGAAACCACAGTCCAATTAGACCTGGAGTTGCAGAGCTTTCAGACTTCTGGCTCCACTGCTGAAAACCACAGTCCAGCACTGCTGGCTGCTTCAGAGCTGTCAATCTGAGCTCTAGAGTCACTATTCCCATGGTAATTTCACTGAATCCAGGTAAAATTCAGCTTACATTTGCTAAGCCCATATTTAATTTAAAAATCTTCAGCTAAATGAAACAGACATCTGATGAAACAAGAATCACGATTTCTAGGAAGCCGTAACCTTAGCTATTTTGCAGTACTTTTTGATAGTGATTTCCCAGTTTAAAAACAAAACAAGACAGCACACAAACTAGGTATCAAACCTTTCAGAAGAGACTGATGCACATGATTACTATCTGAAGAGCCACCATGGGACATCACCATATAGGAGGCGGCACATAGGAAGAGCATGATGCTTTTTGCTCTTAAAAGATCACACGACCAGGAATATCTCAGGCTTCCTCAATGTAAAGCTCTCTTCAAAATGATACATGAACATTTTTAGAAGACAGAAGACTTAGAGAAATAAATTTAGATGGAAAGAGTTTGAAACTGAATTTTAAAAAGCTCAAAGAGAATCAAATCCCCATTGAAATACTTAGGTAAAGAACAACTGCTGGGTTTCATACTGAGGAGCAAACAGATTCTGTGACACAATGTATTTATGCCTTAACATACAACCATTGCAGAGATCACCCTTTATTACAGCATTGCTACAAAGTTTCTCACAAATCAAAGTTATGCATAGCTTGCTGTTACTTCGCGTATCTTAGCTCTCATTCTAACAGAGCAGCAAGAAGTGTCATCACTTCGATTCAGAACTAAATAAAAGTACTGTTACTACACCCTTCTCAGTGGGAAGACTGTGTCAGAGAGGCACTTCAAACCCAACTGGCTTGAAACTGAAATAACTGTCAGATTTATCCATGAAAAAAGTTTTGGAAAGAATCTTCAATTTTATAACTGAAAGTACATTACTGTTTTTCTTATATGGCCAATTCAAGGAAGAAAGAATGCAAAAGGCTGAAGAAATGCTAAGTTACATGCATGATATAGAATGCTTTTGCTCTCATTTATAGCAACTTACAATTGTTGGATGTAAAATTATCCCATTGTCACATTTCCACAACAGTGGAAAGTCTGAGAGTGAACTGTGTGCCCTTTTAATATGTTTCCGCTGTCAGTATTACCATATTTCTTCAAAATTCATATGAGAACATAAACAAGGTCAGCCCTGTTGTGCCATGTTTTAGCTGCTTGCCTGGTAGTTCCATTTCTGATATGTACTTTGAGTTATTCAGTTCACAGCAGGAAGCCCAGGAAAGCCTCCGTACCCAGGCAAATATCTGAACTTCAGCAGTTCAATACAGAAGGCGGCAACAGCACTACAAATCTCAAAGCTTCCATTATGTAAGCCAATCTTACAATGGTTTTGTTTATGACTAGATTGGTATTTGAAATACTTCTGTGTTTCATACCAATACTAAAGCAAGTACCCCTAAAAAATGCTAAGAAGTTCTGTTATCCTACAACTGTAAGCCAGAAATGAAGCTGATCAGAGATCAAGGGACATGGCAGCATTTTAGGGGCAACATTCCAGAATCAAAGTATCTCAGTAATTGCCCATACCTACAGACAAACATCTCTGAAGAAGGGGTAATGGTTTTAAACTAGAAAAGCAGACATTTAGATTGGACTTAAGGAAGATTTTTTCATGATGAGGGTGGTGAGACAAAAATCCTAGTAGTAACAAGGTATATCAATTGTTTTCTTAGTCACATTATATGCTGTGTCCTTTTTTCTAATCCATGTGTTACATTCTTCCTTAGAGCAAAGAAATGGCTTGGTTATAATATTGGCCTAAAATGTTGTTATAGCACACCTAGTGTATCAACAATGAGATTTTCTGAAACAAAAAAGCTCACCCCAAATATTTTTAAAAATTAAGATGAAGCTTTCTTGCTGCTTTGATGGAAAACATTAATTTATGGAAAAAATCATAAACCATTTGCATCTCTCTCTTTCTTAGGCACACATAATGTACAGGCTATTTCCTGGTTTTATGAGGAATTTTTTCTAATTATTTCCCTGTTTTCATTAAGTCAGTCTCCATTTTTTGCCTTTTAACTTAAATTTCTATTTCCTTAGCTGTGCAACCCCAGTCTAGACAGTGACTCACTTTGGCACAAGCTGGCCACTGCAACATGGCCCAGCAAGACAGTGGTGTCCACTGTCAGGAGACAAAGATACAAGAGTCAAAGATCTGAAAGTCCTACACCAACAAAACCTGGTCTCATCTTTAAGAAACTGACCTAGCCAGCATGGGGCTGAGGGGAAGGGAAGGAGGGAGAAAAGCCAAGCCGTAATGTATGAAAGGTATTTTCATTGACCTCCAAAATACAGGCTATGATTTATCCCCTTCTTCCACATCTCACTGCCTTTTTTTTTTTGTTGTTGTTAAATCTCAAATGTTTATATGACTATAGAAAGAAACAAAGGCGGGCACATGTTTCAAGTTCAGGACTAGCTGCACCTTTGACACTCTCTCCAGTTCTTTAAAATTCAAATCAAAACTTACATGTTCTTTTTTGGAAGATGTTCACCTTCGCCAAGTATGGTCTTTTAATCTCCCTCTTCCCCCCCCCTCTCCGCTTCCCTTTATGTCTCTTGAATCTGATTAAACCAGGTAAGTAGGTAACTTCAGCCATGGTTTAGACAAGCTGATGAAACAAATTCAGAGGGTGTTAGTACAGCCCCATATGAGTCACCAATAAGAATGGCAAGTGGTTGTCTAAAGGTTGACAGTTCAATCCTCTTATTGAGGTTGAAATATAAGGGTAACTATAAAGGTATAAAGGAATACAAAGGGTATAAGGCTAACTCTTGCCATAAGCAGAAGCTGGAGAAACAAAAAATGCTAGGTCTGGAAAACTGATTTGGAGGGAACCACCACCTCTGCTCTAAGACTTACAAGAATCTTGTCTTCTTTGTACCATTCCCAGAATAGAGTCAACCAGTCAGAGACCTCTCCATTTATTCTATTACTCTAAGGGTTGTTACTACTGCAGCAAGGGCAACACTAACGCTAATGTTTTTGAATGCCGTTGTCATGGCACAGTGCCGAAATCAACTCAAGCCATACAACTAGGAGGGAAACTTATTTTACCAAGTTTCTAACTCAGCCAATGAGATGCAGTAACATTTCACAGGGCACGCAAGGTCTCTAGCTTGAGGAATTCTCATTACCAAATTTTGAAGATGAGCTTCTGACAATAAGTATATTAGAACAATTAAAAAAAAAARAAGTCTTTAAAATTCTCATTTCCTGCTACAATAAGGCTACTATGAAAATAAAATTGCTATGAAGAATATTCCTGCTGGGTCTTTGCCCTCACAGCCATGTTATGTACTGTTCAACCCAAAAGGGTAGTCAGGCTGCCCAGGGAAGTGGTGGAGTCACCATCCCTGGAGGCGTTCAAAAAACGTGTGGATSTGGCGCTTCAGGACATGGTTTAGTGGGCATGGGTACTGGCTTGATGGTTGGACTCGATGATCTTAGAGGTYTTTTCCAACCTTAATGATTCTATGATTCTATCCCATTCTACAAACAAAAAGTCAAACCAACGCAATAACTGAATAAAAGGCCTCAAAAAAGCAAGAATGTACCGAAGGCAAATTAAATCTAGTTGTGATACTCTGTATTACTTATAAATTTAAAGGGTGGTTCAGTCATATGACAGCCAAACTCCAGAAAAAGTACCTACTTTAAATATATCTCACTTCTAATTAATTAGTCTTCATTTGTATCTTAAATTG
The DNA here is from genome assembly GCA_030449065.1 of Oceanodroma leucorhoa. NCBI lineage: Eukaryota > Metazoa > Chordata > Aves > Procellariiformes > Oceanodroma > Oceanodroma leucorhoa. Next base: position 1,244,015 of record JASVER010000016.1, read on the forward strand.
GTAGTGTTCAGCAGTTGATACATCTACTGCAGGGCAGACTATATTTATGGTGACTTAACTCAGTAAAGACTTTAAATATACATCCACATAAAATGACATAACTTTTTTTGGGGAAAAAAAAAAATCAAGTACTGGTAAGTTAAGAAGAGTAAAAACATTAGTAACATCACAATTAAGCCATATGACGTGTATTCGCATGCACATCACTCAAGTCCTGCCTAACATCATGCAATAACTCCACAGTAATGCCAGGAATAGAATTGCACACTAATTTTAACACATTGGAAGGCAAACAAAGAGAAAGTTTCTCTCTTCTTATTATACTCCAGCTCATTCATCATCTTTCTTTTTTGTATTTCACTATGCAAAACACTACACTTCTGAACTATGGTATTTTCCAGTCTTACCAATGCAGTCTCTTTGCTGATCTCATTTTAAAACGTAGCAGCAATTCTAACTTGTGAAACAAGAATTTTTCCAGGTCATAGGGTCAAAGTCTCAGATTTCCCATATGCTAAGCAGGCACTTAGAGAAGAATACTAACATTTTGCAAAAAATTATAGCAAGGGCTTTCATATCTGTGCCAGTCATACAACCAGGAACTGTCAGCACTGGTATATAATGTGCACAACACCCCACCCCCCACCCCCCACCCCCCATTCAGCTTGCTGAAGCTATATTCATGTAGCATTTCACTGTGATTCACAGACTACTGTGAGAATGCCTGGTTTATACAAAGCACCACTCAAAAGAAAAGTGCTGGAAGTGAAAAATTCCTGAGCAGTACTACTGGCTTTAGAGGGGTTATCTGCTTAGAGAAAAGCAAAAAGATACCAAGGATAGCTTGAGCAATAGTATTTTGAGCAACTCTGTAAGCTATTACAAGTTACAAACTGTATGATTTAAGAGCAAAATAAATCAATCACATATCAGTGTTCTTTCCTATGCAGTATAAACAGTTACCTGTATGTAAAAATGTATGTTATACACCACATGCAAGTGTAGTTTGAAGCTCTGGTGGTGGAATTTGTGATCCCAATTACATGAAAACCATTGCTCAAAGCATTAAAATGGATCATCACCAATCCACAGCTGTGTATTTGGACTGTTAGTGCACAGCATTAGAAGAGGAAGGAACAAGCAGTTTTACTTCCTCCTAGCTGTCATGTATAGTCACGACACACCACACAAGTTTTTGCTTTTCAAGCCACTGAATTCACATGCACGGTTTAAACCTTCATTACCACAAACCAAATCCTTTCACTCACATTTCAATGAAGATGTAAATGAAGTTTAAGTTGCTTGACTTGTATTCGTAACTCAGTATCATTAATTAACCAGTCAATTAAGATTACACTGTGGAACTATCACTCCTGGTATATCAAAGTTTCCTTATGAAACACTAGTATCAAAATCATTCATATGTGTAATTTAGGYAGATTTATACCAGGCGTGGTATGATGGTTAGGACAAGAGGCATTCAGGACATTCTGAGGTCTGGGTTCTCTCAAGGGTAAGAACCTGCTTTTCTCTCCATTACTACCTGGGCTACCACTTCCCCTTTCTCCCTTGAGCAAGCACTTGTATGAAAAAAATTAGATTACTTTCTCAGAGTACATCTTAGTCTACTTAGTAATCTCATTTTTTTGGGCCAGGTTAATTTTAACCTAAATCAGTTTCCCAGCCTTGTTCATCACTCTGCCAATCAAATGCTTGTGCCAACTGGAGCAATAGAGGCTGGCAGAAGCTGTACCAGCTAAAATCATTCTCAGAACTATGATCTGAAGATGAAGAACTATTTCACAGAATGTTAATGCTTGCCTTATTCCCTGATATTCTTCCCTAGAGGAAAAAAACATTATTTAGTGCCAAAGAAATAAGCTTTTGGAATGTTTTTTCAAAGTGTGTCTAGCAAGACAGGTACTTTATTCTCATTTACAATCCAAATGGAAGGAACACAAATTTAACACTTAAAGAGCTTTCAGCTAGTGTTTTCAACCTTACCTGCAGTATAAATTATGTGTGTAAGACTAGCTAATAGTTTTAAAAATATACCATTTAACAGAGAAACTGGAAGTAGCTTTGGACTGTTAAAGAAAGCATCAAACAGCAGAACACAAATAGAAATATTTCATATATACCAGACTTGAGAAAGTATTTGAACAGTTGCTAAGCAGCAGCAGGCTACGGGCATCACATCAGATTTTAATGTTTCACTGACCATACATTAGAGAAAGTTTTGCAAAATCATTTATCAAAATATTTTCTCAAAGAAACTATTTAGCCAGATTTCAACAAAAGTGTAGTTCGAAAACTTATTGACCAAACACTACAACAACTAAAGCACATACAGATGCTGTTAGTGTCACAAGTAACACATATCTGTATTTCAGTAGTCTAGAGCAAAAGAATAGAGAACCAAATGAAAGAGAAAGCTTTTAGATTTTGCCAGTGAGCTTTTCCCCTATGGACAGAACAGGCCGTCCCCACAAAACTAGGATTTACCAAACGTGTCTCAACGATCAAATTACACTTTCTCTGGCATTCACCAAGTAGTGAACGCATGTGTCACAAAAAGCCACAAGGAATTCAAAAAGTTTAAGAGTAACTCCAAGCATTCCCTTTACTTTCCACATACTCCTTTCCTGCTCTTTATGCAAAAAGTGACTTATTTTATATATTCATATTTCATGAACAAATAATTTCAATCAGACCAATTAAGATAATCTAAAAATAATCAAGTAACTTAAATCATCGGTCCAGGATGGTAAAGATACTGATCATAACGTGTCAAAAGCAGGACTTTTCTTATAATTCAGACTGCCAAACTAAGGGAATGATTTGTGGCAAAAATGTTATGCATGCAAAAAGAAAAAAAAATAGTTGCTAAAAAGAGAATTGTGCTTATTCAGATTAAGGACTCCACAGGTAACATTCATCACACTTTTCCTAAAGATTCATAACTTTCCTGTTCTTTGTTAATTAAATAACATTTATTTGAACGTACTAGTGCAAAATCAAGTTTTACCAAAACCAAACTATTTAAGGTCTTTAATGAATTCCCCCTTTCCCCCTCAAAAGAAAACACTATTTCAAAATATTTTAGCTAAAATCTCTGGCTTCAATACAAATCAAAGCTGGCTAGTCAGCCACCTAAGAGTTTTCCGATTTTGAACTCTTCAAAGCAACTTCAGAATTAACAATCTAGCCTACTTTGCTTTTGGAGAAAGAGTACAAAAAAATTCCTTGGAATAYATATGCCCAAAATCTCCATGAACCTTTTCAAACCAAGTACAAAGACCACTCATTGTTGCAGAAACAAACAACAAAGCTCCAGCATTATTAGATCTGTCAGCTGCCTCCTGTAGCACAAGTCCAGAGCACAAGCTACCTTAGCCAGGAAAGGACTGAACCATCTTGAGTTGATTTTGTTTTTTTTTAGCTCCAATTTCCAGACTGCTTTTGAGGAATACTCAACAAGTCCACTGTCACTATTCCTGCTCACTGTGAGGGTAAGATTGTTGAGTCTTCCCCTATGAGAAGACTTGAGATCCCCTATGAAATGCAAGATCTGTACTGCAAGTTAATTGTCTGGCAGTAATAGTCAACCTTGCAGACTCCTTTACTAATGAAGTGCTTGGAGAGTTAGGGTGAAACTACATCAGGAAGTTAAGATTGAAAGCTTCAGTAAGATAATACATCTTTCCTTCTCCTTCCACTCTGCTCCCAGACATTGCAGTTCTGCAGTTTCTTGCTCTGGGCATGATATTTGTTGACCTCTTCTCCAGGTCAAATTCAAATGATTAACCTATTAGAAGACAACCCCTTTCTTTTTGTTGGATTATTCTTCATGCTTCAGCAGCAATGAGTTGCTGCATAAGCTCAAACCATCTTGGGTACATTCATCCATATCACATCCAGCAGATACTAGGGCACACTGGAAGATCCCACCATGCAAAAAGTCTGGAATTGCATTATTCTGAAATCAAAGGTTTCACTGCTAAACTGAGAGGAACAATGAAAGAGGCTGACATAAATTACACCCGCTTTCCAAGAACTGTAATTAAGAATCTGAATTACAGACCCTGTAAGCGTGGCTAGACCAAAAGCTGAATTTGAGTAGTGAGTTGTGAGCCATGTATTATATTATTTTAGCAGCCAGCATTGGATCAGTGGTATGACTGCACCATTTGTATATTCCACTCATATTATCTCCCTGTGGGATTGCATATTAAACCAATTCTACAACTAGAATAGGTGCATAAGAGCAGTGGCTGCTTAAAAAAAACACCAAACCAAAAACATTTCTTAGAAAAAATGTAAAAACATATTCTAGGAAGCACTAGTCTCAATTTACGCAGCCTCAAACACACTGGAATTATGTAATCTAAAACTGCTCTGTCTCAAACCACCTTCAATAGCATCCCTGATAAAAAAGTATTGATCTGGAATGTTTTCTAAACTTTGACCTACAACTCTGGAATATTCTGCAATAAACAGCAGCTGTATTTTCACAGTATCACTGAAAAATTTAGGTTGGAACGGACTTCTGGAGGTCACCAGCTCCAAACATGTATTCAAAGCAGGACTAACCTCAGGTTTAAACCAGGTGCACAGGGCCTTGGTCAGCCAAATTCTGAAAATCCCCAAGGATGGAGATTCCACTAGTCTTCAGGAAAACCTCCTCCAGTGTTTAATCACCCCCACTAAGAAGAACAACTTCCTTTAATTGAGATTTTCCTTGTTGCAATCTATGACTTATCTCTTGTCGTTTTGCTTACCACTCGAGAACAGTACGCCTCCCCCATCTTGCCTGTAATTCCCATTAAACAACTTAAGACTATACATAAGGCCACCTTTAGCCCTCTCTTCCTCACATTAAAAATGCTGTGTTTCCTCAGCCTCTCCACATATCAGTTGCCCTCAGCTGAACTTGTGCTGGTTTGTCAGCATTTCTTGCAATGACAGGCTCAAGACAGTCTGTCAGATGCATCCTCACAAGTACTGAATAGAAGGAATAGTCACATCCAACAACATGCTGGCTATGCTCTTTCTTATGTTCAGTCTGAAAAGCCCTTTTGCCTATGCTTTGAGAAAACTGACACATTGGGAAGTACTGTGAAGCCTATTTATATTCACAGCTGCTGTTTGAAATATGCTTTTTTAAAAGCAAGGTTAATTCACTTGAAGCTTTTACAGTGCTTCTGCATCAGCAATTGTATTCTAAATGAAGTAAAAATCGGTATCTAAAGAAATATAATTAGTATAGAAATACTTTTCTCTACTTTTACATGTGTAATACTTTCAACATTTGAATGTCCTGGTTATTTTGTGAACACACACACACAACCTGCAGAACCTGGAGAAAAGCATTCAGTTTGACAGCTGCCTGCTTAAGAAACTGAAGTGGGGAAAAACACACAGAGAAAAATGAGAGTTGTGGGGCTGAATATGCTATGAGGAAGAGCTATAGGAAAAATTATAAGCCTCAAGGCATTTTGTGATATTGAGCCCAAATTAAATTCAAATCTCTGTGCCAAGTATTTATCTGCTACTGTTGGGCTCTATGCAGATCCTTAATCAGTAGCTTATGTGAGCCCCAACTCTTTTTTCTAGAAACCTTTAGATCCCTCTCCACTAACTAGATGTTTACATGTGTCAGTGGARTTTATTTCCATTTGAGTAAGACTTATTTCTTTCTATCCCAGACAAATGTCCTCTCTAGACATCACAGAAAACCCATTTAAATATTTGAAATTCAAATTTTAAAATGCCAAACTTCTTAGTGCCAAAAATCAAAGCCACTGCTAACAATATTTTCACAGTAGGAAAGTTTCAGATGCCAGTATAGACAGCGGAAAACCTTTTTCAATAGCATATACTGAAGTTCAGAAAAAATTGTCAAGCCCCTCATCTTCCCATGTCACAGCAGCTGGCAGATCTTGCTCTGCCTTTGTGGATAAATGCAGGATGGCCATCTATTGACCAAAAGAACAGTAAACCTTCTAAGTGAAAGAGCATATAGATATCAAAAAGGGCTACTATAAGTTGTTACTGGCACCAGTCATTATGAAACTAAGGAAAAAAAAAAAAACCCAAACCATAAACAAATGGTTTCAGATGGACTTCTAAACTTCACTTTCCCCCCACTGCCTTGAAAAGCAGCTTCTTTCCAATAGGGAATGGAAACTGCTACACTTTCCATGAAATAAAAGTTACCACCATGTTGCAAATGAATGGTTAGTTATTTTAAATGAGGTGGTACAGTTAATTCCTTATGTGGAAAAAAAACTATTAAAAATATCTTGAAATGCTATGGCTTCCTCTTATCCTGCAGATCTTCTGGAAAGCCTACTGATTAGTCTCGAGACAGACAGACATGCAATCACTTTTGGTCATTACATGAGAAGTCCTCAAAACAAAAGAAAAAACATCAGCCTATGAAAGAATACTGAAAGACTACACCTCCTCTGAACTTAATTAAATGTCTTTCTACCTYACCCTTAAAGCTATGTTCAAGCTCTAAAGAAGTCAGTAATCTGCCACTGGAAATCTCACATCCTCATTCTGACACTGTCAGGGTACCCTTATACACGTTTGAAAAAAGGAAGAGCTCTGGTGACTGGGCCACTGAGGGACTCAAACAGCATAAAATTCCAGGCATCCCTGGAACCTGGCCCAGTCTGCAGATGATKAGGCCTCTCACCCCCTATTATTATATAATAGTATTAATGACACTGACCAAGACATCTTAACCATTTCATTGGGAGCCACAGGGGATACATACAGCAGCTTGGTTGATTGGTGTGTAACAATAAGTAACTAAATCACATGTGGACAAATTTTCAAGACATTGCAGCGTGAATTTTGACTGTACTGTGCCCTTTTACATCAGTGAGATTTATACAGGTTTAAAATACATGACTAATTTTAGTCCCTACAAGAGAGGTTTAGCGACACTGGCCACAGACTGTGCCCAAGGAAGCAAGCAAAATGCAAAGCAAGTCTTCCACAGAATTTGTCATAATGCAGCACAGGTTATCGTAAATAATTTAAAACTAATAAACCTACAGCCATTCCATTTCACAATGTTAAAACATATTCTGAAATATTCACAGTTGCTTCATTGTTTCAGCTACAGTAAACCCAATCCCTTTTTACCATCAGTGAGTCCTAACAAGATTGATTGCTCCAGCCAAATCAMAACTGAATGCCAATACCAATACCACCAACCTGAGAGGCAAGCTACACGCCCGTATCTTTCAGGAACAAAACAAACCAACATACTCTAAAACAACAAAATCTACCATGAACACTGCCATTTCAGTTATATGAATTTAGAATGAAGAATTATGAAATGCTTCTAGGCCTGGGTTAACAGTAAAGTTATTATGTATAATAGTAGATTAAAATATATTCTATCCACTATGTTTCATAGTAAAATCTAATGTAACAATGAATTACTCGAACTCTACAACAATAGATGTAACTTGCCTTTTTTAAAAAGTATTCCTTGTATCTCAATTTATATCATAAAAGAGACAAGACACTTCTTCCCATAACTTAAAATTCTATAAAGAAAAATCCCTTACAAACAACACTGGAAGTTAGAAATATATCTTATAGATTCAAGAGCGAAGGAAACTAGTATTTCAGTGAAATGAGTTGCCCATATGCCTTTTTCCAACTTGAGAAGAAATTCTGCATGAATTTTCTTTATAGCTTCTGAACTATTGCATAATTTTCTCAAATATCAGCGATTTTCGCAATTTCACTCTTGTGCAGATCAGTAAGTTTACCCACATATTAGAATTTCTCTTCAGTGCTTAGGAAAGCTACAAGGAGTCAGCAAAAAACTGTTTACAAAGAACAGATTTGTGTTTCCTTTCCAAGCCACAAAATGTAGAAGTTTAGGAGCTGCTTTTTTACCCCCCTCCATTTTAATGAAACCTTAAACTTCACATAATTAGAAAAAACTCTTTCCAGTTGTTGCGATAGGGATAGCAAACTCAAAGGAATATGCAAAGCACAAATTTCTACTGTAACATTACCTTACATTTCTCAATCGATTTGTAATTGTTCAGCATTAGCATTACATGATTATAAGTAACATTTGATAAAAGCATTTAGAATACTAGTTTGTTTCAAAACCTAAGACTTCTTATTGTCCCTGTATTACAAAGCCCATTCCAGATTGATATTTGGAAGCTCAATTGGGCAGAACGCATTCCAAACAGTAATTACCAAATGAAACAATGAAACTGTTTTACAGCCACATGTGAGCTTAGATATTTATCAACTTAAAAGAGAGTAAAAAATACTAAATACTGTAGAATTTTTTAAAAAATTCTATAAATACATTATTAGCCAAATATGATTGAAGGAAACCCACCTTAGCTGAATGGTCCCTGAATACAAAGAAATGTAACAACAGTTTTAAATTATTCTTCACTGTATATCATACATAGCAATATGCAGAATTACAAATTTTAAAAGCAAAGCATAAGAAAATTCAAATTCTTTAACTATTCTAAGTAAGGGAGAATACTCTTCTTTCTTCCCCCACTTATAGCATGCGACTGAGAACTGAAGTAAACTGATACCTAAAACAATAGAAGAACCAGATCAGAAAACAAGTTAAAGAATCTAATTGCCTGGGTGCAGGAAATTTGACAGGTAATGGGAGAGCCCAAGTTTCTGGACAAAGAATCAAAACATTTTGATGCTTTGTTTCCCAAGGGGATCAATAGCTACATAACAACCTTTCTAAGTATGTAGTGACAAAAAAGGAATCCTTAAGAAACCCCATATTATCTCCTCAAATCTTAAACCTCTTCTTCAGAGTTTTTAGCTTCTTATTGTACCTACTCAAGAATTGTGAATTTCACTTCCTGTAGGACTTCGTGTTGCCTTCACCTTCAAAAATGAAGATTGCTCTTAATCTTTCATCATCTGCTGGAATACTGATGTGGTTAAAGATGGAAGCAACTATCTCAACATTACATGTATTCCAAGCAGACAGCACAAATAGAGGATGCCTTGATTTTATAGTTCTTCCATTTTCTCATGATCCATAGTAGTTCAAATCAGTTTTTTTATGTAAAGGATAATAATTTTTATACAGAATTGACAGACATATGTTTTATATATTATATATTCTGACAACATAGAAGTATCAGAGCAAAACTCACAATTATCCTTTTCTCCATTCCACCATCAAAATAAATTGTACTGATGAAAGCTGCATCTGTGTGAGGAATATTTTGCTAGCATAGTATAACTGTACCAGCAAAACACCTAGAATATGCAGATTAAGCCATAGGCTATAGTTTCACAACACTTTTTCCACTGCAGTACCAGCTTAAGCAGTCATCCCTCAGCTGTGCTGGCACAACTGTTTGTGCAGCTGAGCAGTGAGGCCAGTCAGGGAATTTATCCAGGTTAAAAATAATATTTTTCTGATGGTAAATTCCACAATCTGCTTYGCTGCATAGCCACCTGGAACATTAACTAGTTATACTAGTGCAACCGAGGGGCAAGGCAGGAATAAGAAGCTAAGGTCAGGGCAGCTCATGCCAGTGCTGACATGGAAAGAAATGCTCATGAAACTACACCCTTGGTCTTTAAATGTTTTGGCATTCCCTGATTAAGTGCATTATACAAATAGTGCAGAATAAAAGAGAAGAATACTACCTCACAAATGTAAAAAAAACCCACCAAAAACAAAACCAAAAACAAAACAGGTGCAGGAGGCTTCCACCCACTTCCCAGCAAATACTATGCAAAGGCTATAGGAAATTATCTTAGAAAATACTACTTTTTAAAACAGAAATTGCAAACTGCCCCACCTCCCTCCCCCCCCAGTCATCATTCCCTGTTTGTGTGGAACAAGCGTATTCTATCATTTACCGTTTCTTTCACTAGTTCACACAGAAAACCTGGTATTGGATCTCTGCCCTTCAGGCAAATGGGCAAGATGCTACTGCATTTGTTCTCTTAACAAATCCAGGGCAATGGAAAAGGAGAAGAAAAACTGTAAGCTAGGACAGTAATATCTGTTTACAGCACCTTTATATGTAAGCACATTTTCTGTGCTATGATAAAGTAACAAGACTAAAAAAAACGCAACTTACCTCACAATACTAGCTACCCTGTTCATGTAAGGGCTACTACACCCTACCTCCTTGATAAGATTTTAACCTTCAGCAGCAATAGGACAAGCCTTTCTGTTAGTGAGTTGCTTTACTCCTGAAGTTTTTCAGTCCAAAGGAACTATTGGATAAACATGTCTACAAGGCCACGAAAAGGTATGAACCCTTGCTGGTTGCGCTCTATTGATATAAATGCTTTCTACTCTTGGGGACAGGAGCAATTGGCATGCAAACTGCTCAAGTTTATCACTACGTGGGGATAAGGCTTCCAGACAGAAGCTGGTTTGTATCATATTAGCATGGCATGCAAGACAAGTAGCACACATCTGTCTCAACCATGTTCAAAAGCAGCATCCCTGGCACATAATGTTCTTCCTCTTTCTTGTTTACACCACAGTTTTTGAAAGGATTGCAGTTAATACCCGAAAGCAAGTATATGCTTTTACTTAAAAGAAAAAAACCCGTAATTTTGGGAACAGTATTATTTAAGTTCATATCTTATTCATACATACATGCTTCACACTTAGGCAAGTTTCTGTACACATCTCAGAAAAGTTAGTAAATCAAATATATATTTTCAAATGTTTAAATTGAAAATATATCAAACAGTTAAGTCCGATTTTTGTAGCTTCTTTCTATGAATTTGCTTCAAAGCATTCATGAGACTTTCTAATGCTATCAACTTAGAGAATAAGGGAATAAATGCATTTTTTTCACCTGTTAAATTCAGATGTTTATAATCAGATTTAATTCAAAGTACAGCTTAGAATTTCAAGGAAGGAATACTGTAATTAAAGAATGAGTCTTATAAAAATTATTCTGAATCAATATTAATGCCAAGAATACACTGTACTCTTTCTAGCCATCGCTGGGCAGAGGGCACTTCTCAGAGATGGATCATGAGCAACAGATCTTCTTTAGTATTTTGATCTTTTATTAAACTTCCTACAGACATTACAATATAGCAAACCAGTAACAATAATACATGAAAATCTGTTGACTTGGGACTTTTTTTTTTTTTTTTTAAAACCTCAAGCAGGAAGGAATTTAGTGTGAAACACTGACACAGGCTTAATTCAGAGGGTAACTCTGTCTTAACCTATCTTGAATACAACTTATCCCACCATAGATGCTTATCCTCCCAGGAATTAAGGTTGYGCAATTCCAAATCCATTCAGATAAAAATACTAGCCAGAAGTGTGCACTTCTTTGGCAATTAAGAGGCACAAAATAATGATAAGCAGTGTATTTGTCAGACCTAGACCAAATTATCTCAAACTACTGACCGTCCTGTAGTGTAACCCCACAGTAGTCTATATGGTAAAGGAAACACCACACTGAAGTGCTGAGACAGCAGGCTGGTTTCTCATCTGGTCTGACTGCACCTCTTCAGGGGTCAGGTTTCACTGCACCACTCTGTTACCGTGCGAATTCTGATAAACTCACAGTTAAACTAAACTGTAGTCTGTGGGAGTCCATGAACATACAACTTTATTTAGGTACTTGTTCTAGCACCTTATCACAGTTGTATAAGACCAGGTAAGAGTCACAAATTCTGATGTGCCCAAATACATCACTCAAGTATTAGCTGATTATGCACAAAAAGTAAATCACATTATTTAAAAATGTATGTTTCCTCTTACGTAAGTCTTACCATATCATTATGCTAACATAGATGCACCTAAATTAATCTACCTTCTCAGAAGATCCTACAACAGGTAGTTGAGCAAACAACAACAGCTTGCTCTCACCCGGAGGGGTTCCTTTCTAAATACTCCTGCAGAGCTCTTTTGATAAGTGTCCTCAAGTTAAGTGTTCTGCATCACAACAACTTTTGCAGACAGAGTTCTGAGATAAATCCTTTAACAGGACATMGTTTACCAAAAGCTAGCAAGTTATCTTAAGTGAATTTTCTTCATCTGTTTAACATATACCCCTGTTCTTCTGTCCCCTCACTCCGCCAATTCAACCCGGTTCCACAGGTTGCTGCTGCCACCTACCGGAAGAGGTTTTACTCCCCTTCCTCCTCCATGGTGACTTCTCTGGCTCTTCCGCTCACTGGACACTTCAAAGAGGCAATTCCATTTGCTAGTAGAGCAGCAAGTTATTTTTTGGTGGGTGAGGAGGAGCCTGAACTAGTCTCTAGCACATTGAGCTGGCTAGAAGAGAGACCTAAGAAGTGCCAATTCAAGCCCACATGTAGGGGAAGAGTACAGACTGGGGATATATTTCCCGTTTTAACAGGAGGGGACTGTTAGATTGGCACTCTATTATTTCCAGTTATATGAATGAGCAGAATGACTGCTGAACTCTAGAAGTAACAGTCAAATAGCATGTTGCTAGTTATAAATAAAGTGACCACTGCTACTGCTAATCATCAACAAATATCTAACCATACCAATATTGCTTACAGAAACCGTAAAAAGTTGGTTTCTCAAGGCTACCACTTTCACATACACATTTAAAGACACTGGCGCCTTTAAAAATAAATGCTTAGCTGACTTTAGGTACCTTCTATAATTCTTGGTCTTGTATCATTTTGTGATTAAAATATAGCCTAAAGTACTGAATTAATATGAAGTAAAGATCATATATATTTGATTCCAAGCTTTCAATAAATCTCCAAAGAGTTAAGACAAACAACTCCTTTATTAGCAATTGGTCTAGTACCCATCAGTCTGGTAAGAGAACAGAAAGTGATCTCCGAACACCAATTCATCTTTCCACTAGTCTCCTTAAAACTTGAGTTGCAAGTGAACTAAGAGACTAAAATCAAGTCAGCCCAAGTGCTAGATATTCCATGAACACATCCACAGAACAGTTCTACCCTAACATGTAAAAAAAAAAAAATATCTGTTGTCCACATCATGAAGCAAGAACAAAGCATATCAAGTAAGTGAGCTGTACAGGCATCTGGTAATTCACAGAAGTAACAGTTTCAAGGTTGGCACCAGACACGCAATGGTGACACTTTTTTTCAGATCTGTATTTTACCACTCAGTTGTGAAAACCCTTCAGAATACCAAATTTTCAATTGGATAGTTTTACAATTGTAACTTTACAACAAATGTAATTTTACATCAATTATAGTTATCATGAGCATGAAGCTGACTAGAAGTGTTTGCAATTCCAGTTTTAAAAGTAAGAAACAGTCATCAAAAAGAGATTGCCACTACCACATAAAAATGAGCCTTGCTTTTCTGAAAGGCTTCAGACAAAGAAAGAAGAAAGGAATTCTTGTCAGTATAATTTCTTTTTCTCTCTTTCACTTTGTTTCATTCAAAACAAGCAGTTACACCCTTCAATGGAGCAGATTAAGCGTTAGAGGCTAAGTTTTGGAAAATTCTAGATATATAGGAAGACATTAGGCTCCACACAGTCTCTGCCTGACAGCATGTAAGGCAAAAGAGTAAAACCAGTCTAGAAGGTTAGGACTCTCTAAGCAGCTGTAAACTCAGCACAGACTTTCAGTTTCACATTCGGCAGTAATGYTTTTCTACACATTCTGACCATTTTATCTGACTGAAAGACTTGGAAGGGAAGGAACTTGTCTTACTCTTGCAGCCCTGTCCTCATTTCTCTCCTGTTTTCCCCTTTCATTTCCACATCACCCAGAGTCCATCCATTCCAAAGATTAAAAAAAGGAAAGAAATAAGCACTGAAAATCTTTTGCTTCTCAAAAAAAGATTAATCTAGAAAATACTGGGTTCTTGTGGTTTTTTTGTTTTGTTGGTTTTTAAAAAGATTCTCCCCCAGAATTTTTAACCTTGACTTTTTATACGTGCAGGCTATGTTCTGCTGCCTTGAAGGACAGAGGCTTGTGTTTTAAGGACATCTGGAGCTCGAAGAATGCTAAATATCATACAGCTCATTGAAAAACCACTAGAGTTGGCACAGTGTTTCTTTTGCTACTTGTTCCTGTCATTTCTTCATGCACATCCTACCAGTAAACAAAAAATATATTCAGAAATCACAGAATAAATATATTCAGAAACCAACACTTCAATTACCCTACATCCCTTTTTCTCCACACTCTCATCTGTTAAAGAGCAACCCCAACACGAAATTTCACTTTCCAATCATAATAGAAATCCTACTTGCTACAATCAACAAGGCAAAACCAGCTACAAATGTAGTTTGAAACAAATCTGTCACTTTAGGCTGGAGGAAAAGGTTAAAAACAAGTACRGAAAGAGCACAGTACAGATGCCCTTGTAGGACACTCAGGAAAATGAAGAACAGAGGAAAAAGATCCTCAGAAACAACGACTAATGAGAGTGATGTAATCTGAAGCTTTTCATAGTGTCTAAAGGCTATTATTGTTGGCCTGGGAAAGGTGARCATCAGCAGCAAACAGAATGGCCACCAAATCAATGGGGCCCATAGTCCTAGTCATAAAAGCATACTCCCTGCTAGGGAGAAGGTTAACTACRAAGGGACAGAGATACAAGTCAAGAAATTCCTGTATGATTCCTACTTTGTTCAGAATAAAAGATGCTTACATACATGCCATGTAAGTGAAAAAAAAAAAAAATTGCAGATAAAGCCCACTCATCATTTCTTCTATTGAACAGAAACAAGCTGTAAGATACCTAGCATCACCAAAAGGCAGCTGACCATTGGGGACCTTTCAGCTTTGGTGTAGAAAACAAGGAAAGAAAAGACCTCACATAGCAGACAGTTTAAACTGCAGACTTTTTGAGGGGGGCAGTGAGTTAATAACACCTACCAGAARCAGTCTTTGACTACCCTCTACAGCATTCCTCTAACTTATGTGTTATTGATATAAATCCKACCAAGTACTGTTTACAAGTACAAGATCCCCCATATAGACGTCCATGTGCCTACAATGACTTGCTGATTCAGTTCCTGGAAGCTGCATCTGTTCTCGAAAGAATTTTACTGGCTCCTCTGCTAAAACTCTTACCTACTTCAAAACATAAGACACCAGCATGATTGTAAGACTCAAAGCTCAGTCTCTCCCTCCCTAATTCCAGCAGTCTTCAACATTTTACATTTAGAATCATAGAATTATTAAGGTTGGAAAGGACCTCTAAGATCATCACGTCCAACCATCAACCCAACACCACCATGCCCACTAAACCATGTCCTGAAGCACCACATCTATACGTTTTTTGAACGTCTCCAGTGATAGTGACTCCACCACTTCCCTGGGCAGCCTGTTCCAATGCTTGACTACCCTTTCGGGGAAGAWATTTTTCCTAATGTCCAAGCTAAACCTCCCCTGGCACAACTTGAGGCCATTTCCTCTTGTCCTATCGCTAGTTACKTGGGAGAAGAGACCAACACCCACCTCGCTACAACCTCCTTTCAGGTAGTTGTAGAGAGCGATAAGGTCTCCCCTCAGCCTCCTTTTCTCCAGGCTAAATAACCCCAGTTCCCTCAGCCACTCCTCTTAAGACTTGTTCTCCAGACCCTTCACCAGCTTCACTGCCCTTCTCTGGACATGCTCCAGCACCTCAATGTCCTTCTTGTAGTGAGGGGCCCAAAMCTGAACACAGCATTCGAGGTGCAGCCTCACCAGTGCCGAGTACAGGGGCACGATCACCTCCCTCCGCCTACTGGCCACACTATTCCTGATACAGGCCAGGAYGCTGTTGGCCGCCTTGGCCACCTGGGCACACTGCCGGCTCATGTTCAGCCGGCCGTCGACCAGCACCCCCAGGTCCTCTTCTGCCGGGCAGCTTTCCAGCCACTCTTCCCCAAGCCTGTAGCGTTGCCTGGGGTTGTTGTGACCCAAGTGCAGGACCCRGCACTTGGTCTTGTTGAACCTCATACAATGGGCCTCGGTCCATGGATCCAGCCTGTCCAGATCCCTCTGCAGAGCCTTCCTACCCTCAGGCAGATGAACACTCCTACCCAACTTGGTGTTGTCTGCAAACTTACTGAGGGTGCACTCAACCCCCTCGTCCAGATCATTGATAAAGATATTAAACAAGACCGGCCCCAAAACTGAGCCCTGGGGAACATCGCTTGTGACCGGCCGCCAACTGGATTTAACTGGATTTAACTCTGTTCACCACAACTCTCTGGGATCGGCCATCCAGCCAGTTTTTTACCCAGCGAAGTGTACACTAAGCCATGAGCCGCCAGCTTCTCCAGGAGAATGCTGTGGGAGACAGTGTCAAAGGCTTTCCTAAAGTCCAGGCAGACCACATCCACAGCCTTCCCCTCATCCACTAGGCAGGTCACCTGCTCATAGAAGGAGATCAGGTTGGTCAAGCAGGACCTGCCCTTCATGAACCTGTGCTGGCTGGGCCCGATCCCCTGGTTGTCCTGCACCTGCCTTGTGAGCGCACTCAAGATGAACCGCTCCATAATCTTCCCCAGCACCGAGGTCAGGCTGACAGGCCTGTAGTTCCCCGGATYCGCCTTCCGGCCCTTCTTGTAGATGGGCGTCACATTGGCAAGCCTCCAGTCGTCCGGGACCTCCCCTGTTAACCAGGACCGCTGATAAATGATGGATAGTGGCTTGGCAAGCTCCTCCGCCAGCTCCTTCAGTACTCTGGGTGGATCCCATCCAGCCCCATAGACTTGTGAGCATCCAGGTGGCATAGCAGGTCATTAACCTCTTCCTCTTCGATTATGGGGGGTTTATTCTGCTCCCCGTCCCCGTCTTCCAGCTCAGGGGGCTGAATACCCTGAGGATAACCGGTCTGACTAYTAAAGACTGAGGCAAAGAAGGCATTAAGTACCTCTGCCTTTTCCTCACCCTTGGTGGCAATGTTCCCCCCGGCATCCAATAAAGGATGGAGATTCTCCTTGGCTCTCTTTTTGTCATTAATATATTTGTAAAAACATTTTTTGTTGTCTCTTAGGACAGTGGCCAGATTGGGCTCTAGCTGGGCTTTTGCCATTCTAATTTTCTCTCTGCATGACCTAATGAGATCCCTGTACTCTTCTTGAGTTGCCTGCCCCTTCTTCCAACAGTGGTAGACTCTCCTTTTTTCCCCTGAGTCCCAGCAAAAGCTCCCTGTTCAGCCAGGCCGGTCGTCTTCCCCGCCAGCTCTTCTTGCGGCACATGGGGACAGCCTGCTCCTGCGCCTTTAAGACTTCCTCCTTGAAGAACTTCCAGCCTTCCTGGACCCCTCTGCCCTTCAGGACTGCCTCCCAAGAGACTCTCTCAACCAGTGTCCTGAACAGGCCAAAGTCCAGCCTCCGGAAGTCCATGGTTGTGGTTTTGCTGACTGCCCTCCTTACTTCACCAAGAATYGAGAATTCTATCATTTCACGGTTGCTAAGACCAAGACGGCCTCYGACCACCACATCTCCCACAAGTCCTTCTCTGTTGGTAAACAGCAGGTCAAGCGAGGCACCTCCCCTGGTAGGCTCACTCACCAGCTGCATCAGGAAGTTATCTTCCATGCACTCCASGAACCTCGTAGACTGTTTCCTCTCTGCCATGTTGTATTTCCAGCAGACGTCGGGTAAGTTGAAGTCCCCCACGAGGACAAGGGCTAGCKAACGTGAGACGTCTGCCAGGTGCTTGCAGAATGCTTCATCAACCTCTTCATCCTGGTTGTGTGGTCTATAAAAGACTCCCAGCAGGATATCTGCCTTGTTGGCCTTCCCCCTCATCCTTACCCATAAGCACTCGACCCAATCATCACAGTCGTCGAGCTCTGTCAATCGGAACACTCCCTAACATACAGAGTCACCCCACTGCCTCTCCTTCCTCGCCTATCCCTTCTGAAGAGCTTATAGCCATCCAYCGCAGCACTCCAGTCATGAGAGTCATCCCACCATGGTTCTGTGATGGCGACTAAGTCATAGCTATCCTGCCACACAATGGCTTCCAGCTCCTCCTGTTTGCTGCCCATGCTGCGTGCATTRGTGTAGATGCACTTGAGCTGGGCTATCCATCTCACTCCCAACATTGGCATGCCACCCCTAGGCTCATCTCTAGCAAGCCTGGTTTTTATYGCCTTCCCCCTTTGAACCTAGTTTAAAGCCCTCTCGATGAGCCCCGCCAACTCATGAACTAGAATCCTTTTCCCCCTTTGAGAAAGCTGAACTCCATCCGTCACCAGCAGGCCCAGTGCCGTGTAAACCTCCCCATGATCAAAAAAGCCMAAATTCCACCRATGGCACCAGCCTCTCAGCCACGTGTTAATCAAGTGTGTTTTCCTCTTCCTTTCAGTATTCTTCCCTACTACTGATGGGATTCAAGAAAACACTACCTGTGCTCCTCGTCCTGCAACCAATCACAATTTCATTCTCTCAGTCCAGGAAAGAGGTGATTGAGCTGCAAAGAAAATTGCCTCAACAGCTACCTACACAAATTTGGATGATGGTTTTAACATGTAGGGACAATAACAACAAAAGTCCCTTTTTTTTGTCAAGGAAAGAAAAAAACAAATGTAAACAACATGATCATAACTGAGAAAAGAGGAGTAAAAGTCTCAGAATAGATTATCAGAGAAGACCTCCACACACACACAGTCATACAGTCTGATGTCCCTGACTCGCTATTTGCTCAAATACTGGTAAAAGCAAATGTCTGTTCTCCATGCATGACATTAAAAGTAAAAATGAACAACATGTAGGGAATAACCAAATAATTTAATTATGTTATCAAGACATTTAAGTAATTATATTGCAAATACCTAAAAACTATAATCATGGTCCCTTAACAGACCAGAGATACTTAGAATATCACTATCCCTAACTGCTGAAGAAAGAAGGAAGAAATTAAAAAAACCTCTCCCTTACAAACATCTATATTCACCAGGCATCTTTAAAAAAACCAAAAATACTGGTGACGAAAAACTCCCAATTCCTTTCCCTCATTTAAAAAGTGAAGAAAGAACCTTGAATCAGAATTGTCACAGGATCTGAATCTAACCATAAAAGAGATTAAATGGATCATTTAAGCCTAATYGAAAACTAGTTTGTTCAGAATATCCAGGCTCAAAATTAGGTTCTCCAGTTTTTCAAAGAAAGCAGTCTCCGTCTTCCTCTTTACACCTTTCACATACAGCATATTTCTTTCTGCTTAAGAAGAGCTTCAATTAAAATATTTCCTTACAGACAATACCACTTTGAAACACTCATACTTCAATCCAGAAAATAAACATTGTCAGCATATTAAAATGTTTCACATATCAACTAAAGGATACCACACAAAATTATTATACATGTCACAGCCTAAATCTGTATTAAACTGAAAAGCAGAAGTCAGAAAATTATTTCTTTTTGAAATGTAAAGGTTTTTTTGAGGTAGAAAATGACTAGCTAAAGCAATCAGTCATAGSTTTTTCTTATTTCAGTGAAGTAAAAGCAGAGCTGTTCTAACAGGAGCAAACATTTTCRGTTATTTTAAGGATTTGTGGAAAATTTCCATGCAAGAGTTTATTCAAAGAGGGCATCTTTTGAGAACAGCAGGCTTAAAGATTTAGTGTAATAACCAAATGTATAATTAAAAGATATGTTCRAAAATCAAATAGAACACATCTTCAGTTTTGTGCATTGCTGCACTTTATTTTACCCACACTTTCCTGAGAAAACAACTTATAATCAAAATTAAACTCTCCTTTTTTCATTTTGTCACACTTAAAAGGTTTTTCCTATTACACTTGGAACTGGCATGGTAGGACAACCCTCAAGGCAGTATCAAACCCAACTCTCACTCTCCTCAGGCATGACCAGTGACACCTTGTCCTGCAGCCTCCAAAATGGTGAAGTCTCTTATGGTCAACTCCCATTCTATAGCAATTTGATCAGCTGAGACGTGAGTAGGTGGAAGGAAGCTAAGGAGCAAAGAAAAAAATCCACCCACTCCTTGAAAGTACACTGAYCATTTTCAAAACACTTTCACCTTTTGTAGTAAATATGACAGTATCACCTATCACTACTGATTAGTAAGAAGAGTAAGATSTGTGACCACTATCAGGCACTTAGGTATTGATGAAAAAGTCCCATGTCCTATTTCCCACAGAAATAGATGCAAGCAGAATGAAAGGTCTGAAGCAACTGGACCAGTGGGCACGGAGTCCGATAACTAAGCAGCTAAGTACCATGAGTTCCAACTTCCTCCTCTTCCCTAATCACAAACCGAGCAACTATAGGGCAACTTCTACTCCCTTCTCATTTACCCTGGGTGACTCACCTTGAGAATCATCTCAATTTATTTAATGAATTTTGAGATTTAATTTCCCAGCAACCCTCATGATATTCTCTCCTGATCAAGGAGCACAAAGGATTGTGGCACACACACACTTTTAATTCCAGGCTGGTTGAATATTTTCTTTTCCGTTCTTCCCCTCTTTACAAAACTCAAACAATTTACTTAATTGATAGGAGAGGTGTCACTGGTAAATCCAGTGTTTGGGTAAATACCTACTGAAAGCCAGACTCTAGCAAATAATGAATTCCTTKTTCATGTTAGAGACTTGACTTGTTTACTCACAGTATTTCAATGACAGTAAGGCTGGGTATTTCAGCCACTCCTTAAAATGCAGTTCCAAAACAATTCAATACTGCCACTGTCATTCCCCCTGCTCCCAGGCATGCATTCCCCCTCTCCCTCCTGTGATCTAAGCCAATGCTGGCACTCATCTGATCCTGCAGCAAGCCAGTTCATGGAGCAAAACCAGGGCGGGGGAGGGAAGTAGTGTTAATTTTCTGCTAGTTTAGCTTTGAGTCAGATGAATGCCAGTGTGAACACACAGAAAGGAGCAGAGCCAACTTACACTGATTTACAAATCACACCCTTAACTTTTCCTGAGGGCAATCTTGGAGGAGGGGGAAAAAAACAAGGTTGTACTCAACATTAAAAGAGACTTTTCTGATTTTACATTAYCTTAGCACTAGAATAAACATTTAGGAAGTTAAACAGTGCCCAACTACACAAAGTTGCCTCTGGCAGCTGTTACAAACAACAATATGGGCCTGTAGGGCAAGAGGAAAGTGGAGACATACAAGTTCTACAGAAGCAACAMAAAAAGGTTTAATAACAGCAAACCACTTCCTTGAGTTGTGAGCAACTAATTGGAAACAACTGTGTTAAAAGACAGCACCTGAAGTGAGAGCAGGTGGAGAAGTTTCAGAAAGATTGGTACGACACCACTAAGAGGGAAGCTACCACCAAGAGGTAGGGAAGACCTTCAGCTATTTAACACAGTACCACAAAGACAAGAATGGCCACAGAAGTCCCCTTTTCTGTCTGTCCTCTTCTCCGGAAGGGGAATTGAGGCCCTTGGATAGGAAGGGTGCCCATATTAGGAAGAAGCCTACAGCTGGGCTGCTGTAGTTTTAGGCTAACAGAGCTTGATTTTGTATCTGAGTGCAGTTATCTTCACCTGTGAAACTACACTGGCAGAAAGTCCTAGGGTAATGGAGGACAACTTTGACAGAATAGCTGCCAGGGAAAAGGGTGAAAGAAAGGGAGAATGTGGTCATGGAAACTAGGAGTTGTTTTCTTTTTCTTCCCCGTTAGTTCCCAAACTAATGTAAGTAAGGACAAAACCAAGACCACCATTGCAACATTTGGGAGGAAGACTAGTTTCCACTCATTTTCTGCCAACTTCATAGTAGTAGGGAAAAATAAAGAAAAAACCATTAACCTGGGAAAAAAACCTACACCAAGACAAGGTAACAGACACTGATAGGCAAGAGTCAAATAGAAATACTCATGGTGGTGCCAATATAACTTATTTTTCCTGTTACTTTTCTTTGAGGAGTGTATTTTATACACAAGGAGGGAAAAGTAACAGACATGTCTAAACAGTTGTTCCTCTAGCACCCAATTATTTTTCCATACTTATCGTCTTCTACAATAAAATACAAATTTCCTACCTAGGAACTGATAATACATCATTTTAAAATTTGCTGGTTTCTCCAGAGTTTCCCATGTTTCACTATGAACTTTCTTCAAAGAAGAGAATGCTACTTGTTCTCTGACCTTCTCTAAAGGGAAAAAAGATGCAATCACTGCACTTCCTGCTTTGTAAGGGACTAACAACACTGACCCTTTTTTCTGCACTTTACTCCAAAAGGATTCAGGGAGAGGAGATTAACAAGGGAAGGGGAGAGGAAAGCTGGGAAGAGCAGAAATGCCTCCAGTATTCAAGGCTTCTCAATACATATTGYTTCCTGCTGTTATAACCTTTAAAAGATGGCCGCTAATCCTTTTACCAATTAACCTATCTTCCACCTTTTCTACCTTAAACAGTATCTCCTTACAAAGGTTCTGACAGCAGATACAGACAAACAAGACAACTAGATAGTCAAAAGGAAAAAATTAAAAATAACCTGCTCTGAAAAAGGCAGATGAGGAAAGTAATAGAGGGAAGTTGAGAAAGAACAGAAAAGACACCTCATAGCGCAAGCTAAGTAAAGAGCTTTTAACCTTGTAAGGTCCTCCACTTTGTCACACCACTTGGGAAGAAAAGACTCCCACAACAGCAGCAAGATTTACAGAAGACTAAAAGCCACATAAAAAAACCCAGAAAATTTGCAACTAAGGTTCTGTCCCTGTCTTATCCCTATTCCAAGGCCCTTTCTTGTAAACTATGGATGGAGGGCGGGGGGGCGCTCAGAGGGAAAGCGTAGAAATAAATCATTGTTTAAAAAGCTAGAAATCAAGATTACACTATCATCTAGCAGCAAAAATAGAAAAGGGTTCCCTCTGAAACTTACATATATTATTAAACTATGAAATCTAACAAACCCTTTTAATTAGAAAACAGCCAATATTTTGAACATACTAACACATGCCAAAAGTAAAAAAGTTAATGTTTAACTAATTATTAAAATGACAAATTTTGTTATTAACTTGCCAATAATTCTAAAAATGAGATAATTTCCCAATCTCTTTATTAAACATCTTCCCACTAAGATTTTGGCCTTCCGTCATGTTTTCTAGATATTATAACACCTTTATAGCGTTTAAGTAAGACATTAGCTGTGTTTTGTATTTCTCTTTACAACTGGAGTTAAACACTGAAAATATGAAAAGTACATAAAAGTAAGAAGAACAGTTAAGCCTCAGTGTTTAAGTTTACTCTTCTAACCACAGATATAGCCAGCTATCAGGTGTTTTCAGGAAACTGAAGAGAGCACTGAGATCCCATTTTATAAAAACAAATATTAAACAACTCTGGAGGAAAAGTAACTCTGTTAGTCTGGACAGCTCTCCACAACTTAGACGTACTAATACATTTCTTGCATTTGCAACAAAGATAAGAGGCCTGTTAATAGAAGTAGACCAACTTTTGAAAGATAAGATGAACAACGTCACGCAGATAAAGTGGCAAAGGATTAGAAACCATTATACTTAGTTTCGTATTTCAGAAGGATTCAATTTTTCACCCATTCCAATTTTCTAATGCTTGTCCTGCAAAAATACTAAGCTGTGGGTTACAGGCAGGCATAATTTAAAAATGCAGATATGGACTTTTCACAGAAGCTGGCAAGAACAAAGGTATGAAAAAACTCTTGTGCTTTAATTTTGTGATAAAAGCACAATTTCTTCCCCATAAATTAATAGTAAAATAAGTACTATTCCTTCCAATTACATATAGTTTCATTCTCACAATAGGTTCAGAAAGGATGACAAAGCAGGGACAATAAATTCTTAAGTTTAGAAGGTAAACAAAGCTGCACTGCTAGGCTTCTCCTAAATCAATTTAAAATCCTAGTCAATGTATGCAGATCAGAAAACAAAGCTACAGAAGCCAGAGAAGCTGTATTGCAATAGTAAAATGTGAAATGAGAAAGTGCTTTTGAAATCAGTGAATTTTGACAGTCTGAGCAGCCACTGTAGGCATTCTGCAACATTCATTGACATGACAGTGTAAGGTGATGACTTGCCCTTATCACAAAGAGGCAGCAGCTTGAAGTCACATAGACAAAGCTGAAATACTATTTTGCTCTAAGTCTCATAAAAACCTCAAACCAGAGGATAACTGTTTTTTAATCAACAAAATCTCATGCTGGTATAACTCTAGATATTTTTCGAGCTAAAGTATTTTTGTCAGTATGAACTACATTATGTTGAGTCAACTTGCAGGTCTCAAGATCTCATTTGCGTTGGCAAGGATTTCCTCACTCATTGACGGGGAGTGGAAAAAACATTCCAGAGAGTTGCCATTGGCTCTACACTGAAGAAACACAAGCTACAGTTTGGCCTGTTCTTTTGGCCAGTTTCAACAGGAAGGAAGCCTGTAGCTCCATCAACTCTGCTAACACCATTAGGTGGTACTTTGACTTCAAGATACTCTGCCACAGGGAATTTACTTGAAACTAAAATCCACAACAAAAAATTAAGCAAAACCAATATAATAAACACAACCAAGAAACAAGAAAGAAGTGATGTCAAGCTTCAGCACCTAGATAAGGCTTAAACACTTGTGTTTTGTAGAGCATTTTGTGCACAGATGGGCACTTACATTAAGCTTTAGCTTGAAACAGTTGTTACTATCTGCCAACCTGAAATCTGAACATGTAGACCAGACTGGCAACTACTGTTACATTCCAAAGTCCATCAAAATCTGCAATTTAAAGAAAGAGAACACCTACACATGGATTTTAATTTACTCATCTTTAAATGAAGCTTTATATTCACTAATGCGGCTGAATAGCAGATTATAATTTAATAGATTCACCAGTTTCCTCTCATAATCATTAAATGTTACAAAAGGCTCTAACCCTAGGCCAGCCCAAATAATACTTCCCTATAGTACACTGGTGAAATGGGAGTATCTTTACAAAACATCTGTTTTGCTATCCCATTTTAACCACGTCTTTCCTCAAGTGTCAAGAAGCGCTGCACCTCTTTCCTAAATGATCCTCTCCATCTTTTTCTCTTTCTATAGTTTACATACCTCATTGCAGTTATGCTTATCTATTAGCCACACTTTCACTAGTTTCAGTGGGACCCGAATTTCCTACTACAACATTCAAAGACTAAACACCTTAGAAAAACCTAGCCATTCTTATTGGCAAAGAGAAGACTGCTAGGATTCTTACAGGCACCATCACTTAAAGCTCACTAATTAAAACATGCCTGCTGAAAGCATTTAAGACTCCTTGATAATCTCCAGAAAACAGGAGAAAGATTACTGTTACCATCTTTCACCCAAGTAGGCCACTGGTGAAGATTTCACGCAGTGGCAGAATCCACATATGTGGGTTCTGTGGTGAAGTCAGTTCAACTAGTTCCCGTCCTACTTTTTGAAGGGCTATGTTTTAATTTGCATCATTTTGGCAATTCAGTTAGAGACCCTGTAAACAGCTGCAGTGCCACAGATGGGCAAAGATGAATTCTTGAACTGCTCTTCCTGCTTGCCTATCGTAGCACTGCTCTTAGGTCTCCAGTTTCATGAGAGGCTTTCTTCATTAACAATACCAGCTTAATAAACTCTTCTCTCTTTTTCGCCATACCCCAATTGTGCAGAAAAACCTATGTGTGGGATCATACTAAGGGGAAAGGACGGCAAATCCATACGCTGTCACTGCTGTAGTGCAAAACAYCCCCCTCAGTGTGAAGTTACAGGAAACTACTGAGCTGATCTAACAGCTCCTCAGCATCAAAGGGTTAGTCTTACTCCATGAGATCACCTAAGACAGTTAAATAGCAATCAACTTTTTCCAGTTAGTTTTCTAACCCCCAGTACATAGACTGACCTGGCTCACAGACAGATGAGACAAGTACCAGAGACCAGCTGCTTGTGTCAGTGAAAAAAATCTTCCCTGTTCGGCCACAGCAAACTATCAGACTGGCCTCCGATGCTCACAAATGCTTGCATTCTTCCATTTTTTGCTTCCAACCTGCTATCTCAGAGCCATTTTGTTATATTATTCCAATATTTACATAGAAATACTGACAAAAGAGGTAAAACATTCCTTTCATGGCAGCAAAGGCATATTTTGTATCAATAAACCAAAACTACTCACCCAAGTCAAGGTTGAAGCTCTTCCAGAAAAGTACCACCATTTTGCAAGTGCAGCTACGCTAGCAACCTCTGCATGCATACAGCTACATTATGGAAGGATGACACTTGCATGCATCCAAACGATGCAGCCATGTTGGTACCATTCACAGCTTTGACAAGACCTACATCACCACAAGAGTGAAGATAACAGATTATYGTATCGATTTTTTTTTCCTCCGCAGTATGTGTATGAAAGCACTACTGGGAGAACTGGTATTTTCCTTTCAGTCGGGAAACCACAGGGGTTTTCAACCCCATGCAGGGGAAAAAAAGAAACAAATAATGGGTATTTTCTCTGAACCGTACTGCTTAACACATCACCTGCTAGAAACAAGAGGCTGGAGAGAACAGAAATTTCCACAATCCCACTAACAGTTCTCTCCCGCTSCTTACAATTTATTTTCTTCTCCTTCACCAGACACTGTGGAAGAGGAATCCAAAAAGCGTTGCACTTCTTTAGGCCTGGGAAAGGAAGATCAAAATGTGCTTCTTCTAGAGGAGCAGGAACTAATTCTTTAGCAAACCCTTTTACACATAGCTAAATCCTAACTCAGATACACAAAGTAAGTTATATTGCTTAAAAATTTGCTAGTGATCAAACTTCTCCTGGTATTCAACTAATTTTACAAAAAAATGTTCTCATTCTGACTGAAACTCCGAGTGTAAGCATCACAGATGTGATCCACTGTCACAACCTTCAACAGAATTCCCAGCTTTAATACACCTACCTCTACCTTAAGCAGCTCCCAATGAATACTAGCTGGTGAGGGTCTATCTCAAGTAATTTCATAATTCTTCTATGAACGGTTCAGACAAATCTTTAAAGTTATGTGTCAAAACAGCTAAATGAATTACAGCTATTAAAGACAGTTCTAATTAATTTTAAGATTGGCACAGTTTAAAATGACTGAAGAACTAACAGGCATAAGAGATGAAAGATAACAAATACTTTGCTAAATGTCTTTGTCTAATCCAATATATGCATCTTGGTAAACAAACTTTGTTATTCATGGGACTGCAAACTCTTCTGGGACTGACTTATTTAACAAATATTTATAAAGTGCCTTGCACAAAAGGGCCTAATCCAACTCAAGCTCTTTAGCCAACACCAAAGCATAAATAAAATATGATAATCTGGTATTGGCAATTATTTCAGCAAGACAGTTTAAAATACACAGTTTGAGACACACATGCACATAAAAAAAAAAAAAATCTTATCTCCACTTACCAAAGACAAGACCAATATTTAAAAAAAAAAAAGGGAACAAGACACCAAAAATTTTAACTGAAGCAGCTTCATAAGCCAATGTGAAACATACTGCTTTGTACTTATCAACCTAAAATGCCTTTTTAAGCATACTTTTGCTGAGCCCCTGGAGATCCCCTGTTCCCACGCTTAAACCTGTTATATTAAAAGCGGCTCTCTAAGAAAGATAACTTACCATTCCCTTTCAAAAAAACAAATGTTTGTCCAACAAATGGAAAGTAGCAGTGTGAACCAGCTGAATGAATTATAAGAAATCCAAGTACAGAACTCATGACACTTTCTTTTTCTCTCATTCTCTCAGGAAAGCYTAAATGGAGCAGGGGCAAACTCAGCAACTGATACTCTGAAGAGGAAACAGAATGAGAAAGAAATGACAAGTGCTGAACTGGTCTCTTAAGAAGGAAGAAAAGTTTCCAAGAAGAAAGATTAGAATGAAAAAGAATGTCAAAGAGAAGTATAAACAAGAGGGCACTAATGTTTCAGTTGTAAAGTATAGATCATATATTGCCTAGGCAAGGGAAGCAGAGAGTGAAGAAAGGATATGAATGAACAGATCTCTTTTCTACCTCACCTACAAATATGACAGGATGTCAGTAAAAAGGTGGTTGGAGGAGATAAATTCCACATGGGACAGATTTTTAAGGAGTCGAGAAACAATAAACAGAAAAAAATATGAATGCTATAAAAAGACAGGAGAGTACTRTAAAAAGAGATACATAGCACAGCATGGACACAGGCGGTAGAGACTTTTCTTAAGGGTTTAAACACAACATGAATTGACAAAGGATACAACTACATGCCACACTGTACAACTTCATTTTTTTGAAGTGTGTGCTTTTTTTTTTCCTATGTAGGTGAAACAGTTCATAACTTTTTCCACCTGGGGAAATCAGGCTTAGGACTTAGATGGGAAAAGACTTTTCTGCATTTCTAACCTTCAGTATAAAGTAGAAATCGATTCTCCCCCGCCCTTAAACAGCTTCAGGAAAACAGATGATTTATCTGGATGTACATATTAGTCATAGCTTCTGAGGCATCAGATCAGTAACAAGTACTAATGTCTTGTGGGGTGGTTAGATTCTGAAACTTACTGTATTTTTTTTTCAGTTAGTTTACCCTGCTGAAAGAGTAACTCTTCTGAGAACATATTGATAAACAGATGGATCAACCAATGAGATTTTTACACACATACAATGCAATTTCCTTTGAAAAATGTATTCTAAAGCCCTAGCTTTCACAGCCTCTAAGAATTTTCGTAAGAAATGCTCCCTAAAYGGATTTATGCTTGATCTTTCTACAAGTCACCTATAAAAATACCTGATAACAGCAAAGTATCTTCTTGAACAACAAAGATATGCTGTAGCAAATAAAATTAAAAGTTTGCTGTTAAGAGTATTTCACATGTCTGCCAGTGATTTATTACCCATTTTTACCAGCATTATCTATAAAATAGAGGTATACCAGATAAATACTTATTTCAAGATTCAATGAACTACATAAAATCTTTAGTCTGTAACAAGTCTTTAACAAAAAGCAAATAATTTCAGGCTTATTAAAACAACTTGATACTACCATGGCTCATCTTCACAGATAAATCTATTAGACCTGGGAGTACATTAAATATACCATTGCACACGACAGCCCAGAGAGACATCACTGAATTATACTATTAGCATGAGACAAACATCTAAGTCATGTTATCTAAAGAAACTATAACTATATATGATGTAACAATAAAATAATGCTTTTGATAAAGTATTTTGAGAATAACATGTATTTCTTAGGCGGCTTAAGTAACTCCTCCCTTACCCGTACACATTCTTGCCCCATACTGCTACATGCACTATGTCGGTCTAGGTATTAGGGCAATCATGTATTGAATCAGACCCATACAAACACATATGCAGGCACAGCAGCAGAGGCTCTGTGTGTGTGTGGAAGCAACAGTATCACCAAACATCTAACAGCCACCTCACCCTAAGAGTTTCTATCACTGTAGTCAAATGCGTGCCACTGTTACTACACAATCTTAGCAGCCCAGCAGCCTGCTGCTTACATATCTCACCCTTTTTTTCCTTTTCTTTTCTTCTTTTTTTCCCAGTCTTCAACTTCTTAAGAAGCTACTGTAACATGATTTTGGTTTAGTAAACCAAAACTGGCAGCTGCTGCTAACCTTCCTCTTAAAGGCACTGTCCCATAAATAGCAGAACTAGCAAAGCCCCATTTCCCATAGATTTGCATTCTATCTCAGCCATGCCCCTGTGTTCCAAGTTACATTCCACCTCTATCCCAGATGCCTATTATCTTACCCCTCTCTTCCAAGCACTAGCCACAATATACTTAACCTCTCATGTCTTCTAACTACTGAGTGAAGAAAAGAGTACTGCACTTCATATCTAGTTCTTACCCTACAGACAACTGTTTGCTGGCCAACTGGCAGGCTAAATACAGGTAACTGCTAAATTCATGCAAAACTTTCCCTAAAGAGATGATCTTACTCAATGAAGCCATCAATTTTAACAAAGCTTGTTAAATGTTATTAAAATGTAAAATCTTTGAAACCTTGCCCCTTGGCTAATTTCTTTGCTGAAATTAGCTGATGAGCTCAAAATTTATTGAGATACAGGATTAAAGAAAACATAATTGCTCAAGATTTGTGTCTTCAGAAGGGTGAATTAAAGATGGCTTATACACTACACAAATATATAAAAAACAACAGCAACTCTATTTCTTTGAAAAAAATATACAAAAAATAGATGCATCTCAACATCTTATCCATGTGAGAACAGTTGATTCTGAACTCCCAAATACCAAAAATTTATTTTCTAGCATGTCTAATTAACTAAGGTTTCTTAAAGAAACTGCATTTATACGTTCTATTTGTCCTCTTAATAAGTATTTGCATCCTTCGACCATTTTTTCAAGCGCATTTTAAAGGAGACGTAAAAGTCTCAAAGATAAAAAAGGCTTCAACAAATTTTGTGAGAACTGGCAGATTTGTAGAAAAAAGAAACTCGAATTCATGCCTTCAATGAGTGGAAAAGCAGGTGGAACTCTGCCTTCTCCACTGGCAGCCCCAGCAGACCAACCAGCCAGCATGCACATAGCACCAGATTTGATTAATCCTGGAATAAGCTTTAGATACTTAGTATTTGAGTGTTTATCTAACTTAAGAAAATCATCACAGTAGTGAGCATACGTAGTGGCTTTGTCCCGTTTTTGGCAAATTCTAGCAAACCTAACAATATCATGACTAATAGATGCACAGTTTTGGTTGTTTGGATTTTTTTGTTTTTTTTTTTTTTTTAAAAAACTTGTATATGCAACCTACAGAAATTTATGTGTTTTTTTTTTTTTTTTCCTACCACTGTGTGTTCCTAAGTTAATGCTTTTCTGAACACTAAAGGAAGCACAAGTTTTACATCCATTCTGAAACACCAATTTTTAAATAATGGAAAAATTAAATTCTGCTCATAGTACAACCAGGATCTGAATGAGTTTTAAACCACTCATCATTAAAGACAGTGAAATTTGATCTTCATCTGTGCTCAGAATAGGAAAGAGCTATACATTTTCCATATTGCTACAAAAATTGATTACACATAGCATTTTTCTAAGAATATAATGCATATTTTAAACAAGAGAATCTTTTTCTTGGTAAAATTCTGTGGCCAGATACTAACTTAAACAAAGTTTATTTGGCACATTACCATAAGTTATGCTTAACTTCTTGCCACCAAAAAAAGGTTAACACATTCTAAGAATATTAACTATTTAACTACACCTTAACTACACCTATGGCAACAAGAACATCCTGAGTGATGCTATTCATTTAACAACAGATATGTTCCAAGAATATGAGGATACCATATACAAATACCACAGATCTTTCAACTTTAATTATGTCAAGCTATTTCACTTGGTTTCACTAGAACCCAATTACGGAACACCAAAATCCAAAGGCAGCGTAACACAAAGCTAGAAAGAACTTAGTAAACATCTGYATATTGTTTGGAATACTTTCTTGCATGAAAGTTGAGGTTGCTGATCAATAAAGTTCAATGAAAAAAGTTCCTAATTTTACTATAATTAGGAAAAAGTTCTACAAAAACTTTTGTCAGGGACAGCATTAATATTATGACAGTGACTTTTTGGTAAGCATTCTGAAGAGAGGGTGAAACTGAAACAACTATTATACTCAAACCTCTGACTACAATTAAGAGTTTATAATAAATATTATCCAATTGTGAATCTGACAGCTTTCTCGCTCTCACATTTGCATTTACTTATGTGGAATCCATTCCAGATCAGTTTGCTAAGCAGGGCTCACGAAGTTTTAGAAAATCCACCAGCATTTCTCCTGTTTGAAATAGAAAGCATATACTTTTCCAGTTGAGATAACCTACTATGCAATTAAAGAGAAAAAACCCCCCAACTTCATTACTATATACATTAGTGGGAAAAAAGTTAACTTTCATTTCAATCATTTAAATATTTGAGTTTTGAGTACAGCTTTAAAAAAATCCAGTTCTGAATCACTGGAATTTTTATTCTATTTCCTGTAAAAGCACCAACAGCAACATCATTCAGCATTCCGCTTGCAGCAGTTCAGAAAAGATCAGCCTGATCCCTCAGTCCTAAATTTACAGTCATTTCATAAACTTGAGGTCACATCTGACCAACTTATTTCTTCCAGTGTTTCCAGCCATGGAGATCATGATAGGGAGGCAGCACTTGCAACAGGATGAAGAGCAATCTAGTTTTATGTTTCAAAGTACACTCTCACAAAGAAATAGTTTGCCAAAAGCTCTTTAAGCTGCCTAGCAAAAAAAGTATATAAGTTTGCTGAGAATAATCTCTTCAACAGATGACAGGTTTAATTCTACAAGGCTTGAAAACCATACCAGTTATCTATAAAACCAAAGACCATTACAAAACAACACAGGACCTCAGCCTTCAAAGCAATGCCACGGTGAGAAAAACCACCATCTTCTTCCATCCTGTCACTGCTGGAAAAGAGAAGTGTCTACCAGAACACCATCATAGGAAGAATGCCCATTTTCAAGAATTCTATTTTTATATCAGAAAATTTAAAGGACAAGAGAAGAACCCTTCGACTTCTCTTGATGTTGAGAAGGAAAATGGTTTACATTTTGCCAAGTCTTTGCAAGCTGGTGTAAGCAACGGTAGCATAGCAAGAAGATGGCACTGCCCCCACATGTAATGATAGGGATGATGCTTTATCAAACATCTCAGAAACAAAACTGGGATGACCGAAACTGAGTATCTCCTCTAACAGCCTTCCTCCCCTCTTCCCCTTTGAAGAGGGGAAGCAACATGAGAAAAAATAGCCAGGTCTTCTCAGTTTTTCAAAAAAATCAAGAGTCAGCTCAGCATCCATTCTGCTGCAGCGCAAGCCAAGGTACTACCTACAGATGAGCCTCYATAAGTTTAACATATGGATAACAGCCACAAGTGACTGAAACTTTCATTTAAATTGAAGGGCAAAACTTACTGAAGCTGATGACATGTGTCTCCTAATTTGTCAGTGGAACTTCCCTCTTGCCAAAAGCAATACCAGAATTGTGAGGTTTGACAAAACCCAGTTACAATAATACAGATAAAGAACAAATAATTGAAATATGTATGTGAAATGCAAATGCCTGGTTATCTGGCAAATCATTGGCTAAGCTGAAAATTATTCCCGATTTCAGTAAATTGTGGTCAAGCATGAATATAGTGCTACWTCTATAGAGTCACTAGCCCTCCTTACTGTAGTGCATGTGCAGTACCATTCTGGTGGCTAAAGTTACGATACAAAACAATCTGAACRGTCTAGGAGAATGACTCTGTAATAAATGTATGTCTTTTAAACACCTACATAAGTCAGAGCACTGAAAATTATATGCAACACCATTTTAAATGTTCTACAGTTGAATTTCAGAAACGGCTTTATTCAGTCTATATCAAATAACCTAAACTTATGAGGACTAAAAACCACTCCTGCAACCTACTCCTTGCTAGGAAGTATTCATTCGGAATTCCATTTTTAGGTATGTACTTACTATCACTAATACAGAAACACCTACAGGTCCTGGGCAGAAACCAGAGTCTGCTGGGCTACCAGGTACAGTACAAAGAACACAAAGTCCCTACCCTGAAGGCCTTGCAACATCTAACAGCACTGAGCATTCAGACTTTTAATACAAGCCTTTCAATGAATGAGACAAAGTACTACACACCTCCGTGTAGCGTTCCCAGGTCTCTCAGAGGGACAAAACAGAAAAAGAGAAGAAAAAAAAGAAACCATATGCATCTCCTCTCTTTGAAATCCCTCTTATCAGAACCATTTCAAGAATTTCTACTCGACAATTAAACTGACTTGAA
Source organism: Oceanodroma leucorhoa (assembly GCA_030449065.1). Lineage (NCBI taxonomy): Eukaryota > Metazoa > Chordata > Aves > Procellariiformes > Oceanodroma > Oceanodroma leucorhoa. The sequence goes on from JASVER010000016.1 coordinate 1,277,776, forward strand.
TAATGGAAACTAACGTCCCAAATATACTATATATGGAATGGAGCCCAGCCAGCCCCCGCAAAGACACCAGGCACCAAAAAATCGCACCTCTGACACTTTGTTACTCATCCTCAAATGGCGGAGTCTCGCCCAGGGCACTCACACCTGTCACCTGCCAGGCGCCAGGCCAGCCCCCCTCTCTCCCTCCCCCAGCAAGGCGAGCCCGCTGGCAGGCTGCTTCCGCCCCTCCCCGGGCCGCCGCAGCCCCCCGCCGCGGGGCAGGCCGGGGGCGCCGCCACGCACGCCGCCCCGCGCCCCCGGATCCCTCCCCGCCCGGGGGAAGCTTCAGCGACTCGCGAAGGAAAATAAGTTTCCATCTCTCGCTGGACGCCCCGCAGCGCGGCGGCTTCCCGTCCCTGCCCTCCCCTCCCCACCCCGCCGGGGAGGCTGACTCCCACCCCCACCCCGCCCCACCACGCCGGGATGAGCGGGGTGCCGGGGGCTGCTCCCTCCCCGCGCACAGGCCTCCCCTGCCCTCGTCCTGGCAGAGCCCGGGGCGAGAAGAGGGGCTGCGGGCGCGCCTCGGGCCCCCTGTCCCTCTCAGGCCTGCGGGCCGGGCCAGCCCCCCGCGTCTCTCCCTGCAGCCCCCCGGGGATGGGACCAGCCCCGCCAGGAAACCGGCCCGAGGAGCTGCCACCAGGCCCGCCTTGGCGGGGTCAGCCTTACCCTGCTGCTGCTGCTTCTCCTCCTCCTCCTCCTCCGCCTCCTCCTCCTCCGCCTCCCCCACCACGGCAGCCGCCGCCACTACCGCCGCCACCAGCGCCGCCGCCGCCTCCGCCCGGCAGGGGGGACCCCGCCGACCCGACCCGCTCCGCAGCCTCCCGCCGCCGCCGTTCCGCTCCGGGGGGAGAGGAGGAGGTGGAGGAGGAGGAGGAAGGGAAGGGGGGAGTCCGTGCTGCCGCCGCGGGCGGGAGAAGCGGGAGGCCGGGTGTGGGTGGGTACGGGGGGGTGGGTGGGTGCCTGCGGCGCCGCTCCCGTCCTCAGCTGGAACCGCTCCGGCTGCGCGTCGCTCCCAGCCCCCCCCCCTCCCCCCGCTCGCTGCGCTCCAAATCAAAATAGTGTCACAATATGGCGGCGGCGGCGGCGGCTAGGCATCGCGAGACCGGGCCCCGAGTGCTAACGGGATGCGGCGCGCGCCAATGGGCGCCGGGCGAGAGGGGGTCGCAGGGGCGGGGCCTCCGCCGCCCCCGCCCCCAGGGTGGGGCGTAGGGGGCGGGGGGGGGCTGCGCCGCGCGGGGTGCGGGCGGAGGGGGCCACCGCCTTCCCGCTAGGCGGGGGCGGGCGTTCCGCGCCGGGCGCCGGCTGCCCCGCCCCCCGCTGCACGCGCCCGGAGCGCGTGGGGTAACGGCCGCCGCCTGCGCGACGGCGGACCCCCGCCTCCCCCTCCCGTCCCCCCCCCGGCTGCGCGGCCACCGGGGAGCCGCGGCCCGGCCCGGCGCAGCGAGCCTCGGCGCCGCGATGCGCGGACACTTGCCCCCCCAGCCCCGGCCCCTTCAGCGCCTCTTCCTCCCTCGCCCCTTCTTGCCCCACCGGCTGCCGTCCCCCTCCCCCGCCGGCTGTGGCCACCACTCCGCCGGGCCCGGCGCCAGGGGAGGGGGGCGGTGGCAGGGGGTGGGTAGGTGGGCCGCCCGCCTGGGACAGGAGAGGCCGGCGGGAAACGGAGCGGGGTTTAAGAGAGCTGAGGGAGGAAGGGCAGCCACTACTGAGGGTAGCATCTGCAAGGAGAAAAAGAAACTGGGAAAAGCAGGATTAATTTAAAAAAACCACCCTTATATCCGAAACAGTTCTTCTGAGACGGAATTGCCAGACACTTCCTGTCAGAAATACTGGTGCTCTCTCTAAATTTCTTCATGCCTCTATACAGAGTACGTGATTCCCATCATCCCTCTGAGGTATAGGTCGGCCTAATTCTCTTTCCAAAATGCCGACTCAGCTCGGCAGCCACCAACACCTGTGGAAAGGATCCCCGACCCAGTCTGCAGGGCCAGGGAGGCCATGATCGGTAGGAGGGAAGCCTTGCCAGCCTCAGGGGCAGGAGGCCCTGTGGGTCCTAACATGCAGACTTGAAAATAGGGATCCAATTCCTCCTATGATAGAAAGACGGGCATCCTTGATTTTAGTGGGGCGTTCAAGTAGGTCTTCATATTTCCATAATTCGGGAAGTTTCATCTTAAGTGAAAAGACAACTTTTAGATGAGTTTGTAAAATCATCCAGTAAATCAGTTGGGTTTTGGGGGTGTGATACCTTACACCACTTACCCTTTCTCACCCTTCCTGTATTTCCTTTCTTCCTGCATCTCTTGGATCCCCCTTCCTCCCTGCAGCGAGCAGGTGCTGTCTAACAATGGACAGTCCATCCATCCATTCTCGGGTAACCCTACTCTGCAAAATATGGTCACAAGCAGAAATTGTGTAAAAGTAATCTTTATCACCTGTAGCGGAAGAAAACTGTCTCAAACCCTGCAGTCTAGAATGGGGCCTGGCGGGGAAAGGGATGTGGTGGGGCTTTCAGATTTCCCCATACAGCAGTGGTACTGGGCAGAAATCAGTAGAGAGAAAAACTTCTTTTCCCCACCTCAACTCCCAGAGGCAACAGTGATTTCCAGTGCACTCCAGTATGAAAGGAACTACAAAACTGCCAGGCCATAGTCACCTCAAACCTTAAAAGCTGCACTATCTGTTGCAATGGTGTGATGAGAGAGGTCCATACTTTCTCCACAAGACATCAGCTGTCAGACTGGCCAAGTGATACTTGTGAGATAAAATGACATAAACTAATAAAAACCTAACAACAGATGCACTAGGCAGGAACTAGATTATTTGTGACAATTTAGGCTAAGTGTTTTTAGCCTAAGTGTTACAAAAAATAAAATTGACTTTGCCATTGCAACAATGGATATTTTTGGAAATTATTGAAAATATGCTTTCCAAATGAAGGTATTAACATGTAAAAAAAAACCCCTCTCAACTGCATTTAGTTAAAATTGTCAAACAGAGAGAATCCCAGGGTAAGCAACTGCAGAGACTAGCTTTGCTTGGAGCAGGCAGGAAGAGAGAGAAAATGACACCAATGAGTCTAATAGTGAGTTGTTATGTTGGGAGGCAAAAAAAAAAGAAAAAAGGGAAAAAAGAAGACAGTGTCGTCATCGTCATCCCCCCTTAATGTAGCAATAAAGGTGTGTATATACATTCCAGTAAGAATCAGTCATTTTCATAAGCTACAACAGATAATTCAGCAGTTCTTTTGTACATCAGCAGCATGGCGCATGAAATGCATGTGTCCGAAGTTTATTAGTCAGCCCTGTATTGAGTCAAGGTTATACAGGGCTGAGAATCTGCTGAAATTTGTTTGTTAATTGTAAAGAAAACAGTATTTCCCCATACCCAGCCAGAAATGAATATAGTYCCTTACAAAAATGGGTAATGGGGCATCTAGAAAGAAGATGCAATGGAAAGATCAGATCAGAGAGATCTGTACCGGGGTTCGGATACAGTAATCAAACCTTTCTCGCTTTTGCTACCCATGCTGTAGACAACTCATGATCTGCCCAGTCATCCGCTCAAGCACACTGCTGTTCAACTCTTCCAGCACAACCGTTTCAAACTTTGCCAAGCCATACCTGACCTTTCAGACAGATAGGTTAGCATACTTACATGAATACATTTTGTGCCCTAGAAACTGAGTTTATTTTGCTAAGTTTAATACCAAGTTAAATATTTGACCCTTTTGCCTACAGTTGCTAAAACAGGGATTTGCCACAGGAAAGTGAAAGACCATCTCTCACTGCTCCATCAGCAGTATTTACTGCAATGCTTAAGCACTGGGATCATGTGAGTGAGCTGCACGGTCCTTTCCCCCCTTTCCCAGACTCTCCACACTGCATTTAGCCCATTGCTAAAGTTGCTCTTCTCTCCTCTATAGCGGCTAATTTTGAATCATTTTTTAACACCTTTCCAAAATCAAAGAACAATGTATTTACACAATATTCTGTATACTGAGATTCAGAAAATAACTCTTTTCCTATGTATCTGTAACAAGAACTAGGAGGCTCTATCTATATTAAAATCTGGGTGTAAGTCTTACCGTGGTGCAAATCAAGGCTCCAGTCTCCAGTGAGGCACAGGGAGCTGCCTGCCCAGCAGTCCGGTTGATTCAGAGCCTTCCTTCTTACCCTGCAGATTTTAGATACRACCCATTTTTTTGGCCATACAAGGTATGATTTCATGTTTTTAAAACCTTCATCAGACTGTTTATATTCTTCACTGCTAGAAAGTGAAATTATAAATAGGATTGGGAAATTATTCTAAACATATTGTACAGGAAACCCATTTCTGCAAAGTACAGTCAATTTTGTCAGCTTGGTACTGACATTTCTGATGCTGAAATCTCCTGAGAATGCTTTTTAGAAAAGGTAAGAGAACAAGTCCAGTTAAAACCAATCCACAACAACTGGCATAATTATTTCTGAAATTGAGTTTAAAACTAGTTTTCCGCAGTGGAAAAAGGTGGCATTGGCAGCTTTGAAAACACCACTTTTCCCTCCAACATTTACCTGGCAATTTCGTTTTCATTCTTCTAGACAGAAGGTCTGTCAGTCTTCGGGTTGACAAAAACAGAGGTAGCATTCACTGGCCAAAGGACAGTCCTTGGAAGCTCCCAGTCTGAGGTTACGTTCACAGCTTCTACTATAAAAAAAATTAGAATTTAGATTAATAATGTGACAAGGAAATACAGAAATTCACCTTCTTTCACAAGATTTGTGCATTGTACTCTTCCGGTTCTATCTAGAAGTTATCAGCTGTGTGCCATAGTATAATAATTTGACCAGGCTGGTCTAGAGAAGTAGATAATGCTGGATTTGGAAGTAAATTCAACTGCAGAGCCTCAGCATAAAGCCAAAGCTGTGATCGATACGCAGCATAGCTTTGCTCAAGTGAAGGTTCTCAGCACTTGTCTCCCTCACCCCACTATGAGTGCTTATACTATGTAATAGCTTTAAAAAAAACCTTTTTGTTTGCAGTGTAGTAGTTGTCCAGCTATTGATGTTTATTTGGAGGAGTGTGTTGGAAACTGTAGTGTCAATATTCTAGTTTACTATCTTTTCCTTCTGTTTTAAATGTCAGCGTAATCCTAAATCTGGTTTAAAAAACAAACCGAACCCAAAACAGTCTTCTTTAATCAGAAACATCAGCTCTAGGAGCTCAGAATTTATGAACAATCCTAAAATAACAAACAAGTATAATCATTCAAGTAGAAGAAAATGTTTTGGTAAAGAAATGGGTTTCAGGTCAAATTATTCAAAGACTACAGTGAGCTCCGGTGGCTTAGATTGCACATATGTGCAGTTACGAAAAGCTGTTGTGCCCTGGTGTTTTTCTTTTCAATCGACAGTACACAAACAGCTCCGCTATCACTGTTGAGACTCCCCTGCTTTTCCAGGTTGCTCCCTTCCTTTCCTCAAGATAGCACCAGCTTTTTTACTTCCTAACAGCTCATCTATTTAGGAGTAGAGAGCAAACATGACATTTGAGATAAGGACATGATTAAGAGGTGCCTTAGCGGTTCATGAGTTCTAGCAGCCTCGCAAGATTTGGATAAGGCCTTTGCAGAAGGGAAATCCATTCAGAGAGACAGCCTACCCTGGCATTTCAATTTTAAAAGCATAGTGAGTTGTGTTACAGCGGTGCGTTGTTGTAGGCTATGTATTAATCTGACACACCAAAATAATATGTTTTTGGAGACTTGGTAAGACTTTTTAATTTTTTTTCAATATCTTAAAAAACCCATTCATTTATATTGATCATGAGTGTCTTAGAAGAATGTTTACACTTGAAGGAAAATATCTTAGCCTAGCCAAAGCAATTCTGAAGTTTTTTAAATAATTGTTTTAAAACTGGGAAAGACCGCCATATTAAATCAATCTTTTGACTAAGTCGGAAGAAGTGCATCATTGATAGCATCAACAATTTACAGATCTTCCGCTGCTCTGAATAAGAGAATTAAAAATGTATGAATAAAAGYTCATATATGTTCACATGACATACAGTTGAGTCAATCCCTACTAGGGACACAAATTTAGTATTATTTAATGCTACCATATGCCTTTTTTATGAAACTATTTTTTGATAACTCAGTGACATAAAATATAGAAAGCCAAGACCATCTGAGGCTCCAAGATACTTCAGAAGAAATGCTGGTTACGTTTCTTCCCAAATCCACTGTTTCCTATGCTTTGTGGGAAATTCAGTAGAAAGTCATGATAAAATTAAATTTCTGCTTTTCTTAAGATTTATGTAATACTGGTATATAGTCACTGCATGTCTTTAGGGTCTTGATTCAGCAAAACACGTAGTCTCTTGCTAAAGTCCGTCTTTATTCAGGATACCTTCCAACCACTTGCTTAAACTTTACGCGGTGTTGAAACCTGAGGCAAAGAATGGACTTAAGTGTTTTTCTGGACAGGTATAACTTGCTGATTTGAGACAGGAAACCTGCCTTGAAATCCAAACAAATGACTTCCCTGTTCCAAATTCAAATCATGCATGAATGTTTTCATGGTAAAAACCCTTGCAGAATGTCTTACAGCTCTTTCATTTTCCAGCTACTGATTTTAACCTCTCCTGTCTCATTGACTTCAGCCAAATCCCTTTCCTTTACACACTTTGTAAATGTGAGAGTGCAAACTGCAATATACTTAATCTTATTATATATGTTAACACACAAGGTGCAATAATTATATTGTGTTTAAATTCCCCCAAATGTGGAGGAGGTTATTGGTAGGTGGCTAGTATATGTTAAAAAATAACCCAAAGTACTCTCTAAACCTAAATGATTCACGGTATTAGATTTCTCCATCATCTTCTGGCCTTCTGCCCCACTGCTGTAATTACCTTAACTCCTCACCCAATAATAAAACTCTCTGAACAAATCCTGTGCCTGCTATTAAGGAAAATTAAAGCTTAGTACAGATTCCCGGCATTCTTTCTTCTCTTCAGCTGTGGTGCTTGACAGTTTGCATAGTACAAATGAAACACACAAAGCCTTTAAGCCAAGCCATATTAAAAAAAAAAAAAAAGTAACTCAGAGCTTTCTAATGCTGATATGTATTAGAAACAGTAAATTTTGATGAAAAGCGGTACCAGATTCTCCATTTCTGTAGAAAACTCACTGGTGTAACAAAACGGAATCAGCCATGTAAGCTTATATACGCACTGTACTGGTTTGTTTCCTCCTGGAGCTCATGCAAGCCCTTGTAAGGAGAAGGCAGCTCAGATTCCAGGTCCACTCTGTCCCAGGCCTGTCTGAGATTGCCAGCAGGAGTGAAAATTGCAGGAATACATTGCACTATATAACCAGCTATCCTCTAGCTACTGCGTCAAAATCACCAAATTCCTGTTCTACCTGTGTGACTTTCAAGTTCCAAGTTGAGTGATGTTTCAGTCATCATCTCTCAAGCTTTTACCTTTTCAGTGGGAAAAGTTCACTTGTATGTACCCACAGTTAAAAAAGTTTCAGTATCACAGAGCAAAATATTAAGAAATACTGAACTTCTAATCATCAGCTCACTAAAATTACGAAAGGTCATCCTGTCTCCAAGCTAAAATGCTCAATACAACTATGAAAATTGATACAAAAAAATAAGGTGGTCATTCATGAAAACGACCAGCTAGTATCTCAGCTGTTTTTAGCTACTACAATGTCACATAGAGATAGAAGAGGAAATTGTGGGAAGTTTGTTAGGAGTTGCATAACGTACATATTTAAAGGAATGCATTAAGATCCAAAATTTTTAATGTTTACTTGTTGGTACATTTTTCTTCTCAAGATCTTCTGATAAATAACAAAATACCTTAAACCCCCATGAAAGTCTGTTCTTCCATCAGGAGGGTGCCCATTCTGCAAAATACACACAATCYTCAAGAACGTAACCCAGAAACTATAACCCCAGCTAAGCCAAACGCAAATTTGTGCTTAAAATTAGGCATGGGAACAGTTCTGTTGCCTACTCGCACGCTTAAAATTAAGCATATGTTTTAACACTTTACTGGATTAGGGCCCATGTCAGCAAAATAAATTTCTTGGGAAGAAGTAATAAAAACGTAGCTTGCAGTGAGGGACAGCAGAGCCATTCACAGCTACAGAAGCTTTAAAACACTAGCTGGTATTTATGTATTTAAAGAAGAAATCAGGCGTTAAACAAAACATTTATTTTAGATAGCTATCTAATTAGTCTGCTACAGAAGCACCTTCATTTTTCTTAATTTGATGAAAAACATTTTTTGCATCCTTGCATCCCTGAAAGCAAATTAAACTACASATCAAGGAAAAAAATGTTTTGCAAGCACAAGCTTCAAAAGCAATTTCCCCACTGTTTAGAAACAGCCTGGCTGTTCCAGAGTTACTAGTGCATTCCCTGGAGAAGGGGACAGACAGGAGGCCAAGCTTTTTAAACACTAAGTTTCATTGCACACATGCACCTGAATTTGCTCATTCATATGATTTATGCAACAAATACATCACACAATTGCATATATACAATAAATGTCAGCTAACAAATTCTCTTGTATGCATTGTGCACGGATGTGTATTTATTTTTAATGCTAAGAACCTCTCTAAATATTTGGTATTGTACGTCTAGCCTTTAAAGAGAACTTACATCATTTGCAAAACCCGAATGGATACAATTCTACTAGGCTGTGTCTATGTTAATTTTATTTTTTCCAGTAAAAACTTTCTGTTGCTAATGACAGTGCAGCAAAGTATGAATTCTAGTGTCTTCTCAGATCTGCCTTATATATGGAGATGCCAATGGTCACAGCAGCTTACCCTGCACTAGCGCTTTGGCTCTTCCCAGTAGCAGTGGAGCTGTAACAATGGGCAATCCTCTCGCTAGCATCCTTACACAGAAAAATGTGTTAAACTCTTTCACAATAACAGCTTCATTTATTCCTTTAGCATTACTTCACACCTGAATCACCAGGCAATGCACGTGCAYTGTATTTTCTGCATTTTCAAAAGGAAAAACCTTCATTCAAAAGACTCTTGTCTTTTGTTTTCAAGTTAGCTTTTTCTCCCATCTTTAGCAGCCCTCTCCTCATAGCCAATTTTCCGAAGGGGACAAGGTTGCTGAGTACACAGCCTGCAGGTGTTTGTGCCCATCCCCCATTCCCAGCCACAGCCTCTGCCATTGGACAGTTCCAGATGGACACATCTGTAATTCTCAAGTTTTTCAGAAAACAAGTGTCTGGGGCGCGAAGAGAGACATTAGCGTCCTTGCAAAAGGGAAGAATAAAGATGGGTCTTTCCTCACCCTTATTACAYGTGAGAGAATCTACTGGGAACACCAGCCTTGAGACATACGTCTATAGAAAAAACAGGTTTCATGACTCCACTGTTACCAAATTCCTGATTTCACTGGGATTCAAAGTTCAGGATCCTCAGTCCTCTTTTCATATCTGATTTGCACAGTCCACTGCTCAGTGAAGACCTCTTCAAGGTCCCAGTGCCCTACAGTACAAACAAACATTAAACAGTAAAGGTATTGACTGCATAAAACCTTTAAGATGGGAAGAAAAATGGTTCCAAGAGAATGTTTTCTCTGGTAATCCTTATGGACAGTTATAGGACTCTAATTAGCAGGGTTTGTAAAAAAAAAATCCATTCTTCTTCCTACCTCTGATGTCAGAGGTTGCCTTTTCTTCAAAATTCACCCCTTTACCAACACTTCTGAGGTTCTGTTTTGATTTCRGCAGTGATGGCAGTGATGTATACGGGTATCAATCAGGTTAAAGTTGCATCATTTTAAAAATTGCACAGTTCTAGTAAACCACTGTGCTACCTGTTGAGCTGGAAATAAGCACTGTGGAACCCATAGCACATACCAGTCACGTCTTACTTCCTTTGTATGCCTGTCATCTTCTACCGATGGGCAGGAGACCTGAGCACAAATGGAAATGGTGTTGTGCTGCATGTGTGCAGGTTTTGTGTCTAGGCAGTGCTGCAAAGAAGCCTCAGCACTCATCTGCACATTGACCAAAAGTGTGGGAGAAAGGAAAGTTTGATATATTGGCAATTGCAGCAAGGTTGGGGCTAACTCAGGCTGGCCGGCTAAGCCAAGATGTGCTAACCTGTATACAGAAACCAGCCCCATATGCCAGGCTAAGATATGAGATGGCCAGAATGACAGTTCAGATTCACCAACAGTTAAATCACTGCTGTGTTTTTAAATAGCTGTAGTAATGGAACCATAAAAACTCCCACCAGGTTGAGGTCTCCAGTTTGGGAGCTTTTTCCTAATGTACTGCATATTTTAAAGCTTAATCATCAGCCCTTCTCCAAGCAAAACTCCTACCCATTTCAGTTAATCTTTGTCGGAATCAGTCCCAGTACTGGGTAACAGGCTGCAGTTAAAGTAAAAATGAAAAAGAAGTTTCTAATCACAGAAATGAAGTTCTGAAATAGTCTTCCAACAGTAATGGGGAGTGAAAACCAGTTTCAAAATGGAGTAAAAACATACTATTGCAGCTTCATGGAACTATGTTCAATGAACCATAGAGGTCTCATCCGGTTCAATTTCCTAGCTACCAAAATCYAATACCTGGTAGTCATCTGAAATTTGTACATGCATCGAACTGTTACTGATTAAAATAATTGTCACTGAGTATTTATTTTAGTTGAGACCATCATCCTCTTAAACCACTGTTAGTAACTCTTTTTTTATAATGTCACTTGTCAGCTCGCTTGTAAATACCTGATGCCCAACAGCATAAACAGGCTTTGTTTTTAATTTAGAGAGTTTCGGTTTTATTTTTAGGAGTAATATTTCTATCCAGAAATCTTGCTACAGTACTGTGCACAAATTTTTGTTCCAAATAATGGAGGTCTACAAAGGCAATGCATTTATTAAATTACAAAAGCACCTGTGCATTCCCAAGGCAATAAATATTCAAGTAGTAAGTGTGTTTCCAGTATGATTAGTGCTCTAAGGAGCTTTGGGGTTACAAATCAAGGTTTTTAAATCTAAACTAGCTTCTACCCATCAGCTGATATAGGAGAGAAAAAACCCCAAAATAACATACAACAAAGGACCCAGAAAAGAAAGTTAGGTTTTGGTTATTTTTTCGATTATAGTTATCCTAACCCTGAAAAAACAAAGGAAGATCACAATGAAAGAAAAACAGATGTGGAAACAATTCAGACAGTGTTAAGCTGCTGCAGCTGAGACACGTAAGGTACCTGTATAAAGAACAAGTAACACAGCATGCTGCACAAGAGGAGGCCAGAGGTGATTTTTAAAGTGTCTAAGACAAGATGCCCTAAATGACAGGTTTCCTTTTGATTGTTCATCTGTGATAAATCATTAATTTAATCTGTCCAACTTTTAGTTTAAGAATGTATAAGCCATTCATTCTGAGTCACAATTCCATCTACTTTAATCTACAGCCTTTATTTCTCATACCTGGAGCTTAAGTAAATTTGTCGTTTGCAGCTTAGATAATGCAGCTTCAAAAAAGGAATGACATAGAGCACGTGGCCACGTAACTAGGCACTATAACTACAAGTGCTTCCTGTTTCTTTTACAGGTATGATGAGTTGTACAGGAAAATTATATATATGTAGTCACCCTGAAGCAATATAGTGATAAAAAACCAGTACCTGGTATCATTTCAGAATGGAAGCAAATAGAAATGTTGCAAAAGGGGGGGGGGGGGGGAAGTTGCAGTACAGTGTGTAATTTTCTGCTGAAATGAAAGGACATGCTGTCATAGATGATGCAATAAAATAATAGTGTACAACATTAAAACACAATGCATTGCAGTAAAGGAGCTGGCTTGCAGATAGTACACCTACATTTCTTGTAAGGTGTTTCTTCTTATTGCAGTTGTCTCACTAAAATGAAGAACTCTTTCATGGATATCTTGGGGCAAACTTTGCCTTTTACTCGTATTGATTTGTAACAGTTCCTAGAAATTGCTCTAACCATCTTAGAGAAACAATAAAAAGCAGATAATTTTGAAACAGCAATAATTTTTATACAACTTTTAAGAAAAAAATGTGTATATTACTTTGGGAAGTACTTTTAGCAGTATTGTGGTGGTACCACTTCTAGGCACTGAAATTAGGCTGAAAATAGCTTTTGAAATATATGAGAGTTGCAGTATCCATATCATTTTACATCTTCTTGAGATAATCCAGTGCCCTGCCTTTAAATATGCAGATCGGATAATCAGAGTGTTCAAACGTACTCTTAAAATGTTTTGCTGAGTACAGCTCCAGTGTCGCTGTAATGTAGCTAGCAGAGATACTTTCTGTTCTGGTTACCTGGCCAAGCATTAAGTTAATACAGCTTTTAATATTTGTACTTAAGGAAAAGATCAGTAGTTAAAAAGGACTTAACAAATCAGTTATGTAGTTTAAGAGGCCTCATTACTGTGTTTTTGGTACGAATAATAAACATTCTAAACTCCACAAAGTCTGTGGTGCTGTGAGCATTAATTCCAGGTTTAGTACTAACTAGGAGAGCATTTCAAATGTAAATCTGAAGGCTTTTGGTCATTGACCTTGTGGAGCTGACTAGTGTAGATTGTAGTGAGGTCCTATGTTCGTGGCATAACTCCAGGCAGTATTAGGCAAAATTGTTCGCAGTGTCATACCGGCAGCAACGCGTGCTATATCAAATCACTCTGTGCAAGCAGAAACTCTCCCATCTGGCTTATAACAACCTATGCAGAAGTAGAGGGAGGAACACAAGGCTGCAGGAAGTCCCAGCCAGCGGTTTGTGGCGCACAGCTAGACCCCAGCTGGCTCTGCAGCCCATCTCGAAATAGACCCTTTATTAATCAAGATAATTTTTTGAGCAGAGTTCTTTCATGTCACTACTCAACACACAGTACCTGGACTGTGGTGGCAACACGTGCCTTAAAGACACCCTGCTTAAGAGTGTGTAATCAACACATACTGAAAGCAGTATGATGTGTCTTTTAATCACATTGCATAATGTAGAGCAGTTGTTTGCACGTGCTCTAAAGCAAGAACTGTTTATATTGCTACCCTGGCAAAGTAAAGGGGGGCAGGGAGAGAGAGGTAATGCTGTCATCCTATTTTTATGGGGAAAACAAAGAATAAGAAGTGAGCAAGAGCTTCCTGTCAGGAGTAATACCTGAAACACTGTTAATAAAGACATTTGTTGAGCGCTGTGATTCCTAACATTTTAATTCTGTAGGAAAATGCTCACCTGTAAAATATTTATTTCCTTTGGTGGTAAGAAAAAAAATAAATACTGTGCCATCCACCTGACTCTGGAGACATTACAAATGGCTTAATTAAAAGGCAAGCATGTAGGACAGCACAGCAACAAACAGGTTTGTAACAAACAAATCTACGTGTAGAAAAACCTCTCCAAAAACATGAAGAGCAGCAGAATTACCTGGGCAAAGGATGGGTCCTTTCCTCTAGTGCAGAACAGGTTCCTTGGCATGCATGAATGAAACCCAGGCTGAATGGATGCATGCTGGGAGCATGGAGCCATTGGCATTTGGCATGCATACAACACAAAACAACCTGAAAACACAGAACCCCCTCACCCCAACAACAGCAAAAGCTGGGAAATAGATCAAGTGCATCACTGAATTATTTCAAAATATGGAACAGTTCCCTCATATGAACATTTTTTCTCTTCCATGATACTCTCAACATAACATTTCTGCCTTGTATTAGGTAAAATTCTAACTATCATTAGAATTCCTCTAGGTTCTAACRTGCTTAAAACAAAAGAAATCAAAATTTCTACTGATGTTTACTGGCTCATTTCTACCAGTGTACTGTCCCTTGGCATAAATCTACAATTCTTAGATTTAAACTTATGAACAAGCAACTCTCCTTCTTATTTGTGCTTCTGTGTTTCCTTTTGAAACTCAAAACCTATACCTTTTAATTGCGCGGGTTTTTTTYTTATTCACAGCTTATTAAAAACATTTCTACTAAGAGCCAGTTCTTGGTCATCCTTCATATTAGTTTGTTCCAGTTCTTTTTCTTGAAAGTGCCTGGCTGACACGTGTTCTCACCTTCATGAAATGGTCCTTTTTTAAAACAGGAAGAACTTCTGAGTAAACAATGTCATATTAGGCTTTATAAACAAGGGTAGAGTCAGCAAGATACAGAAAGTAATCTTGCCCTACTCAGCACTGGCTTTCAGAGTTCAGTATGGCTTTAGATGAGTTTTATTGAAACCGGAGAAGAGCAACAAGGAAGGATTAGAAGTCAGAAAAATGCAACCTATGAGGAAAAGATTGAAAGAACTGGTGCTGTTTGATCAAGAGAAGAAAGGGTCGAAGGCAGATAAAATAACAATCTTCAAATATGGAACAGTTGCTTAAAAAAAAAAAAAAGTTTCAACTGCTGCAAGGTTTGTGGCTAGACCTTAAGTGAACCTTTCTAAACAGTGAGAGCGACAAAAGCGTTGCAACAGCTAGGGGAGTTCACACAGTTCCGTCTTTGGAGATTTCTACCAACAGGTTAATGTATAAACATCTGTCAGGAATGCTGTAGGGTACAGTTCATCCCACAGGGGATGGATTAAATTACTTCTTTAAGTCCCTCCCCGGGCCTATTTCTATTATACACAATTCTGGTTATACAATAAAAATTTGTAATTAAAATGCAAACATTTTTGTTAGTTTATCACAATTGTTTACTGTTGTGATCAACTCCTCTATCAATGTAAAACACTACCATGTCAGACACATGCAAAAAAATGTTGTTCAATGTAATCGGAAAAAAGATCTGCATTTTTACAAAGTCTTAYGGTTCACAAAAGACTATGTCTCTCTTCTTTACCTCTTCCCTCAGACTAACAGCTGATAAAGGAACAAGTCACTTTATTCTTTAATGCTATTTGGTATTAGAAATTATCATCTCATGCATTATCAGTAAGAAGACTGGTCCACGAGTATTCCAGCTCCTGTATTCCAGTTTATATACAAAGGATTGGAAAGGATCTCCTGGGTCATCAAGCCCAGGTCCCTGTTATCAGAGTCAGCCCTGCAGTCTATAATTTATCAAGCTTAAATTTGTTTGCAAAGTTCTGTCTTAAAATGCTGCTTCCATTATATTGACTGGGTGGCTGTTCCAGGCCTCTCTCCTCTGATGTTTCAAAACTTCTTAAGTTTTCAATGTAAATTTAGCTAGGGCAGTTTATACTACTTCATTCCTGTGCCAGCACTGATTTTTACCTTAAATATCTGCTTTCTGTCCCCCAGTGACAGCAATCCTATCCTCTCTTGTTTTTAAGGTTAAATTTTTTTTTGTCTCTTCTTTAACTGGTCCCTTAGCTGCCTTTCATTTTCTCCTACAAATTTTCATCTTTGCTCCATTAAGTCTTGTTTTCCTTGATGTGTCTCTTTGACATCCAGATGGATTGGATTCTTCCTTGTCAGCAAGAAGATCAGTTGACAGACATGTACCTCATCAATATGGCACGATCTACTCCTAAAGTATATGTTGTGTTTTATCTTATTTTTAATTTTTCTCAGTATCTTCAGTTATATTTCCTTCAATATTTACAAGCTTTGCATAGGGTTGAGATATGATCAATGGATCCAGCTGCTTATGTTGTAGTCTTGCTTCATCCTAATCATAGGTACGGTATTTGCTATTTATGTCCTTTCCTCACTATCTGACCAAGTCTCAGCTATTTATTCAAAAGCTTTACTTCTGGATTCCATTTCACGTGCTAGTTCTTCCAATATACTGGTTATTTTAATGTATCATCTCTGTCCCACCCTTCAAATGAGCACATTCAGGTCTTTCAACTTTGCTGCCATCTCAGGTGTGCTCATTTTAAACACCCTTCTCCTGACACTGTATTCCTCAGTAACTTAGAGGCAATACCATTTTTTACCTATAGTTTCACTCCCTTTACTTGTTTCCATGCTGTATCTTTCCTCAAATGGTTGGTTATTGGTACTTATTTAAATAAGAGGATATCAGTCAGTATTCTCACCAGCTACATTTTGCGTGGGAGCCTACAGCACTCACCAGAAAGGAGGCAACTAGGATGCGGAGTCCTCCCCAACCAGAGAGGGTCCAAGTCATTYCTACATGCATGCTCTGCTCACCCACCCCACTACAGGCAATTCTCATGTAGGGCCTCCCGTGTCCCATCTGTTAGCCTCAGTTACTGCATAGTTCAAATAAAAAAACCTTCTTGGGGCCAAAAGTGGAAGGAGGAAGAAAGGGCTTGTGTCTACAGCCCAGTGTCAGAGTTTTGGGCAGAGGTGACTCCTGAGGTGTGGTCCCCAGGCCGTTAGTGCATTTCGCTCAGAGGTGGTGGAGTGCACAGCACTGGCTGCCCGTGCCAGCTCTCCGTGGATCAGATGCAGAGAGGTGGGTGCTCCAAGATGAGATTCACAACAAAATCACTCTGAGCGAACGGGAGATCCTGTGTCTCATTGACATTTCAGTGCCTACTGACGGTGCGGGAGAGAGAAACCTGCCGCTGCGGTGGGAATTGGCGTGCCTTCAGGTGGAGGGGCAGGTAAGCAAGCAGGCTGGGTGTTTTGCAGGCTGCATGGCTACAGTTAGGCACCTAAGTTCCACTTCAAACCAAATGTAAGCACTTTGGTGCTTTCAGAGTTACTTCTTTATCAACAATTTGCTGATAAAACCTGAGTCCAACAGAAGTTAAAGAGAAGCTTTATGGCTGTGGACTACCTGACCTCTCTAACCACTTCAAACTCCCTAACCTCTGCAGCTTGCCTGTCTGTAAAGGAGCCRTAACACCCTAGCAGAGTTTATGTAACTGCTACTCAATATTGCATTAAGCTTCCTCCATCTGACATGTAAAACTTCCACCTGCTCAGTCACCCAAGTCCTGACTTGAACTAACAACTCTTGATACTACGGCTATATTTGCCCCTAGCAGGCTGATAACAATGTATGGAGGAGCGCCTGATCCAATTTATGCTATAGCCTGAGACCGTAATTGTTTTACACTGGCTGTTATCACCTAGCAGCAGRATCAGTTTAAGTTTGTTGCTCTCTAGAGAAGAAGGAAACCGCAAATACAGTGAGAAATCCATGTGCCGTGGTGTTTTAAAATGTCAGAGAGCCACTACTGTATCATTAACTATAATTTTGAGCTTTGACAATGCTGTCAATGAGCCTTGGTATTTTGTCATCACTGTACTATTTGTAAAAATCTGTTTCTCTCCATTGGCTTCTTCTTTCGCCGCTGTGGTTGGCAGCCTTGTTATTTGTTTTTCTGTCTAATGGAAATTCTAGAACTACTGGTGGAAAGCGAAGTGTTGCTATGAAAAACACATGATTCCCCTCCCAGCCCCCTTTAAATACCTCTTTCTTTCTCTTTGTTTAAAAATGAATACTTTACAATGTAAATGAATACTGTTTCCWCCCTCTCCCAATTTGTTCCAAAGGCAGCAGGAGCTTTTAAAAAGCTGTTTCTCTCTAAACTAACCACTGAGATAATTCTGAGTTACTGTGAAAAGTTTGTCTCTGTCTATCCCCTTCTCTTTTGCACAGAGACATTTTCACAAATCTCCTGTTATCAGGCAGTGCTGAGAGTAGAGCAACTGTGGAGTCTCTAAAATGCCAGCAAAGATAATTGAGTTTGTGGTGATAAAGTGCAGGAATAAACAAAACATTGTAGCATGCTTTAAAGATTCAATCCTGCTCTTCATTTGAGCATTTTCTTTGCCCGATCCACACAAAATAAATATAAAAAAGGCCAGCAAGTACAAAATAAGCCTCTGTATTCCACCAGAGCAGAATAAAGCAGCTCATAGGCTTTCTGTTTAAGCAACTTTGTAAAGCTCTGGTTATCAGTGAGGCTTCCAAACTTATAAATCTAGCAATTGTTGTTACTACCTTTATGCTTATTTACAGCATATCTCCAATTCCTCCCCCTTAATGCTGCTGTGTGCAGAATCAGCTTTCTGGATGTTTCCTCACAACATACAAAACAGCTCAACTTACCACCTGTAAATAGCTCCATCTGCTCCAAAACAATTTATATCTAAAGAAAAAYGAAGACAGAAAGAGCTCCATTCACCTTGCTAGAAGGCAGTCACTGGCAGTACTTGCTCCCTCTCCATAATGCTCTGGGAAGACAGTTTAATGAACCAGCTGGGCATTCCCTTCCCTACATTCTCTGAGATACTATAGGCTTTATGGTCCCCTTCTTTTCCCATTTGTCTGGTCGCATTAGAACAGGGGATGGAGATTGGTGACAAGTGGTGTCCCTCAGGGGTCCATATTGGGACCAGTACTGTTTAATATCTTCATCACATAGACATAGACAGTGGGATCAAGTGCACCCTCAGCAAGTTTGCAGATGACACCAAGCTGAGTGGTGCTGTTGACACGCCTGAGGGACGGGATGCCATCCAGAGGGACCTGGACAAGCTGGAGAAGTGGGCCCGTGTGAACCTCATGGGGTTCAACAAGGCCAAGTGCAGGGTCCTGCACCTGGGTCGGGGCAACCCTGGTATCGATACAGGCTGGGGGATGAAGGGATTGAGAGCAGCCCTGCCGAGAAGGACTTGGGGGTACTGCTGGATGAAAAGCTGGGCATGAGTCAACAATGTGCGCTCGCAGCCCAGAAGGCCAACCGTATCCTGGGCTGCATCAAAAGCAGCGTGACCAGCAGGTTGAGGGAGGTGATTCTGCCCCCCTACTCTGCTCTGGTGAGACCCCACCTGCAGTGCTACGTCCTGCTCTGGGGCCCTCAGCACAGGAAAGACATGGACCTGTTGGAGCAGGTCCAGAAGAGGGCCACGAAAATGCTCAGGGGGATGGAACGCCTCTCCTATGAAGACAGGCTGAGAGAGTTGGRGTTATTCAGCCTGGAGAAGAGAAGGCTTCGGGAAGACCTTATTGAGGCATTTCAGTACTTAAAGGGGGCTTATAAGAAAGATGAGGACAGACTTTCTAGCAGGGCCTGTTGTGATAGGACAAGGGGGAATGGTTTTAAACTAAAAGAGGGTAGATTTAGACTAGATATAAGGAAGAAATTTTTTATGATGAAGGTGGTGAAACACTGGAACAGATTTCCCAGAGAGGTGGTAGACACCCCATCCCTGGAAACATTCAAGGTCAGGTTGGATGGGGCTCTGAGCAACCTGATCTAGTTGAAGATGTCCCTGCCCATGGCAGGGGGGTTGGACTAGATGACCTTTGAAGGTCCCTTCCAACCCAAACAATTCTATGATTCTATGATTCTATGATTTAAATACAGTGTCGGCAGGGCAGAGATGCTCTAACATACAGGAGAAACATTTCCAGGGCTGCTGTGTTGATGAAGGAGACTTTTCACATTCTTTCATTTCTAGTAGAGGTCAGTTTTAGCTGACCCTTGTACTAGACACAAACCAGAAGATCCACAAGGAAAGTTGATCGAGGCACTGGTGTGCTGAATTCAGCGTATCCTTATGAAAACAAGGCCCTCGGATGACCAGGGATACTTACTTGGTGAATCCAGATTGGGGTTAGGCGGAAGCAGCAGTGGAGATGCTCAGCTGCACCAAGGAACAGCCGTCCTGAGCAGGTAGCAGCAGAACTTGAGGGTGTACAGAAAACTAGGAACGCCTAGGGGTCCTCAGGTGCTAAAAAGCAGGATGTGTTTTGTGGACAGCTCATTAAGTTCCACTTCAGTAAYGTTTTAGATTTTTCTTTCTGTATGTTCCAAAGGAGCAGCAGTTTTTACCTAATCTGGGAACTGCAGAAGAGAGGTGAGGTAGAAGGTGGTAGCATCACTCTGGCTTCTCCTGCCTCACAGGTCATTTACTGCCTTGCACTCAGGGGGGATTTTAGCCACAGGTGGTGCCACAAGTGCAGCAGTCGAATCCCAGTGGATACCCTAAACTCATCTCTTCCAAAGAGCAACTGGATACTTCAGTTCTGACCCACAGCTAAATTAATAACCAGCAACAACTGCAGAAACCTTGCAGGTGGTTTTAAGCCTGTCTTTGGGACTTTGGTGTAACCTTTGCCATAGAGGCATCAACATGAGTAGAACACATTGAGATGCCTCAGGGAGGTTGGATGCCTTGAACACAGCACCTCTGCTTATCATTGAGTGCTTATAAGCTTCTGGGTGTCAGTAAAAGAAATCATCATAATTTGTAATGCCAATAAACCTCTCTGTCTCAAAGGCTTCTTCTGCCTCTAAAATCCATCACAGTAGCTGTATTCTGATGCTGACATTGGGTGGAAAACCTTCCCCTTTGCAAGAGAAACCTTCCTCAAATTGTGAGAGAAGCTAGCTCTAAAGGCTTTATTCAGCCCCTATGTTTATATAATATAATAAAGCATCTGTTCATTACATTTTCACTCTTAATTTGAGTGATCTAACATGAGTTTTTAAAATCCGGGGGCGAGGGGGGGGAGGGGGGATGAAAGCAAGGGGTTGAACTTCTTGATTCATCCAGTGCCTCACAAAAGGTGTTCACCACAGCGTAGCCAAACATCGCCATTATAAGCAGACAGCTCTACCTCTTCGAGGGTGCAAGTGATGAGGGACGCATATGCAATGTGGGGTGTGAAAATGTCCAAGAAAATTCAGAAGACAGAAGTTCAGGAAAAAGAGAAGGCACGATGCAGAAAATGACACAAAGTCACGTGCCTGAATGCTGGATTTCATCTTCAGAGCTCTGATTTAGGTTACGAGATTAGCGATACCCTAGGTAACCACACAAACTTCCATTCCCAAAGTTCTTCTGCCGCAGTTCTCAGGAAGTGTATGAACAGCTGGCAGATAGGATTAAAACAAGTGATATGTAATGAGATGCCAACTTACTCTGTTGGTATTACCAAGGACTTAATAAAGAAAGATTTTATCTTGTTAGAAGAAGAGTTTTGTGCCCAAGTTACTTCTAAACTGTGAAATGTATCTGTATCCCATACGGAATGTGTGTGTCTGTAACCAAAGGCCAAAATGAGTATTTAAGAGAGAAAAACATAAATGCAGCAGTGTGAAAAAAGGAACTGAGGAATTAGAAAGAGAGTTTGCTTTCCATTTCCAGAGGCACAATGAAACTAAGTGCTTTGCATGAGCTACCCCGTCAATAGCTTAAAAAGATTAGGAGAGGGGCATACTTTTAGTGTGCATGACCTTTTCAGCAGCATGGCAAATAAAATAAATAAAGAGAATAGGCCAAATCCAGAGGTGGGTTTATATTTAAACACAAAGTTTACATTCAAGTTTCTAGGAGAAGGGTTGGAACAATGTGGAGTAAGCTTGGAGCTTCTCATTCTCTTAAGATTGAATTGCATAGTATTTTTTGACTTTAATACTGTACGTGTTTTGACCCAAAATGTAGTTAAAGTCTTCTTTTGTCTTGGATCTATTGTGAATTATTAGCACTTGACATTCTATAAACCGGGGCTGGCATAGACTTTTATAGACATAAACCTAGAATCAGAGTGGGGCGGTTGGGTTGGTTTTTTTTCTTTTCAGTAAACACAGATTTATAATGTGCCAAAAACTCTACAGATCCCTTCAATCAGAAGTCATGGGGGAGGCTTTCAAAACATTCTAGGCTTTTTTATTTGAGCCACCKCGTAGGTTTTTGTGCAGGCATTCCTTCCCGGCAAATAGCACAAGAGCTAGCATGCTGAACAAATAAATATACAAAGGTTACTGAATGTATAACCCTTTCCCTTCGAGCAACCTCCTGCTACCTTGCATACACACACTGCAGGTTTAAATTGCAAGCATAATTTAATTCCCACAAACCAAACCAAAYCAAACCAAACCAAACAAACCCCGTAAGGATTCAGAAAAAAAGATTATTGAGTCATGGCAACTTGTTTCATGTCTGAGCCTTACTGAAGATCAAAAACCTCCAAAAATAATTTCTGTTTGTTGAAACATTCATTTAGACCTCACCTTAACATTCACGAGGGGCTCCTGTGCATCCCRACCCCTCCACAAGGAAAGACATGAAGGTTGCTGATGAGAAACACCAAGTTCATCTTCTTGTGAGATTTCTGACTTGTACCAAGTTTCTAATAACCGTACCTAGCCCTAACGGCATCTTGTTCAGTGCTCTGGTTATATACATGGGGTGAACATGACTTAATAAGGCAAATAGTCCTGTGCAATAAGGTAAGTTTTTTCCTAATCTTAAATATGTAAGGCAGTCTTCATGTCTTTAAAAGTGAAAAAAACAAACAGCTCTCATGAAAGAGTTGCTCTGGAAATGCTTTTTGCTAGTGTACCTCAGGATTCACTTACAGTGTTAGAAAGCCGCACCTTTCAGTCTCAAAAACCAAGCTACCTTTTTCATAACTAGCCATCTCTGAAGCAGGTAAATGCGTACAAGGAATTAAAACCACCTGCCAGTTACCATAAGAGGACTGGTTCACTGTAGTTGGAAGATTAATTTTTGTGCCATAAAAATGATATACTTTTGGGCTCCCAAGGACCACACCAGCAGTCTTCAGCTTAAAAAAAAAAAGAGAGAGAGAAAGAAAGAAATAGAAGCACCCTTGTCGCAGTGTTTCACACCACCGTATGCGTACGCAAGGTTCATAGCCAGTCCAAGTCCAATGGTAAGGGGTGAGCCGTAGCGTGCTCTGCATTATCATGCAGCAAAGGCCGCTTCCCCGTGTGCGTTGTGCGTGCCCGCAGCTGGGCCAGCTGCTTGTCCTGCCGCCAACCCTGTCCCAGCTTGCACAGGAAGGGAGATGGATGGGTTAAGCCTCTATTTCCACTGCTACTCTTCAGGTCATATGAAGGCTGAACATCTTAATGAAGTTTTTCTAAGGTTTTATGTCAGATCTTGGCTTCTTTTTTCAATAGTCATTTGGATCTAGGTCCTTTTGAAACACGTTGTTTACAAACAGAATTAAAACTTTGGAAAAGATATTTTTATAGAGCTTAAAACACACATGGTTAGAAGAATCTGACCCAGAATTTAATGTTTCATGTGGAACTGGTAAAAGCAGACTCTTTTTGCCTTTTCTTCCCTCTATGAAAGTGGCATTAGGGATGCATTAGATGTGAAGAGGTGTTAAAGATCCTTTTTCTACTACCTAAAGCACATTCACTATCTCCTCTTTCTCCAAGGAGGGCAGTACCATTCCCTCCTCATGTCCCCTTGTTTGATGGTGGACATCACTGCCAGGGCAGGCGTGACTGGCAGAGGAAATTCTCTATTACAGCAGTCACCTGATACAATACACCCACTGATTGCCTTGGGGAAGATGGCTGTATGCACAGGAAATCCTTAGTGTTTAGGGTTTGTCATTACATTTTCCCATGAAACTGGAACTGAAAGAAGCCCCAGTTATCAGGAACCTTTTTAAACTGACCTTATGATCCAGTAATTCAGAGTGTTTCTCTGGGACTTGAAAAGCATTAGTAATACGTCAGGCAATACAGGTATATAAATAAAACTACACTTTTACTTATCTCTGTGTTCACTCTTATATTGCAAACTTTTCAGAGTAAGGACTGGTAGGGGCCTGCCATAGTGCAGCACAGCCATTTAGAAAAAGTGGTAGCATTGCTTAAGGGCAATAAGGATATAAAATCTAACCAATTTTTCACCTGTCAGCTAAGAGAAAATACTGCTGCTAGCATCTTGGGACAGAATTCTCATCTCCTTTGCCACGTTAGTGTTGTTCAGTGATTTCTCCCACTACTTTCTTTACATAAGTTTTCTGTTTCATGTATTCTCTCACCTGGTATATTTCCCAAGGCTCAAGCTGTTTATTCTTCCTTTAACCAACAGAAATATTAATTTTATTTTCATTTTCCATTCTCTCTCCATTTGTCTTCTTTTCACAACTTCATTTCTTGCTGCTGTGTTTTCTACTTCCTATTTCTGTATCTCAGTTCCTGGCCTTTGTTTCCGTCTCATCTCGGTCTGTAATCTTGGCTTCCTTCTCTTACCCCTTGTTTTCACAGCCTCTCTTCTTGACGTTAGCGCAGTCCTGTGTCACTACAAATAGCCTGCTAAACTCTCGGTAGCTGTGTGGTTTTGCATGAGGATACACACACACACACACACACTTTGCACATACACACCTTGCTCCTTATCTAATTACCTTGGGCTATCTTGGGGGTCTCCCCGATTCTCCATGACTAATTCAACTGCACAGTCACTTTGGGACTCTTAAATGTGCTAAGGAGGCTGGTTCTGAAAGTGCCCATAATAAAAAACTTCAGCTTTTCCCCTTCCACAGAACTCAATTTTCGCCTGTCAGAGCCATCTTTAAATCTGTGAGTGCCCAGATGGCCTGCTCCCTGATCTCCTGCACTTTGCTGGTAGAAGTCTCACCTCAAAGTCCACCTGCACGTGCTGCCCACATTCAAAGGAACGTATGAGAAACACATACTGAGCTGAGTATGTGTTTGCTGAGATTATCTGGGATTTCTGATCCATGCGGACTAAG
Source organism: Oceanodroma leucorhoa (assembly GCA_030449065.1). Lineage (NCBI taxonomy): Eukaryota > Metazoa > Chordata > Aves > Procellariiformes > Oceanodroma > Oceanodroma leucorhoa. The sequence continues at coordinate 1,302,233 of JASVER010000016.1, forward strand.
CAGTAGCTGTGAAATAATATAGTCCATAGTTCACATCAGTTCTCCCTCTCTCTGAACTCCTCCAAGTCACCTGTCTGGGTTTGTCCACCTGCTGTCTCGCTGTGTCTTCAAGCCCTGGACTCCCTGGGAAAGTGCCTGGCCACAACCAGCTCCCAACCCCCGGGGGCTCCCCAGACACCCCCGCAGCGGGAGCATCCCTACTGCTATGATTAGAAATGCCCGTCACTATTTTGTCACCATGCTCATCTCAGCTATTCAGAAATGAAGGCCACCCCAAGAAGAATCGCTAGGCCCTGACTCAATCCTTTGAGCTCAGTGTAAATACAGCCTGGTTTGAGTGAGAGCTGGATCTAGTCCTTAATCAGGCAGTGAGCGCAGTAGTATGGTTAAGTATAGTAACCACTTAGTTTACAGTACAGTGACCCAATAATTATGCAAGATAATACTGTATGCACTCAGCTCGCCTGTACCATTCAGAGCACTTGCCAATAATACACGAGCACATTTCATTATCTCCTTCCCCAGCTTAGGGCGCTTTATAAATGGTCTGTTTTCTCCCAAGATCACTGGAGCGGAGCAATGGCATGGAGGACTGTCTAAGTATATTTAACCCCGCCGATCATTCCGACATGCTTCTTTAAAAGAAGATCATATTGTTTTTCCTGCTTTCCATTTTTGAAAGGCTAGGCTTTGGCCAGAGGGTACTCTACATATCTGGCTGCAAATAGACTGCGTGGAGCCAAGCAATGCGGTGCCTTGACTAATTTCAGCATTCACTTAAGCTAAATTATTTATGATACTCTCTGCACAGGCCTTTCTCTGTTGTTGTTGTTTTAATGTTGTAATCTCAGCCAGAATAAAAGGATAATTTGCATGAGTTTTCAGCTACTGCAGTAGCTCATACATGGCTCTGAAGACTGAAACCAACTACGATATATTCAAAGTTTGAACTGAGTGGCCAGAAAAGGGAAATTTTGACATGCCAGTAAATCGTGTCCCTAATGGTGAGAAAGCTTAATGTTTTTACATAAGCAGCTGAAACTACATCAGAAACGTTTTCCAATGATAGTTATTCRCTTATATCAAAAACTCATCACCTTTGCTGCAGTAACATAAATCAGGAGGATGTTCAGCTGAGAACGGTCTATTTTCACCTCTGAGCTGGTATTATGAGTCCAAGTTCATGGCCAGCAGAGCATGGCTCCGTCGTCGTGAGAATGTAAAATGCCGCACAGACAGAGGGAAGAAATACAACGGTGTTTTTAAGGAGCCTTTTAGTTTCCAGCGGGCACAAGGCACAGGAGATAAGAAGCAAAATAAAAGTTACAAGGGAATGCAAAGCAGAGAGGTACCCCCTGCTTCACCGGCTGGTGGCTTGCCAAAGAAAACAACAGAAGTGGGGATTAGAGCTTGCGACGTGCGCATTAGAGCAGGACTACCTATTCCCTGCCTTTTCTCCTCTGAAAAGCTGCCATGTGAGGAGAAACATTCCTTTTATTATTTATGGGGACAGCCACTCTTGTTTATTGTGCTCATGTTACTATGCTACATGCCAAGTACAAGCCCTCTTTTTCATAGAGAGGTTTTTTTTTGCACAGAGGGGAAAAAAGAAAAGGAAAAAAAAAAAACCGTTTGCAGGATTAGTGAGGAAATTAAAGCCAGGGTAGAGAAAGAAGGTCTTTCTACAGAGCTGTGATTCTGCTTWGAAAGGCGGTAGGAGCAGAGTCCTGCAGTGCCCTGACACCACCGTGCTCCGAGGGATTAGCAGGAGGAGCTCTGCCTCGGGAGCATTCCTGCTTGCCCCAGCRCTGCTCAGGCACCCACATACCTTAACAGCCCAAGGAGCGGAGAACTCAGAGYGGAAGAAAGATTAAAAAACCGATAATCTAGACATCAGTAGTTGTGCAGCTTGTAGGAGATGGRTATTTTTCCCCCCTCTGAGTTTGGAAGAACGTTGATAGAAAGGATAGAAAGGAAAGAAAAACAAGTTTATTCCTCCCCCCYCTCCTTTTTTTTCTTTTTTTTGCAAGGCAGCTGAAGGACAGCTGACCTATTTTCTGAGTTCTGCAGCACAGGAGGCTCCCCAGCACCTGATCACTTCTTTGTGCCTGTCCCCTGAAGCATGTTTAATACTCAAAAGCATGGCCCTGGTCAGTCATTGCAAAGGAGGAAGCCCTCGGCTGCTCTTGCACTGCAGCCTTCGTACTGAATGCAGACAAGGATTTGAAACAATCTACCGAACGCAAAGCAAATCCCTAGGCAGAGGGAAAGGAAACCAGGCAACAGTTCTTTCTGTGGTGGATGGCAGTGGATTTACCGCCTGGCAGTTTACAAACTGCCTACAGCTGGGGGAAATTGCTAGTTCAATTCTCCCATGTTTAATGTGATTACTGGTACTAGTTCATAGACTTAATTTCATTCCCTTGAATTCCTCTCCACTAACAAAACCAAAACAATCAAACAGAAAAAAGTGCAATAAAAATCTTCCAGAAATACGGAATACAAAATGCATTTTTCAAACTAGGAACCTTCACTCATTCTGTCTTAAGAAGAGATTTTTTTCTTTTTAACCAAATTATACACAGAAAGAGCTTATTCTGAAAAATTAATATGCCGTGTTGTATGGAAGGAAGAGAACTCTTTCTCCTTTCCCACTGGAGTTTTTAAAAAAGATGCTGACCAATGCCCTTTGGGTATATAATCTAGGAATTAAATATTTGGATATGAGAGAAAGCAAAAAGACAATAGATTTGCAGGGGCCATGTGAAAACCTGAGTCAGTTGAATGGTGAGAGGGTACAGCTCTCCCCAGCTAGAAGAGAGGGATAGGTATGAAGCTCCAGACTTCAGCGTCATAGCTCCCACACAGAGGCTTGGTTCTGCCGGGAGGGCATAAAAGAGTGAACATGTTAAAAGAACAAAAAGACTCCTATTTCACACATCATTTTTAAGATTTCATCCTTAAAATACAGGCTACAGCAACTTAGTTCCGTTTCAGAAACCACTTGTTGCTTCAGGATGACCTTACAACAAAATGCTGAGCAAACATTTTCCTGTTTATCAGCAACACAAGCACCGTGTGACAACAGCAATACTTCAGATAGAGTCTTTTTTTCTTTATCGGCATGATCTGAGTTACAGGATAAATCCCAACAGCCAAAAGAAACACACCATAACAAAATGTATTCCAACAAGTTGCATTTTTCTCAGTATGAGGCTGCTAATATAAACACTGTAAGCAAACTATAGGTTTAACATACCAATTTATCCTTGCTTGCAGTAAGTTGCTGAGCTTACCTGGATTTCATCCTTAATATAGTATTAATAGTTGTTGCAAATAATGTATTTAATACCTTCTCAAGGCAGGTACCACCAGATTATTGCATCAAAAAGAATGATCTTTCCATGCTCTTTCAGACTTGCCTTGGTGAATTTTGCAGATATGGTTTCTTTCATAGGCTGAACATGGATGTTTTATTTTTCATTTTTCTCATAAAGAGGCAGAAATCATGGCTATGTTATAAACAAAACATTCGATATATGGCAATGCAATACTGCTCTCATAGTCCCTGTCTTATCCTCTGAGTCCACTGCAGAATACGATTTTGCTTGCTGATTTTATTACCTGTTAAATATATCTTCCCTGTCACCGAGACTGTCCATTTAATTTAATTTACATCTGCTCTGCAACGATTACAGTATTTAAGCATTTATAATCATGCTTGCCAATGATTGTCTCAGTGTCTTTAATTTGTTCATTAACATTTATTGCATATCTGATTACATTTTAGTCATTGTTGGCTTAATTTACATTGAATAAGCCATAAACAGCTCTTACGAGTTATTATCAGTTTAGCTTGTTACAGGATTAACATTATGCCATTGTTGACGCAAAACTACAGTTAATAATTCACTTCATTCCCTTCAGCCTCCCCACCATGGCAGGCACAGAGTTATTCTCCTGCTGTTGGTATCCCTGACTGCACAGCCCTGCCCAAGCCAGACATTATCCGGCAGGTTTAGAGATGAATTATGTTGCAGAGCTCTCTTTTGCATCATCATCATCATCTTCTTTCATCCCCTCGCTGTCCTCACCTAATGAATGTCAAACCGAGTCCATTAGCTTCAAGGGAATTACTTTTATTTATAGCAGGAGATGGCCGGGCTTAGTGAGCTCTACTCTCCTGCCGCATCCCGACAGGCACGTCTCACTGTGCCCTAGCAGCCTTAGTTTCTTTACTCCTTCATTTTATCTTACTTCAGGCTTACTTCTGGCTTCCTCCCCTGTTGTTAGTTCGGGTGCTACCAGCCGAGCTCTCCCAGTCCTGCCCAGCGTGTCTTTTACTGCAAAGCCACGGATCCCCTCTGTGCTCCTCAGTCCTGAACATTTCCACCTGTATTCCTTCCACTCGACAACTTTATAATGTTTTTAGCTACTGTCTTCTAATAGAGAGTGTCTGCAGCCTCTTAATACCTTCCTCCCAACCTCTGTCTGTTTATAAAAACCACAGATTTCGTTTCTTGTGCGCTATCTGAGATTATTTTTCCTCCGAGTGACTAGACCTTCTCACACGGAAGGAGCGAGTAGGCAAGGAAATCCCTTCTCCCAGCCTCAGTGGACCTGAAGTATTCCCTCCTTTCACTAAATTTCATCAGTCCTCTCTCATGCCCTCCACAATCTCAAAATAACACAAGACCACACACTTCTCTCCTTCTCAAAACCCTCTCAAACCCTCCCAAACTTTACCCACTGCTGTAACTGGTTATCTAACTCCTCTCTTTTTTGTGTGTTTGGGCTTCAAATCCAGACGAGTTCTCGTCTTCACAAACCCTTTCCCTTGTCAAGGGCCCTGTGCTCCCCCTTTAGTGATGCGTACGGAGGCCCTCAGAAGGGAAAACACGCACCCAGGCTGCCAGCACGGTGGCTGTACCTTCTCCTGCCAGCCTCGGGCCCTGCCCCTGGAGCGGGGGGACACGCTGTGGGGTGGCCATCAAACTCAGCGCCTGCAGCTGCCAGGCCCCAAACTGGGTGCCCAGCTGGGCTGCTGGGGAACTGCTCACACACCCCCAAGCCACAGGCTGAAGGTACAGGATAAGCCTTCTCCAGAATCCCATTGCTGGCCACTTCTGGAGGATGAACAAAAGCCTTTATCTTGTCCCAGGGATGCCCTTCCTCTTCTAAGAAGAATGGATATACCGGTGTCCACAGCATGCAGATCTGAGTCCTGCAAACTGTCTTTGCCTGCAGTTGTTCAGAATCCTCCCTGGTTGTGTTTGCTCACAACACGTACCCCAAAGCCTGGACGCGATTTTATTGTATCGCTCTTCCTGGCTCCAGGGCGGTTGACTGTGTGCTGGGAGTGTAAGGTCTGGTGGGAGAAACGGTATCAACTCGTCTGTTTGTAAATCACGCTGCAAAGTGTAGTTATGATCGTCGTGGGGAGGCTCTGGGCACCACTACAGTACTAATAAATGGTCGTTAATAACAAAAATAAAGGAATAAGCTAAAAACAAATAGCAGCAGCAGGAGCTGGCAAGGTCCAATAGACTTGAATGTTTTCTTTTCTTTGACTTTTTATTAGAGTTAGTMAAAAATTTGTATATGAGAAGGCTTTTCCAGCAGAAAATGCCTCTTTTTTTCCCYAGAGTGAAAACTCACCAACAGAAACACAAAAGTTTCTACAACACCATAGTCAAATTTACTCAATCCACAGATATGTTCATTTACTGAAACAAACCATTTTAGGCAAATGCAAACATTTGACAGGAATTTAAAGAGGACTTTTAAAAAATGCTTAACAAAAATGATGGAAATGCTGAAGCAAACTCGAATATTAATAATTTTGAATACTGTCACACAGATCCAGTTGCACAATTTCTGCTAAAAAATGCAACCTATCTGAATATATTGAATACATAAGTGTGTGCGCATGTATTCTTATATGTGTATAAATACATACAAATACCTATACGTGCTTAACTGTTTCATGGCTTTAGAAAAATGTCATGACCCTCTCATGCTGACATTCACTGCCCTTCCTCTGACTCGAGGTATCTGGAAAGACAGTACCTGCTAGGTACTCGCACTAGGGCTTATCAAGGGGTATACAGAGCCCAAATAGGTTGTTATTTGTCAGAAGTTCATCTGCCCTGAAATGGAGATAGGAAATGGTTTGTGACATTGAAACAAAAGCTACTGTTTTTTCACTCTGTTTCTGAAAGTGCTTCAGTCTCCTTTGCTGAGGAGCTTTTTCTTGCAGCAAACCCCCGTGAGGGCCACCCAGCAGCCAGCCTCTGCTCTATTAGAGTGGTGCTTTTGCTCCTGAAGTGCAATAGGTCACCGGCTTTAAAAAGTTTCACGTTCCCACCTTGAGTGGAGCAATAACTTTTCCTTGTTACAAATAATGTCATTGTAATTTGGGTGTAAATTAAGGACCCTGATGATTAGTTTCTAATATTTGTTCTGCATCCCCAAAGAAAAAAAGAACCTGGTAAGGAAAACAGGTATCCAATGACTCACTCTTCTGTTGATTGAATGAGGTTACTATTATTTCTAAAGACTTTAAAAAACATGACCTGTGCTTCTGTGTTTAATTTTATTATTCCCGACACCTCTGGTCACCTTAATGCAATGTTAAGGCCTTTGGAAAACTTAGTTCTTATAAATAACGTTCACTTTCTGATTGCATTGTGGAGTGTTACTTAGCTCACATAACTGGTGTAAGCTTGGACAGTATGAGCATCTGTACAAGTCCGTCTGATCCAGTGTCCTATTTCTTATCACAGACCAGAGCAGATGCCTAAAGACAGAGCACCAGCAGTATGGACAGGGTGATCCTTTCCYTGGTACGCTTTTCCAGCAATCAGCAATCAGCAGGTAGGGGATTTCCAGAGCAGGAGATGGCATCTGGATTGTTGCGTTAATAGGTCTTGATTGAGCTATTCCCTATAAATTGCGTAATATTTTCTTATGAATTAATTTATTCTTTTGGCTGCTGTGGCATCCTGTGGGAATGAACTCCACAGCATAATTGTGCTCTGTGTGTATTGATTTCAACCTGATGCCTGATCATTCTTTCAGGTGATGCCTAGCTTTTCTGATAGAAGACGTGAATAAGTGCTTCCTATGTATCTTGTCCCCTGCCGCCTTTGTTTTATAGCTATCACATGTCCTCACAATTATCTCTTTTTTCAGGCTAAAAAATTGCAACTTCTTTAGTTTCCCCTCACATTCCATACCTCTGAGCATCCTGTCTCTTCTCTYATTCGACCAGCTCCTTCTGAGACAGAGGAATAGAACTGCCTGCAATAACCACAGTGTAGGTGGATGATAAATTTACACAGTGAAACAATGATGTTTTCTGTTTCACTCTCCTTTCCTTTCTTAGAGACTTTTTGACTCTTTCTGAGTCTAATGCAACCATTTTCAGAGAAGTAGACACAGTGACTCCAAGGTCCCTTTCCTAAGCAGCAGTAAGTAATTTAGTACCCAGCATTCTGCATAGGTAACTTCATTTCTCTTGTTCCCTGCGTCCCCTGGTTTGTATTTCTCATCACTGAATTTCATCTGCYACTTTATCATCATCTTTCAGTGTGCTCTGTACAGGAAAGAGTTAATCCTGAATATGGGGAATGGGAAAAAAACAAATATTATATGCATTTCTGATGTACACATGCATGCACCTTGTCTTTTAATTATTTCTTGCTCTGTTTGAACAATGTACTGCCCCGTTGCTAACAAAGCTACGCTGATCTCTCGCTGACATCCCCAAATCAGAAGGARTGGCTTTGTTTTGTAGCAGCATAGACTGCACAGCATATTACAAGCTCTATTATGAAYACCTTGCTGTTTATTCTGCCTGGGAAGTAACCTATTGTTTGATATCTGTACTGATATTTTATTGATAGGACAGAAAATGTCTAGTACATTCTGATTAACATTACTCAGTTAGTTTTCCATCTGAAACAGGTAAGACTTGGACATGTCATCATAGCCAAATTAATGTACAATTTTTAGCATCATCTTAGAGTTATGACATCTATATAATCATGATCTGCTTTTTATTCCGTATTTTTAAAACTTTAGTGTCGGATACCTGTTCCATGCAATATCAAACAAGAACAGTAATAATTTATTCATTGGGAATTGACCAGTGGGGACTTCACCCCATTTGAACACTTTCCCCACAGGCTATCATCAGCACATAMATCTCATAGCACCCTTAGGTGACTACTTCAGCTTGTGTCTGAGCCTTGTTTGGAAGGTCTTCTCCAGAAAAATCCCACATGACCACTTTTCTTTTGCCAGTTATAYGTTGTTAGATATACCATGTTTTCTACCAAAGCACTCTTCCTAGTTTTATTCTGTCCTTGTCTTTCCTTTATGTGTCCCTATGGGATAACTTAACTCCTATTCAGAATTCTTCACACCAACAAAAAAGTTACTGAAGTGAAAAAGTAAACATTAAATTGTAACAAGAGGACATAGACCAAGGCAGTAAAACCAAAACCCCAATGAAAATTAAGAGTAAAATTCTAGTAAAGAATAAATTCAGTTAAGCAAACTGCTTCCTAATCAATTTCCTTCTTTTATGGGAGCACAAACGCAACAGATCTTCAAATCTGACAGATCTTTGGGAATTCTTGTGGCTGTAGGACTTTCTTGACATAAGCTTGTATCTCTGCGCTAGGTGTGTTACCTCCCTGGCTCCTTCACCACATACCCCTTCAGAGCTGTGCTGCTTGCCTAATACCCCTTGGCAGCACCTGATTACTTTCTGCACAGCTACAGCAAAATGACACATTTCGCCCCTCAGTTACGCCTCTTGCCTCACATCTGGTTTTTGGTCCTTGTAGAGGATAAGGCCCCTGTGAGGGAAGAAGTGTGATCTCAGTAGCTAGTACTTAAGAATTTGGGGAACAAATGAACATGATATGGAAAAGTGGTTTCAAAAAACATCCCCCTCTTTATTACACATTATTAAAATACAACTGAAATATATATTAAAAAAAATAAAAATCCCAGAGCTAGTGACTACGGATACCTGCAAGCTGAGATGACGTGGGGCAACCCCCAGAGCTGGAGGTGTATGCAAAGTGTCAGTGTCTGAGGGCTGGGATCCCCAGGTGCTGAGTTTTGGGGAAATCCCTCCTGCAGGCACAGACCAGCTCCTCCTTAGCAGTTAGCAAGCAGCAGAGATGATCTTTTGCTTAGGGAAAAGAGGTTGCCACATATTCTAAACATATATTTTAAAAAGGGCTTTTTAAGGCTATACCCTCATTTTTGAATAGTTAAAGCCTAAGACTAAGGGATAGGACCTAATTATCATAATTATTATGTGATGATGCATGGCTTAGTTTCTTGTAACCATTTTTTTGCACAGGAGGAACCTCTGAGGCTGTTTTTGAAGGACTTTCTCACTGGGTAACTTTTCAGGAGATCAGCTTATTTCAGAGACTTTGAACTCAAAAAAGTTACCCATAAAAGAAAAGCTAAGTTTCACAGCCACAATTATGCTACACGGGACCTAGAGGAAACCCAGGCCAAAGGCAGCAGCACAGCATGGATGCAGCCACCCCACTCCAGGGCAGACAAACCCTGAGCAGTGTGAATTTGAGCTGGTCTTTACCACTTGGCTGTGGAATTATAACTTGGAGTTATGGTTATTACAGTGTTTGTACATAACAAAAAGACATGTTTTGTGTCTTTGCAGCCTTTGAGGAAAGGATCTCAAAGCAATTTATGAGTTTTCAGGGAGCCCAGTGAAATTCCTGTTAAGAGTTTTGGAGATGAATGAAGCAATGTRCTGTAAGTTTAAAGTACTCATTCATCATCACACAAGTTATTTAGCAGCAGAAGCCCAAAACCCAGAAGCCTTTCTGATGCTTGGTAAGCCCATAATAAATGTTATGAGATGACAAAGGGTTCCCGAAGCAGGGGCCAGGAGCCGATAAGGCAAGAGTTGCATTCCAGCCTCCTATCTCATGTTTACTTCAATCTGATCACTGGGCAGCATTCTTTCCAGGGAAAGGAATAAAGTGGGAATCTCCTTCTTTCCTTCCTTCTGGAGGTCTAGGCTCCATTTCTGGGCAGAGTGTGAGGGTTTACCTTATCAGGAGAAATTCCCGTGTGGCACAGACCGACAGACAGCTCAGCCGCATGCAACGTGCGTTCGCGCGCTGTGGCGAGAAGAAGAGCTGGCAGAAGGTGCGCTATTCTGCAATATCCTGAGGACAGATAATACTGTAATGACAATGTGATCAAGTCTGAATGATCTGGGAGCTTTAATGGGTTGTAATGGAGCTCTCCTGTTGGGATGACGTGGTGACAGAGGTTGCATGGTCTGCATAGTTCAGAGCATTCCCCAGTACCTCAGCCCCTGCCAGGCAAACAACGCAAGTTTTAAACTCTCTGGAAAGTGCTTCCCACGTCAAAGTCACCAGCCAGGGTTTCCCGCTCTGTTGTTTGAATGGGGGAAGGCATGGCAGCTCCCGCTGATAGCAGGAGTAATTCTTGGCCTTACGAGGAATTGTTTTTCTCAGAGCTGTCAGGAAATCCTAGCAAAGGCATCGGCAGCGTGGCGCCCTGGAAAGGCCTGAGGCAAAGGACATGCTGCTGCTAATCTGTTCAGACAGACACTGCCAGCCCCTGAGAGTGCAGGAGGTGCTGGGGGCCGAGCGTCTCAGTAAGAGGACAGGAAGGCTCTCACCAGCTGAAGCACAGCCCGTGGCCGTGGGGACCTGTGGCCAGGACTGCTGCACCTACACGCTGCCTTGTCACCTGGGTGAGTTGGGTTAGCAGCTATGGCATTAGTGTTATAGGCACCTGTCTGGTTCATCTGGCACCCYTGTTGACAGTGTCCTCAGGGGGAACAGGGAAATAAAGGCACCTTGAAGCTTTGCTTCTCCTTTTCCCTCAGAGGTGAAGCCCTGCAACATCCAAATATCTGCTGGCAGGGCAGCCTGAGGAAGCTTCCCTCACAGCTACTCTTGCTCTATAGGCCCTGGGGATGCCCAAAGGATTTCAGTCTCCCTCTGGCTCCTTTAATAAACATAACTTCCAATGCAAACAACTTAAAAGAAAAATTTTTGGAGCACAGGCTCAGCTTGCTGGGGAGGAACAACATGCTCAAACAGAAGGGGAGTCCTGGGATGCACTCTGCGTGCAGTGGATCCAGCTGGTTTGGTTGATCTCACTCTAGCCATAATCTACAAGAGTTTTTGCTCAGCTGGGAGGAAACTCTCCTGCTTGAAGCTCTGTTCCACCTCCTTTTCAGGACCAGCACTGGAAGAGCCCCTGCCTGCATCATGCCATGCTGCAGGGTCACTTACATCTGCCCATCCTGTATCTAAATAAGTCCCTGTATCAACTGTTCTGTCCCAGTCAGAAAGGAATGATGTTTTGGTTTAATGACTGCATAAGTTTTTACTACTCTTTGTGAWTTTTTTGTCAGTTCATCTCTGCGGGAGGGGGGGGACTAACTTTTCATCTGTATTTGAGACCATGCAAAGATTGGACATGATTTCAGCAGGAGCCTCTGGGCTCGTGTAGCACTGATAATAAATAATTAGGCACATCGGGAAGGGCAAATAACAGCATTTTTTCTTTTGGGTTGTAGAGTGGTATTTGTCAGGCAGACAGCATCTTTTCTAAATGTAGAGCACTTTGTCTACAGGTGGGATGCTCTACAAACAGTGACAACTGCATATTCCTAATACCTTTTGCAAAAGTCTCCAATATCATCTGTTAAAAAGCGTCTGGAAAATCCACCTTAAAAAACCCACACCAATGAAATGGCCTGCCAAGCTGCAGCTTCCCGATCCTTCCATTATAAAGAAATTTGCTTATGGTGCAATTTATGTAGGCTCCATATTCCAGCAAAAATACATCAAGTGGTTTCAGGTTACCAGAATCAGTCCTAAAGCAACTGTTTCCTAGAGGGGGAGGAAAAAAAAGAAGCAGCAGCTTGCTTCACATTCAGTAAGTCGTTGTGACACAGAGCTCTCAGGGAAGTAACAGGAACATGAGAAACTAGTTGTTGTGGTTTTTTTGTTTTTTTGTTTTTTTTTTCCTCATGAAAACCTAATATGGTAACTAAAAGCAGAGGAAACACCCACTTTTCAAAACTGAACTGTAATCAATTTTCCAGCAAGTACAGTGTCTCCATACAGCAGTCTATCTGCTACAACAAAACAACAATAATAACACCCTCTCTGAGAACTCTGAGAAATTTCCTGGAAAAAACATTGTTATCTCTAAATCTTCAAATGCTGTAAAACCCTTTGTTTGGGGGGTTTGATGGTCAAAAGTCTGTGACCTCCTGTTTGGGGTCAAAGAGGCTTCCTGAAAGAAGATRTAATACTACAACCTCCCACTCACTACAGATAAGCTTGTGTTCTGYCTTCCAGCAGAAACTCACGTTTCAAAGACATGATTTGAAATAAAAATAAAGAAAGGGTTTTCATCTTTTTCTGAACTGCTTAGGTTTTTCTGTAAGGGAAGCAAATATTAGCAGAAGCCAATGCAGCTGCTACAGAGGTTTGTTGTGTTTTTTTTTTTTTTTTTTTTTTTTTTAAAAGAAGCTACATAGATGCATGAAACAAAACTAAACCACATGTTCAATCAGTGGGAGTTATAATAATTTCACTAGAATCCACAATCATACATTCATCAGCTGAAAACACCGATTTTTATACAGGGATTTTTTCCTTACTTTCCCCCACTTATCTGGAGCAGAAACAGCAAGCACAGAAAGAAACTTGAGCCCAGACAGTGCCTTACTTCAGAGGCTAACCTGACTATTAGAAGAGCACTTTTACACAAAGTGGAAGTGACCTATTTAATGACTGTGACTCATTTTCCTCTTTCTTTAGGCTGGTAGATAGCTGCCATGCCCCCGGCCGCCTCACCCCTAGTGGCAGGGATCTTGTTCTGCTGAGCATATGTGTGTAACTTTAACTGTGAAGCATTGCAAAATGTTCTCTGGAGACGAGGGTGAGCCTGAAGTACCTGGATCTACATAAAACTTCGGCTTTATAGGAGTCCTATTTTGGCAAGCAGTAACACTGTAGTTACACAGCTGGGTATTATATTGTCTTACAGGGTAAATCCAGGCAGGCACATGCTTGTTTAGAACATTTTAAAAAATTAAATCTGCAGAAGATACTGGCTTGTCTACTTTCTCAGCTGATGTGATCACCTGCTCCTGTTGCTTGACTTCTTGAGCTGTAAGAACAAGGTGATCCTGAAGAGGTGACACCCATGTGAGGTATTTCACTTACATACTGGCAACAGCAATTGAACCTTTAGAGTARATGCTGCATTATGAGTTCGGATAAATGTGAGTAAGAGTGTGACACTGAGTATYTGATCTTTTAAGTTTCTTTTTGGAAAATGCAAACAAGACTGCATCCTGCTKGTGCTATCCAAGCTTGCCTGTGACTTTTATTTATGTAGCCATGAGCTCCTAAACATGCCATTTAGTTTCAGGGCACTTCATAGTAATCCTCTCATGAATAGTCACTAYGCATGCAGAGGAAGAGATTAAAAACCAAGTGGTTGACTCATGCCAATCTAAAGACTGGCACGCTGCAGACTCACTAAGGAATAGCTCTCTGAGCTTCCTACGTGCATACCTGCCATGTGACGCTGCCCTTTCTGGGACTCCAACCTGCCGCCGTGACTAGCAGCTGGGTACCGTGCTCTCCCCTCACACCCAGACCTTCCTCCCGGTATGAACTGCCAGGAACCCACCATCTCCCTGGCCTGGCCAGGTCTTTGCCTTGCCACCACAACCACTGGTGGTGTGGCATCTGTTCTGGCGAGCTGCATAGCTGCAGATCTGTTATTGCTAGCGGACTCAGAGACGGGCCTGCGTTCTCCTTTGCAGAGTAGCTCAGAGTGGAATGACCAGAATATTTGCACCATTTTCTATGCACACAGTCCTTCTAAAAGCAAAATAAAAGAAAGGTATTTGTATAGTTTTCTCTCTCTGTCCACCTGGGAACCATTGCTTTAAATAGGTACTGTTAGACACTGATAGTTTACTTACACAATTCCAGATTAAAAATAGGTAAGAGCCAAAGYCGGGGGCTAGAACAACCTTATGACAACCAGTGGCATTACATGGCATTAAACTGAATTAACTAAGTCTTTGAAAAACATCTGTATGCCTTTTGCAGTTTTCCATTAAAAAGAAAAAGTGCCTGTGAGCAAAGCTACTTTCTTATGTTAACATATATTTACCAGATAATTTCTTTCCTACATGCAACTTACTTTGCTAGAAGAGTCTATGTACAATATAGATTGAAATTTCTTACAGTATTTACAATATTACTACAAAACAACATCACACCATATGGTAAAATAATCTCTCCATTTCAGTTTCTCTTTCTGCCAGTGCTTGATGCTTCTCTACCTCTTGCAGCTTTTCTTACCTTGTCCCCTACAGCTCTTTCTGAAGATCTTCATTATTTTGTCCTTCTCTGACAACCACAGCAATCTCCTCTATCGGCCAGTTCTTCCAATCATGCCATATGCAATTTATATGGTGTTAAGCATTAAAGCTAAAGAAAAAAAAAAAACAACAAAGAAACCAACCCTAAAAACTTGGCCAGAGACTTCTCTTTACATGGCGTTCTTTCACCACATATGTTCAGTGCCAAGCTGGTCTTAAAATAAACTTCCTTCGACAGTTTATATCCCCCAACCTCCCCCCCCACCCTTGCCAGATAGTTCCCCTCTTACCAGTCTCCTTCATTTTTCAGGTGAGTTTTTTAGATACTGTAAAATCTAAGAATCCAATTAAATAGCAATCAAATTAAAATACTACATCACTGAGTAAAATGTGTAAGGACTCATGCTGAGGGTGTGAGGAGAACTCAGCAAGCACAGAGCAGAGACTGGCAAACTCTTCAGAAGAGCAGACACACAACCAGGCCTTGGTGATGGGGTGAAAGATATTTCCTCGAGTTTCAAAGAAGATCTTCTCAGAGGAGATTTTGTTGCAATACAGAAAGTTCCTGAGCTGCTGAACTGAGAGGAAGCCTGAAAAAAAGGACCCTTCCTGCCAGGACATAGTGGGCAAGAAGGAATTCAGTTTCCAAATGCTTTCATTTCTGTTTTGTCTCACTCTAAAGTTTTATCTGTTTTAAAAGCTATGGGATCTAGTTTCTGTTAAAATAAAACTTGTGTTTGATTTTAAAAGCTCTTTTGCAGTCTTGGGAGAGCCCAACTTAAGAAAAAAGTTTGGCAGATCTGCTTCAGCGTTCCAGTCAACTCAGAGTCCCATCACACCACTTAGGTTGTGAAGAACACTCCCATTTCAGTAGGGAGTAACAAGAAATAAGAATTTTGAAATGCTGCGCTTTGTCAAAATGCCTTGCAATATTGTGGCAGATACCTATGTCCTGCCTTCAAAGATCTTATTTTTACTTGGGGAAGAGACATTTGCTTCCTCTAGTGAAACAGAACACAGAAACTCTCAAAACTTCCAGAATAATTAAGATACAACAGTGTACAAAGCACACATCAACCTTCCTGTCTGCATTTACTTGCATGACTCTTGCTGATCTTTGCTGTCATATGAGATTTATATCTTGATTGTATTACAGTGGGGAATCAGAATAAGCTGCATAGGAAAAAAGGTCATTGGAAGAATGAACAGATGAATCAAATGGCTTATTCGGACAGTTAAAGAAAATGAAAGGGACTGGGTCTTGCAACCATTTTTTCACAGAAAGGCAAAAGGATACCTGTTACCTGATACACTACACAATTCCTTGGTTTGCAAACATGGACTCATTTGTACTGGGCTCATCACCACCATATTTGAGTATCCCACAGATTTTTCTTTTTTAATTGGCAGCAGCATATCCAGTTCAAACAATGACTGGGAGTCTTCCATTTGTTAACTGAAAAGAATATACCTTTTTAATACATACCCATTAAGGCACAGCGTAAACATAAAAACCAGAGTAATTTAGGTTGAAAGGGACCTCTGGACCACTTCACCTCTGCCGTGCAAAGCAGGCATAACTTTCAGGTTGCTCAAAGCTTCATCCAGTTAAGTTTGGAAAACCTCAAAGGATCCATTTTATTTCAGTCAGGAGTTCTCTGTTCCCAAGCCAGTCGCCTGCCAGGACTGCTCATTTCCTTGCCCACTGGAATGGACCATTGTGGTGCTCCAAGGAGACTCTTCTTGAAGATCAAACAAATGTGAACCTCCTTCACACTGCTCTATGGCAGCCTTCTGTGGTATCCTGAGGAAGATGGAATCTGCTCTCCTAAAGTCCAGGATTATCACCCTGCCTTCCTTTCTTTCCTTGGGAGCTTAAATTTTATCATCTCATGGTCACAGTAGTGTCAAATTGTGATGTAAAGGCAGGTTGTCAGGTAAACAGCAGAACAGTCAGAATATCAGCTTATTTAATAGCAAATAGTTTCAAGACAATCCTTTATAATGCAAAGATGAAGCTCATAAAAAAATGCTACTGTGGTGTGAGGCCAAAATGAGATGCCAGTGAGAATGACTAGTGTGTATCTTCCTATTACTTATCATTCTAACTTTTCCTTGCAAGTGTTACCCAGCAATGAAATAGTTAACAATACTAAACTATATTGCTGCATGACTTAAGCAATAACATGCCATTAAGATGAATGGCAAAAGTTCAGATCTTTGAAGATCTTGCTTTGCCTGCCTGTGGACACCTTTGTATTGCTTATCTTTAGCTTGCATTTTCAAAACCACCCTTACAGCCATTTGAGGGCCAGCAGGATGTTTGTAAAATATTAAAGCCAGGGGATAGAGCACAAAGTGGCAACCTCTGCGAGACAGACTCATCTTGTGCTGCCTGCGAGCCAGCTCAAACGGCCCACACAGTATGTGTCCACATGATTTGTAAGCTTCTCTTGGGTCATGTACTCCCTTGCTCCTCCCTTCGTCTTCTGTATCTTCTTATAAGTGCTTTAAGAACCCTTTGTACAGATGGAACAGCAGAAAAGCAACACTTAGAATGGACATGGCATTATCTCACTTGTAAAAATAAACACACGTCTGTATATGTATGTGCATGCATGTATGCTTGTATGTGTACGCACATTAAAGTTTAGTTTAGTGATTCTTGTTTTTCTGCCTTCCCGTTCCTGCCTTGTTGACATCCAGAAAGAGGTTGCCATTAACAATAGTTTGGAAACTAGTGAGCATGAATTTATGAATAGAATTTCATTGCTGTGCTATTTTGTCAGTCATTAGTACTTCATTTTGCATACCATCCATAACATCCCCAAACCAGAATCTGATTGACTGAATATGTTTTGGCTTCGGCTAATAATAACTATTCTATTTTAGAGACATAAACCATTGCTGCTAAAGTGTGGTCCTAATGAGGAGTTTGTGTTTGAGGAAATCAAGGTCTTGATTTGACCATGGCAGGGAGTTACAGCCGGAACACTTTTAATCTTTTCTTCAGTCTGCCAAATAAGATGCCGCTGTATTTAGGCAGCCAGGCAAAGAAACCTCTAGAATTTCAAATTACTTCTGATGCATACACCACATGTAAACCAGAATGCAAATATTATGATACAGTAAATAAAAGCATGAGAAATTCCCAATAGCATGAACATCCTGAAAAATATTGACAGCTCAGCCTTTCACAGTTCCTCTCAAAATGGATGAAAAGCAGTCTGCCAAGAAGCAGCTTAGTAGACTGCCAGCTCCTTTTCTGTCTCTCCAGACTGTGGCCGAGATCTTAAAAGTTATTCAGCCACCTGACTCTCATTCGAACAGCTTTGGGGGTCTGGGCCTCGATGTCTTCTGTCAGGGTCATGTAGATCTCTTTAGAGTTCCCTTTACTCGAGGCTCCCCTTTTCTTTTTCCTTTTTTTTTTTTTTTTTCCTTCTTCATTTCCTATAAGAGTTAATTACCATTATGTTTATCACAGCAGCATTTAGGTTAGCCAGTGCAGAGCACTACTGAATATACAGATACAGGTTCTCCTTCTTCCCTCATCCAGCCTGTGACTAACAGTGCTGCTCCTGCACCCTTCCCAAATCCCACGGTAGTCATGGATGGATTGAAAGCCCTGACATTAATGAGGTGTCAGCTGCCCCACAACCCTCTTCTGCCAGTGCAATGATCTGGACCTGCTTTGCTCCCAGCAGTTCACAAAGTACTTCATCTATATCATCAGCTCTCATCTGCTGCATTGCTCACAGTGTAAGCTTTCAAATCTATTATTGTAATACGATCCTTTTAGCAATTGCTATTGCTTTTAAAACCAATTTGTTCCACACTCCAAGGCCTCTAAGCTCCCATAATATTAGAATTGGTGCCTGCACACTAAACTCTGCTTGCTAACAAAGGTCTCGGAAAATGATCTGGTTACACATCAGGCTGGTGTGGAAACAGTGAAAAGAGAAAAGAAGAGGGGCACATTTAAACTGCACTTATAAGTCTTTCTTCCAGAATTGCAAAATTCCCTCTGTTCTAAATTAATGATGAGCAGTTCCCCACATATTTGTGCAGTGTAATGGCTGTTTGAAAGCTCTATCTTATCACAACTCAGTGTAAAATGCTGATCTTGTGCAGTAGTTCTGAAAACAGAAGGTAGAAAGCTGTTGTTTTAAAATATTTTAAAACACACTTAATACACTGTTACAGTTGTTGGATGAATTTGAACTAAACAATGAGGAAAGTAAAATAACTCTAATCCCTGAGCACTTTAATGTCACTTAATAATGCAAGAGTTCAGAGGAACTTATGGCTTATGCAAAGCCCACCTGTCTATCAGCCCTTTCCCCAGGTACTCTTGAACCTGGTGGCCAGTTTCAATCATGTTTGAGAGAGCAGCAGCCTCTTAAAACTAATTTCACATTTCACAGAAGTCCATGAAGGAAGAGGAAGGGGGGAAAGAGAGACACCCAAACCAATGCCCTTCCCAAGGGAAAGGCAGCCATTACCTGTGGCTTTGGTGGGCATCCAGCTCTAGCCTTGTCCTTGCACACACAGCCTCTTGCTCACCTACCAGGCAAAAATGGTAGATGGTGAAAATATGAGGAAATATTTAGAATCATAGAATCATTTAGGCTGGAAAAGACCTTTAAGATCATCGAGTCCAATTGCTAACATAACACTGTCAAGTCCACCACTAAACCATGTCCTTAAGGACCACATCTACACGTCTTTTAAAAACCCCCAGGGATGGTGACTCCATCACTTCCCTGGGCAGCCTGTTCCAGTGCTTGACAACCCTTTCGGTGAAGAAATTTTTTCCAATATCCAATCGAAACCTCCCCTAGTGCAACTTGAGGCCATTTCCTTTTGTCCTATCACTTGTTACTTGGGAGAAGAGACCAACACCCACCTCGCTACAGCCTCCTTGCAGGTAGTTGTAGASAGTAATAAGGTCTCCCCTCAGCCTCCTCTTCTCCAGGCTAAATAACCCCAGTTCCCTCAGCCACTCCTCGGAAGACTTGTTCTCCAGACCCTTCACCAGCTTTGTTGCCCTTCTTTGGACACGCTCCAGCACCTCAATGTCCTTCTTGTAGTGAGGGGCCCAAAACTGAACACAGGATTCGAGGTGCGGCCTCACCAGTGCCGAGTACAGGGGCACRATCACCTCCCTACTCCTGCTGGCCACACTATTCCTGATACAGGCCAGGATGCTGTTGGCCTTCTTGGCCACCTGGGCACACTGCCGGCTCATGTTCAGCCGGCTGTCGACCAGCACCCCCAGGTAGGTCCTTTTCCGCCAGGCAGCTTTCCAGCCACTCTTCCCCAAGCCTGTAGTGTTGCCTGGGGTTGTTGTGACCCAAATGCAGGACCCGGCACTTGGCCTTGTTGAACCTCATACAATTGGCCTTGGCCCATCGATCCAGCCTGTCCAGATCCCTCTGCAGAGCCTTTCTGCCCTCAGGCAGATCAACACTCCCACCCAACTTGGTGTCATCTGCAAATTTACTGAGGGTGCACTCGATCCCTTCATCCAGATCATTGATAAAGATATTAAACAGAACTGACCCCAATACTGAGCCCTGGGGAACACCACTTGTGACCGGCTGCCAGCTGGATTTAACTCGATTCATCACAACTATCTGAGCCCAGCCATCCAGCCAGATTTTTACCCAGCGAAGAGTACGCCTGTCCAAGCCACGAGCAGCCAGTTTCTCCAGGAGAATGCTGTGGGAAACAGTGTCAAAGGCTTTACTAAAGTCCAGGTAGACCACATCCACAGCCTTCCCCTCATCCACTAAGCCGGTCACCTTGTCATAGAAGGAGATCAGGTTAGTCAAGCAGGACCTGCCTTTCATAAACCCATGCTGACTGGGCCTGATCACTCTGTTGTCCTGTATGTGCCACGTGATGGCACTCAGGATGATCTGCTCCATAATCTTCCCCAGTACCGAGGTCAGGCTGACAGGCCTGTAGTTCCCCAGATCCTCCTTCCGGCCCTTCTTGTAGATGGGTGTCACATTTGCTAAGTTCGTGGTTAGCCAGGACTGCTGATAAAGGATTGAAAGTGGCTTGGTGAGCACTTCCACTGGCTCCCTCAGTACCCTTGGGTGGATCCCATGCGGCCCCATAGACTCCTGTGTGTCTAAATGGTGTAGCRGGTCACTAACCATTTCCCCTTGGATCACTGTAGCTTCATTCTGCTCCCTGTGCCTGTCTTCCAGCTCAGGGGGGTGGGTACCTGGAGAACAGCTGGTCTTACTATTAAAAACTGAGGCAAAGGCGGCATTAAGTACCTCAGCCTTTTCCTCATGCTTTGTCACTATGGAGATTCTCCTTAGCCCTCCTTTTGTTGCTAATGTATTTATAGAAACATTTTTTGTCTTTTTTTACAGCAGTAACCAGATTAATTTCTAGTTGGGCTTTGGCCCTTCTAATTTTCTCCCTGCATAACCTCACAACATCCTTGTAGTCCTCCTGAGTTGCCTGCCCCTTCTTCCAAAGGTCATAAACTCTCCTTTTTTTCCTGAGTTCCAGCCAAAGCTCTCTGTTCAGCCAGGCCAGTCTTCTTCCCTCGTTTTTCGGCACGTGGAGACAGTCCACTCCTGCACCTTTAAGATTTACTTCTTGAGGAACTTCCAGCCTTCCTGGACTCCTTTGCCTTTCAGGACTGCCTCCCAAGGGACTCTCTCAACCAGTCTCCTAAACAGGCCAAAGTCTGCCCTCCAGAAGTCCAAGGTAGCAGTTCTGCTGACCCTCCTCCTTACTTCTCCAAGAATCGAGAATTCTATCATTTCATAGTCCCTAAGCCCAAGACGGCCTCCAACCGTCACATCACCCACAAGTCCTTTTCTGTTCACAAACAACAGGTCCAGCGGGATGCCTTCCCTAGTTGGCTCACTCACCATCTGTGTCAGGAAGTTATCTTCCACACACTCCAGGAATCTCCTAGACTGTTTCCTCTCTGCTGTGTTGTTTTTCCAGCAGACGTCGGGTAAGTTGAAGTCCCCCATGAGAACAAGGGCTAGTGATTGTGAGACTTCTCCCAGATGCTTGTAGAATATTTCATCTGCTTCTTCATCCTGGTTATGTGGTCTATAACAGACTCCCACTATGATATCTGTCTTGTTGGCCTTCACCCTGATTCTTACCCATAAACACTCAACCCTATCGTCACCATCATTAAGCTCTAGACAACCAAAATGCTCCCTCACATACAGGGCTACCCCAGCACCTCTCCTTCCTTGCCTATCACTTCTGAAGAGTTTATAGCCATCTATTGCAGCACTCTAGTTGTGCGAGTCATCCCACCATGTTCCCATGTGTTTGAGTTGAGGAGCAGGATGAAGTGGAGTTATCACTGTAAGGGAAAATGCTGAGGACATGGGATGAAGCAGAGGCTTAGTGGAACCAGAGGAGGAATCATTCTGGGGATATGGGAAGAGCCTGAGGATATTGTTATGAGGAAGCCTTAAGAGACCAAGAAGAAGATGGGGTTATTTTGGTGGAGACCATATGAGATGAGATGCAGATATAAATAGGAAGCTCTGATTTCCCATGTGCCTCTTATGGGTCAGTGTGGAATGTACTGACATGCTACAAAAGTCTGGAGATTACTTTTATGAGGTCCAAAGCTTTCGGTAGAAACGATTCAAAGCTATCGCTCATGGCATTTCAATGTCTTAAAAACAGGACTGATTTCCAAAGTTAGACCTAAACGTATAACTACACTGATATAGAGGCTTGGACTTGATACTACTTTTAACCAAATGGCCCGAGCTGCAGTTCTCCACCCCATCATACTGCATTGTCCAACCCAAACTATCCGCATGGTGGGCCTCATTTGCAAACCAGAATCTCTCTAGGAATCTAAGAGTTATTTGCCCTTCCTGATGAGTTTGTGTTTAGCAGTGGGCCTTAGAAAGAAGTAGCACAGTGAAAAGGAACGAGGGCAATACAAAGGGACTGCTGCTGACAACTTCTCCTGTTCAAGGCCAGCAGTTATCAGTGGACACACACTGGGAAGTAAGTCTGAGTGACAATGTGAGGAAACTGGGGAGCTTCCAAGGTGACCCAGGTTATCACCAGTGGCAAGCCCAACGACTCCTGGTCACCAGACCACAGACTGACCATAGGGATCAACAGTGGCATGGACTGGTGTGCCTAAACTTTGAACTTTAGCATAAAGGTATCACCTCTGGCTCAGGAGGTTCCTCAGGCTGGTGCCTGATGAAATTTGGCAGCATAGGCCACTTATACTCTTCTGTGAGCATTGCCTACCAGCTACTGTGTGACAAGGATACTGCACTGGGGGACTCTTGTTCAGACCCTCTTGGCCGTTTTTATGCTCCAATAAGCCTAAATGCAGGTCCCGCTCTCACGGTGCCACACAGGCCAGCTGCTCCCTAAAGCAAGGTGAGCCAGGAAGCAATGGGAACCCACGGCCAGCAGGGCCCAACCTCCCCAGCCAGGGCGCATCCACAGTATCTGAATGAGGTGAGCAGGACAAACCTGGAGATGATGGTCAGAACCAGCTGAGTCTCCAGATCATAAGGCAATACCATGGCAATGAGACCGGTTTGAGGTCAAGCTGGAAATTCAGTCCGTAGGTCAGGGTTAAGATCAGGTCTAGCGATAGCTGGGAAGGTCCACAACAACGAGGGCTGAGGTCTAGCCAGGATGTCAATCTGCAGGTTGAGGTCTGGATCAACAAGGCCCATGGTGAAGCAAAAGTGCGGACATAGACATGGACAAGCTGGAGAGCAGCACTCCTCCAATACMCCTCAGCCAGGGACTGATAGACCTGGACTGAGCTGAAATGGGGCTGCTGACCCCGTGGGTGTGGGTGGAAGCCCCAGCTGAGGCCAATCAAGGCCATTAAGGCTTATTACTGCACTCAGGGACCTGACATATACAAACTTGATAAAGATGGGGGGTGGCTCAAAATGGTAGTATGGGATATTTGAATCTATTCAGCAGTTACAAAGAGCCTGTGACACTATCCCAGAAACAACAAATACGTACTTTATTCTGGCCCAGAGGCTGGTGTGACTAGGCTAAAAACATGACTGAGGATTGCTTGCTGCAGGGGTGGGAGTTGCATTCTCTTGCTCATGCTGTTGTTGTCTTTGCATTTCCCCTGTAAAAACATACTGGGAAAAACAGGGCTAGCATCTTGTTAGCTTTAAGACTTCCTCATACCCACCTGAATCTTAATTAAGGGGAAAAAAAAAGAAGACAGCTTCAAAGAGCCAATGTGCTGAAAACACATACATGCAACATACACATGCACTCACTTTTTACTGAACTTAGATATACAAATGTAGATCTTATGTTAGGCAAAGCAGACAAGTGTCTCTTCTTGGGACTGCTTTTCCACTGCAATTAATTTTGGCGTCTACTGAAAGGATGAGAATTGAATTAGTACTATGAGAGTGACTATGCCAGCCAGTTGATGATATGAAAGTGACTACGTTAAAGCTTTTGCTAGGCCACTGAGCATTCCCAGTGTAAGCTCCAGAAACATGAACAAATTCAGGCTGAGCTGAATTGCTGTTTCCGTTATTGAAACTGCAGTGCCTCCTTGTCAGCCAAACCTGGTGCTTAGCAGAGTGTTCACCATCTGCCACCCGTGCAATAGCCATAAATGTTGTAATCAATATACAATTTGGGATGTGAGGGCAATGCTGGAGGGTAAAAATATTCTTTTTTTGCCAGATATATGATAATTGGTTGTTTCATTTTGCACATATGGGACAGTAAAATATATTTGTTTTCTTGACAATAAAAGAACATTTTCCTCACGCTCCTTAGTCACATCGTATCTACAAAAGGAGAAGGCTCTGATGTTTCCTGTTGGGTTTATGGTTTACATTACAATTCATACACAGATGCTTTTTGGCATCTAAATCCTGAGCTAGAAGTATTTTTAAAATTATGTCCTGAAATAGCAACTTCAGAACACTGTGTCGGCATCTGGCAGATATCTCAAGAGTGTCATGAACTGTTACTACTTGAGGAACTTGGCAGGCACTCCATGAGCCCTGAGTACCTTACAAGTGTGTAGGAGTCCACTAACGGCTTAATTGTTGAGCATCTGTATAGCTAGTCTCTGTAATGGGCATATGTTCACCCACCAACCTCAAAAACATGTGGTGGCCCATGCAGATTTCACAGGATATATCTGAGCTCCTGAGCAATGAAGGCTGCTCAAACACGAGTGACAGCAACCCTCTATTTTATAAAAGCAAGCATTTCCTCAGGACAAACCTTGAACCACTAATCAGTCTCACTGCTTGAAGAATTTGGCATGTGTGTTTCCATCCCCATGTGTTTTACGAAGTGCTGATACGCGTGCTAAGGCTGAAAGCACTTTATAAAGTGTTTGGGATCTCGCGTACAATAGTGTTTCCTGGTAGGAGAGCACAGGGAGCATTTCTGGGGCCCTAGGTGAGAGGCAGTGGTGAAGCCAGTGGGCCCCTGAGTATGCACGCATAGCTGGCGATGACCACCATTCTTGCCCAAGGACGGAAGAGATAACCACTCCTGGTAAAAAGTGGCGCCATGTTGGGACCTAGAGGATGCTGGGTCTTTTTGTAGGGCTTCTCCCCCAACCCAACTGACATTGTAGCCATGCTTTGTGACTGCTCAAGAGCAGTAGCAGCTGTGCTTGTAGACTGAAGTTTGCCTGGAAAGCAGATATCATATCCATCTGCTTAGCTCGGCCTTTGCAGAGGCCTTCTGGTCGGAGTTGTATACGCGATGTCCTTCAGAACATCTCTGGTCTGCAAACATGCTCTTCCTGGACAAACTATTGTTCCTTTAAGAAGACACAAATGCACCATACACTTCCCTACGGTTAATGACAAGGCAAGACTTTTGCCATTTTTTAGGGTCTTCATGGAAAAAAGTTGCATAAGTCTACACAAAAATGTTAATATTTTTTCATGATTTACTTATAATTCTGGCACAGAAACCACATAGCTCCAGCACAAAAAACAATGGCTTTGGCACTGTCTGAGCCATGGAACTAAGGGCTGGAAACCCAGGAGCCCTACTGGAGCAAGCAGCAACACCAGGGACCTAGGAAAGGGAGTCGAGACAGATCGCCATTTTCAACGTGGGCGTGCATGCCACCATGAAGTGTAAGACAGCTTTTCCCAGATGTCTTAATGACACCTAATTCCTTTGCCTCCTGTTTTTTAACAGAGCAGAGAAATCCCCCAAATTGGGAAGACTGTGGGGAGAGGTGCAAAGGTCAAAGTGAAGACCATGGAGTAAGTCAGTCCCACAGCCCACCTCCCGCACAGAGCAAGAGAGAAGTAAGAAAACCAGAGTGTCAGGAAAGTAGGGACCTAGGTGAGAGGCAAGTGCTCCTTTGAGGTCTGTGCCACGTGTGCTTATTTAAGACATCAGCTTTCCTAGAGCTGAGTGCCTTGTCAGCCCCGTTCTCTCCAACAGGAGCTGGTATCTGCCCTGGGGCTGTTAAATTTTTACAACAGTTGAAATGAACCAGAATTCTCCTGCTGTCTATCTCTGGGCCTGAGCTGCTGGGACCAGGCAGGAGATGTCGTCCCCCCAAGCCCTTGGCTCCAGTATTTATTGCTTCTTGCCACGCAGTTTGGACAGTTGTAGAATGTGTCGCAAGACAAAACTTTTAACTCTGGCTTTTATTTAATTTGACGCTGGGTGAGGCCCTTATTCTACATCTTTCTTTAGTGGATAGAAATGTGTTTGGTCTATATTAATTTTTTGTTCTGTACCAATGGTTGGCATTTATTGGTTTCAGTTTTTTTGCACTATAAATGTTAAAATAAGCAAACCAAGGTCCCAAGTGGTGGTCAGGGATTTTGCCAGACCATGGGAAGTAGTGGGCCCCAAGAGGCTCTGAAAACCACCCAGAGAAATACAGTACAGAAGATCTGCACCGAGCAGGGATAATAATCCGTTCCAGAAGCTAGAAAATATTTTCCAGGAGACTTGGCAATTGTGGCTTGAGATGGAGAAAGAGAGAAAGAGAGAGATGGATAGAAAGAAACTGCCCTTTTTCCAGGAAAAATGGAAAAGGCTGAGAAAAGAAAAGCCCCTGCTATTGCATGGTACTTAGCTACAAGGAGAGATTCACTCAGCAGAGGGTTTGCATCTCCAGAGATGCAGAGAGAGTTCTTCGCCCACCCGTAGAGTCCAGACAGGCGAAAGCTGCAGGAAGTCTTTGTTTACAAGAGAGATGACAAATAAGGCTGGTAGGTAAGAATTTAAAAATTTAAACTAATCTGTACCAGTCTCTTAGACCCACAAAATGAGGGCTAGAGAGATCAGTAACTCATCTGGTCTGAGCCTCCCGAAGCCAGTTAAGTCTCAGTCCTTGGGATGGGCCATTAGGTTTTGGACAGTCATTCTCATAAGGAGCTCAATGGCTTGTCTAACAGAAGCTCATCATTTAGAAAGGCCTGGAGCTTTGATGTGATGATAGCTTGACATGAAGAACCCACCACTTTCTTTGGCAATTTGTTTTAATGCTTACTCTCACTGTTAAACATTTCTGATTAATTTCTTATTTGAATTTGCCAGGCTTCCGCTTTCAGCTATTGGCTTTTGTTGCACATTTCTCTGCTAGATTAAGAGCTCTTTAGTCCATGACATTTTCTGCCAGGAGGGAAACATCCTCTGTAATCGAGTCATTTCTCATTTTTTACAAGTCTTTATTAAACTCAACAGACGAAGTTCTCCAAGTCTTTGCTGTGGCCTTTTTCTCTAGACCTTGCATAATTTTTGTGACTGTTTTCTGCACCTACTCCAATATTTCAACAACCTTCTAAAACTGTGGGCATTGAAACAATCTCCCTAATACTGTACACAGGGATAAAAGCACATCCCTGCTCAAACTGGATTGGGGTAGTAAAATTTTCTGTTTCTTATTCTGATGTGACTTTTTTCAGTTGCTATCAGAAGCTGACCTGGATTCCAGACACTAATGAGGTCTCACTCCCTTAGGTACTTTGCTGGTGTCTCTTGTTCACATGCTCAAAGTCATACTGATTGCCTGACCTGGCTTCGAAAGGTCAAATCATCAAGGACCTTTGTGAAATTTTCCCCTCTTTTTACAGCAGAGATCAGTCATGCATCTCTCACCTGAACAGTTCCTTGCCAACATGGCAAGATCGATTCTGCCTTGATCTTACCTGTGACCCACAGCTGATGACTGAGACGCTGTAGTCCAACTACAATCTAACTGCTTGTTGGTTTGGTCTGGTCATATCTAAGCAGCATTGCATAATCCATGGGATTATTGAATCCATGGGATCCGATGAGATCCATCCGCGGGTCCTGAAGGAACTGGCGGATGAAGTTGCTAAGCCACTATCCATCGTATTTGAGAAGTTGTGGCAGTCCGATGAAGTTCCTACTGACTGGAAAAGGGGAAACATAACCCCCATTTTTAAAAAGGGAAAAAAGGAAGACCTAGGGAACTACAGGCCAGTCAGTCTTATCTCTGTGCCTGGGAAGATCATGGAACAGATCCTCCTGGAAGCTATGCTAAGGCACATGGAGGACAGGGAGGTGATTCGAGGCAGCCAGCATGGCTTCACCAGGGGCAAGTCCTGCCTGACCAACTTAGTGGCCTTCTATGATGGAGTGACTACACCAGTGAACATGGGAAGGGCTAAGATGTCATCCATCCGGACCTCTGTAAAGGCCTTTGACACGGTCCCCCACAACTTCCTTCTCTCTAAACTGGAGAGGTATGGATTTGATGGGTGGACTGTCCAGTGGGTGAGGAATTGGTTGGATGGTCGCATCCAGAGAGTAGTGGTCAACAGCTCAGTGTCCAGATGGAGATCGGCGACAAGTGGTGTCCCGCAGCGGTCTGTATTGGGACCAGTACTGTTTAATATGTTCATCAATGACATAGACAGTGGGATCAAGTGCACCCTCAGCAAGTTTGCAGACGACACCAGCTGAGTAGCGCAGTTGACATGCCTGAGGGACGGGATGCCATCCAGAGGAACCTGGACAAGCTCGAGAAGTGGGCCCGTGTGAACCTTATGAGGTTCAACAAGGCCAAGTGCAGGGTCCTGCACCTGGGTCGGGGCAACCCCTGGTATCATAGAATCTTAGAATCATAGAATCATTAAGGTTGGAAAAGACCTTTAAGATCATTGAGTCCAACCGTCAACCCAGCACCCATGCCCACTAAACCATGTCCTGAAGTACCACATCCACATGTTTTTCTGAATGTCTCCAGCATTGGTGACTCCACCACTTCTCTGGGCAGCCTGTTCCAATGCTTGACTACCCTTTCGGTGAAGAAATTTTTCCTAATATCCAATCTAAACCTCCCCTGGCGCAACTTGAGGCCATTTCCTCTCATCCTATCGCTTGTTACTTGGGAGAAGAGACCAACACCCSCCTCTCTACAACCTCCTTTCAGGTAGTTGTAGAGAGCGATAAGGTCTCCCCTCAGCCTCCTCTTCTCCAGGCTAAACAATCCCCATTCCCTCAGCCACCCCTCATAAGACTTGTTCTCCAGACCCTTCACCAGCTTTGTTGCCCTTCTCTGGACACGCTCCAGCACCTCAATGTCCTTCGTGTACTGAACACAGTATTTGAGGTGCGGCCTCACCAGTGCCGAGTACAGGGGCACAATCACCTCCCTACTCCTGCTGGCCACACTATTCCTGATACAGGCCAGGATGCTGTTGGCCGCCTTGGCCACCTGGGCACACTGCTGGCTCATGTTCAGCCGGCTGTCGACCAGCACCCCCAGGTAGGTCCTTTTCCGCCGGGCAGCTTTCCAGCCACTCTTCCCCAAGCCTGTAGTGTTGCCTGGGGTTGTTGTGACCCAAATGCAGGACCCAGCATTTGGCCTTGTTGAACCTCATACAATTGGCCTTGGCCCATCGATCCAGCCTGTCCAGATCCCTCTGCAGAGCCTTCCTACCCTCAGGCAGACCAACACTCCTGCCGAACTTGGTGTCATCTGCAAACTTACTGAGGGTGCACTCAATCCCTTCATCCAGCTCATTGATAAAGATGTTAAACAAGACCGGCCCCAATACTGAGCCCTGGGGAACACCGCTCGTGATCAGCCACCAACCGGATCAATATCAATACAGGCTGGGGGATGAAGGGATTGAGAGCAGCCCTGCCGAGAAGGACTTGGGGGTACTGGTGGATGAAAAGCTGGGCATGAGACAACAATGTGCGCTCACAGCCCAGAAGGCCAACCGTATCCTGGGCTGCATCAAAACAAGTGTGGCCAGCAGGTCAAGGGAGGTGATTCTGCCCCCCTGCTCTGCTCTGTTGAGACTGCATCTGCAGTGCTGCGTCCAGCTCTGGAGCCCTCAGCGCAGGAAAGACATGGACCTGTTGAAGCAGGTCCAGAGGAGGGCCATGAAAATTCTCAGGGGGATGGAACGCCTCTCCTATGGGGAAAGGCTGAGAGAGTTGGAGTTGTTCAGCCTGGAGAAGAGAAGGCTTCGGGGAGACCTTATTGCGGCCTTTCCGTACTTAAAGGGGCTTATAAGAAAGATGGTGGCAAACTTTTTAGCAGGGCCTGTTGCGATAGGACAAGGAGGAGTGATTTTAAACTAAAAGAGGGTAGATTTAGACTAGATATAAGGAGGAAATTTTTTACAATGAGGGTGGTGAAACACTGGAWCAGGTTACCCAGAGAGGTGGTAGATGTCCCATCCCTGGAAACGTTTAAGGTCAGGTTGGATGGGACTCCTGATGTAGTTGAAGATGTCCCTGCCCATGGCAGGGGGTTGGACTAGATGACCTTTGAAGGTCCCTTCCAACCCAAACTATTCTATGATTCTATAACCTACTGCATACGGATGGCTATCTGAAGGGAACCAGCTAATGAGCACTTTGGAATGGCTTCAAGTGTTAATCCCTTTGGAAGAAACCACACAGACATTGTATATCATTAGTTTCTTACAAGAATGCCATGTTGTAAACCAGTGTAGACTTCTAGTGACTGTGTTCCCATCTAATTTCATTAACAATTCATTTTTCTGCTGCCTAGGATCCCTCGTCAGGCAAACTAAGCTGCATTGCTGTCAAGTGTGCTGGTGACCTACTGTGATGTTGACTGAATACTCTGCATTGTTCTAGTGTCCTTCTGGTGTTTCAAGATTCACTAAAAATGAGTATTTCTAGGCCAGGATCTTCTCTGTCATCTCTGTAGGTCTCTTGACTGCAAGTTTTCTAGGCCTGCTGATTTTCAAAATAGTCATGCTTTGTCAGTGTGGTTTAATATGTTAAACCTCTTTTATGAGTGGAAAGAAGGCATTTATGCTCATTAGCTTTCTGGCTTCCAAATACAGATAAGAATGGAATAAGTCTATCTTTTCTATATGACCGTTGATCATTTAATCATTTTTATCTATCAAGGGGCCATTTCCCTCTTGTAGTATTCCTTGAGTCAAAGTAGTCATATTGCTGCTTATGACACAAATATGGCCACCCCATTCTTACTTGTCTTCAGCTGCTTTTTACATCTTCCATGTTACTAAAGCTCCAAACTTTCTCTCTCATTAATATATATTTAATTTCACTTGAATATTGCTCCTGACGACTGGAGACAATTTTCTGAGAGACACTAAAATATTCATATGGTCTGAAGTTTTGGCATCTGGGTCATTCTCTAGAAGAATCTATCTCCTTCAGTAGGGAATTCAGGCTCTCTTGTGATGTGCTCTGAATTTCACTAGATTTTGAAAACTTGAATGAGGGCAAGTGTTGCAACTCTGTGGATCATTTTAGGTCAGCTTTGGGTCCTAGTTTACTTCCTTTTAACTCAAGTTTTCTTTCTCTCTTCAGTTTTACCAAATTACTAAATCAGTTTTATATGACCGTTGAATACATTTGTCTCTAAGTTAATAATCGTTAGTCTTCTACCTACTTTTTTTCTCCCAACTCCTCTCAGTTCCAGGAAACCATTTTTATGAAAATATGTCTACGGCTCGTCAGCAGTGTCTTCCCTTTGCCCCTCCTGACTGTCATGCTGCTACAGGCAGGCTACTATCAAGTTTCAGTCCAGTGACTAATTATCTTTACCTAGTATAAAGAAAACCAAAAGATTTACCTCTATGGGCACAATACCCTTTTGTTAGAAATTCTTTTCAGGCAAGGATTATCTCGTAAGGGAATCTTACCTCTTCAGAATTTTTAAAATAATAAAGCAATTAGTTAGTCATAACTGCTCCTCCCCAGCCCTCCCAAAGTCTCCATCTGTGGCCTTGTGCTGGAGACAAGAGCAAAATGGGAGGAGGGGTAGAGGCAGACAGGCAGAGTAAGGCTGACTGAGAGGCAGACAAATCAGTGAACTTACTTCATGGACACTCTTCTCAGCCCTAATCTATTTCCATTGTATTAAGCAGTATACTTTATTTTATCTCTGGAATGCCTCTGCCTCTTTTCTACTTAATGAGACATAATTAACCAATATTTGTATTTACCCCAAACCCTGCTTATTTGACACTCTGTGTTATTAAAAACTCAAAGCAGTATTGCTTTGACTGTTTTCAGTGTTGACAGTATTTCTTCCAGTGTACAAATCTCTGATGCTATTGCAATTAGACACCATGTGGGATGCAGTATTCTGACTAGAAACCCCCCCAATTTCCCTATGTGTAGGGTTTTTAGTTTTGTTTTTCCTGTAACAAAATATTCTTATCAGAATGGGGAGAGCTTAAAAAAAAGTTGCTGTTTACTTGTATCTGAGTTTTAAGTCCCCATTCTGGAAAGCAGAAGAAATAGAAAATACTGTTTGATGGCAAGAAATGACAAATGTAGTTCATCCATTTTTTTGTGTGAATAGACAGAGCTGTTCAGTGATGCCTCTGGCTGAATAGTTTTCTTAGTTTCTGTTGAAATTGAACATAAAATTGTCTCCTGTACCTTGTGTATCAATATTTTTTCTACCATGGTGATGATAATTAAGGATAATTAGGAACATAACTGGATAAATAAACCTAAGAGGTCCCAACCCGTAGAGAATTGGTATCCAGGTATTCCGCCAACCCAAACTGAAAATGTTTATGTAAGAAAAGGACTTGTATTTCCTGTTCTGTGCCAGGCCCCTCGGTAATTAATGTTCCAATACAAAACTCTTCATTCACCAACACCATGCACACGTCGTGTGGAGCTCTTGCAAAAGTCCTAAGCAGTCCCGAACTCAGTAACAAGCATAAGCTTGAGTCATCCGACGCAGGTTTAGCTGGAGCCAGAAGAAGCCCGAGTGGGTAGGTAGCAGAAAAGGGAAGGGAGACAGTACAAAACGTATGTTTCGGGTATGAGGTAGCTGAGAGTAAAGAGCCTGTAGCAAACCGAAGCAATAACCTTAAATCCCAGCACAAGGTCGTCTCCAAAGGAGTGGACTGTGTCCCACACACTTGCTGATTAACGGTTCACACTGAAATGGCCAGAGAAGACCCCTCAAACACTCACACCCAGACAACTGGCTGGTTGACAGG
This sequence comes from Oceanodroma leucorhoa, assembly GCA_030449065.1. Taxonomy (NCBI): domain Eukaryota; kingdom Metazoa; phylum Chordata; class Aves; order Procellariiformes; genus Oceanodroma; species Oceanodroma leucorhoa. The sequence goes on from JASVER010000016.1 coordinate 1,335,164, forward strand.
ACTCCACAGAGGAGGAATCAAAGCCAGGAATCCCAATGCCAATTTCAGATGTACATTTGCATTCTTCCCCCAGCCTCCTTCCTAAATCCTGAAGGCAGCAGGTTGGATGGTCAGGAGATACCAGAGAGCACCCTCTGAGATGGTTGCTTTATTGCTGAAAAACTGAGCGGTATTTTGAAGCAAAGATTTTGTTTTGGGCTAGCCAAAACTGAAGGCACTGAGGAGACTTGTCAGAGCCAAGGAAACTCTGTCACAATCCCTTACACCAAGTATTTTGCACTTCCAAAGCAATCACAGAGCTGTATCCATAAACACACATAGAGTGTGTACAGGGCCTTGGAGCAGGAATAAGGAAGGAAGGGAAAGTCACTTACTGTGTGACCAACAGTGCTTGCTGTCTGGCAGATATGGTCTAAAACAAGTCTGGAATTGAGAAATTTATCTATTGTGCCTTTTTTGTTTGTTTTAAGAAGCTTTTGCCAAAGAAGATGCCACGTTACCAGGAAATGACTTTTTGACGTGATACCATATTTTCTGCTGAGTTGTTCTGGACAAGCGACTGGACTGAATGCCTAGCTCCATGAAAACAATTGAGATCAGGCCTCCTGATATAAGGGAGCTGTTTTCCATTGACACAGGCTGCTTTTTAAAAATATTTATGAGGGCACAGTAAGCATAAGCGACACTGGAAAGACTGGTGCCATGAATGTTTCTAACCTGTGTTGATACGCTTTTCTCAACATAGAATCATAGAATCATAGAATCCTTAAGGTTGGAAAAGACCTCTAAGATCATCGAGTCCAACCATCAACCCAGTACCCATGCCCACTAAACCATGTCCCGAAGCACCACATCCACACGTTTTTTGAACACCTCCAGGGATGGTGACTCCACCACTTCCCTGGGCAGCCTGTTCCAATGCCTGACTACCCTTTCAGTGAAGACATAAACCTCTTCATCGCGTCCGGAAGCAAAGCCAATGTGGGAACAACCACTCTCCTCATTTCACATGAAGCTGCTCTCTGAGCTAGACCACAGGCACAGGGTGGTCCTAGCAAGACCCTGGTGAGAAGACCTCTCCACGCTGCACTTTGGGCAGAATTTGGGCCATCAAATAGGGAGGGAGAAAGATGGGCAGGCTTGGTGTTTTAATTTGGCCAGTCCCTCAGATGAGTGTAAACAATCACTGGCCAAGATAAGCATGGAAAGAAGAAACATGCTGACGGGCACATGGCTATATCTAGGCTGCCTGTAAAGGGAGGCAACGTGACCGCTCACAGTATCAGGCTTGTTTACTTCCACCCTGTGTGGGTGAGCCGGCGAGCTCGGGCTGTGCCTGTAGAGACAGTCCCACGCCAGGCATGTAGATGGGACCCACACTGTGCTGTTTGTGGAGAGACTGCCCCACAGGCACCACATCAGCCCCCTCCCATGTCTGCCGTGGCTGAATCCCAGAATGCCTACCAATCCCCTGGCTCATAGGCCAAATCCGGCCATTCTTATGGGAACATGGTCCACCTGCAAGCTACCATCCACAAGGAGGGAAGGACAATTGCACTGTAAAGGAGTGAAAAATATGTTTGTCTCCCTTTGAGGATAAAATACTGACTCTTATTAGCAAAGTATGTGTAAAAAGATTATGTTTTGATCACAGCAAGGCTCACTGCTTTGCAAAACACGAACTGAGTTTCTCTTGGTAGCAGTTTTCATAGGATCCATTTGGGGCACATCCATCACATTTTCAGTAAGTTGCTGAAGATGTAACTATCCAGCATAGAGGTTGGTTCTGACACAGTTTGCTTCCCACAGCTCAGTGATCTCTTGGGAAAAAACCCTAAAAATCTCTTTTCAAGATGAGTGCAGTCACGATGTCCATCAGGGGAGCAACTAGGGGAAAACTTTAAAGAGATGGGAGATTTAACTGGCATATACTAACAGTAAGACTGACTGTGGTTGTGTATCTTGTGTATCTTTCCTATCTTGTTTGCAGTGAAAGAAGAGTTATTTCAGTGCTTTCCTGTGTTTCACTGTAACTTCAAGTTGAAAGAGATAGTTAGATTTGACCTGCTTCATCAGGAGTCAGCTATTTCTGAAAACTTTATTTGGATAGCTTGCTCCAGTGGCTTATTTGGCTCGCTACAAAAAATGATCATTTACACATGAACTTGGCAAATGTCAATTGCTTCCATTCCAGTCTGGGAGGTTTTATTGCACTCTCTTGAAAAGAGCGGCAGTTGTGTGAATAAGGCCTTTTAAGTCCCATTGGCAGCACAGAAGGGGCTAAATTTGCCATGTTACAAAGAGCAGCAATTTTCATGATTCTTAGAAGCAGATCTGTCGCTCAGTCTTGCAGGCATGTCCAAGAAGCCCTAGTGGGCTATTATTTCCAGATTCTGAGATAATAGCTTTGAGGAGACAGCAAGTGCCTGCTGGTCTGGAGCATCAATCACTGGGGCATGGTGGGAGCGGCGTAGGTTGGGCAGGCAGAGCAGGCCACGTGCAACCGCGGGCTCCCGAGGTGAGGGGTTGCAGGCACTGGAACATGAGCAAGAAAAGGGTGCACCACCCACACTGGGAGGGACACACACCTCCATCTGCTCAGCAGAGAGATCAGCTGCAGATGACCATGGGCTGGTATCAGTCTTCCTCTGCTAATTGGGTTTTTCTGAGCTAAACATGGTGCTGGTGGGCAACTAGAGTCCCTGGAACAATGGAGGGAAAATCTTCACTGGACGTTAGAAGTTGGCTTTCAACCATTTTGCACAGTGAGATTTTTTTCCTGATAGCAACTCAACAAATGTAAAGCCAATGAGCGGATGAAATATGACAAATTTCCTAGACTAGCTAGAAATGAAACACAAGCAGTGGTGTCTGTGAGGTAGGAAGCAGCCCTCTGTTGTAGCAGCTCCTGCAATTTGGTGAGCGTTTGGGGAGCTCCAGTCCAAACCCTGCTCTGTCACACCTGGGTTTACTGGCATGTCCAAGATGCGCTAACCATCACAGCAGTGAAGAGCTCACAGGCCAGATCCCAGCCCTAGGACTGCTTCTAACTTCCAGCAATTTCTTGTTATTGGTGGAAGTAAAGGGAATAGGAGCCAGAGCAGCAATACAAACCATTGTGGCTCTAAGAATGAGAAAAATGTTCACACAACAATGGTAGAAATATATTTTGGATTCCAGCAACAACTATGAGAATATGAGTTTTCTAGGGGCATAAATTTGTTAGTCCTCTAGGATAAGTATGCCATGATAAAATAGAGTGATAAAAAATTACTTGCTGAATTGCTTGAGATGGTGCATGGAGAAGGGGGAAGGCAGGAGAAATAATGTTAATAAATCATTTTCCTGTCCAGTGGGCTTCTATTATTCAGAGGGAAGGGCAATTATGAAGGCATACCGCTGCCCCGCTTTCAAAGTTTAACATTCCTGTTTGATATCTGATCTAGCAAACAGTGTTAGGAGATATCCAAGCAGCATGCACAGCACTTTAAATGATTAAGGGAGCAGGGTGCTTGAGCACGTTGGCATTCTAGGCCATAGCTCTCCAGCAATTAAAGACATACATACATACGCATCTCCTTAGATACTGATTGATACGGCCCAAATTTGGTTTCACTGAGAAGGGGAAACCACATTCCAGGCTCAGTCTCACTGGTGTGAGGTCTGAGGCTGCTGCATCCCTGAAGCAGGTGGGCTTACACTGACAAAATCAGAAGCTGCCTCCACTTTCCCTTCTAAAGCGATGGATGTGCTCCCACTGGACTCCAGCTCTCCACTTCTAGAGGAAGGTCACTGAAGTGTTGGCAAGATTGGGTGGGCCGTTCAGACACAGCCATCCCCTCACCCTCCCCAAATAACAGGCTGGTTGGCTCCAAATCCAGTGACTCTAATCCCACAGGACAGACTGAAACCTAGAGATACTTTGTGCTTAACTGAGTGAGTGTAATGCCTACCCTTGAAAATAAACCACAAAGCTATAAACTTGCTTCAGCACAAAATTGCAAATACTTCGGTTTCTGCATCTGCGTTTATCCCCTCCTGTTTCCAGTGATCATTGGAGGACTGACCATGAATTAAGGAAACAAAAATCGTTCATCTGATTGCATATTTGCCCATCATAACCTTGCTGCAACCTTCCACAATAGTCCCAGTAACCTCTGATAAATTGGAGAATGCTGCGCCATGGGTTGGGGCGTTAACCCTTACCTGGGGTCCTTCTCACTGACCTCGGGTATGAGCCTGGCACCCCACCTTGACTCTGAAGCCCAGCTACAAAACAGGGCTAACGAGACTGCCCTGTCTCACTGGGGTGTGCATTTATGTGTGTGTGTGAACACAAGGCTAAGGACTGCAAATGAGATGCCATTAATACAGCAGCAACACTGGAGTTAACATCTTTTAGTGTTGTACACTGGGAAGTGTGAAAGGAGTTAGATGGACTAATTGAGGTAAACTTTTATAAATATCTACTGGACGCAGAGTCCAACTGAATGTACAGCCCAGTATGCACTGGGAATTGAAACATCAGTTTGGCTTGCCTGACCTTTAGACTCACATCTTTATTTATGGTTTGAACCACCTTCTCCTCCCCTGAGGATGGTCAGGGTTTAATCATTTGAGAGAAGAGGAAGGTGCTACTTGGAGTAGCTCTAGCAGTGTTGGGGTAAGGATAAAAGCCAGGAAAGCTTTGCAGGGAGAGGTCCTTAGTGTGCATTATTTCCTTTTGCTTTTGAAAGCGTCAACTTTCTATGCCACTTCTGTGTCACTTATCAAGCCTCTTGTGAGTTCAAAACTTTTACAGAGCAGGGAGAGAGCTTACTGGAACCAGCATCCTATACTGCAGGTCAAATTCTCTGTTGTTTTCACTCTGTTTGGCCAGTAACATGGCCCTCCCCTTGCTGCTGTGCTGTGCAAGGGAACTTGGGGTGGAAATATGCAGATGGATAGGCAGGGTTTCAGCCTGCTAACCCTGAACTAGTTAAAGCTGACGTATGCCTTTCATAGTACCTCACATCAGCTTGGGTTGTCAAGTTCATAGGCTAAAATTTGTCATTTGTTCTCTTGACTAAGGTACCCATTTCATCCAGCTGCTACAGCTTTCTTGTGGCTTTTGGGAAGGACCCACAAAAAAGCCTCTTTCCTGTGGAAAGACCCACTGATCTACCTGACCTATGTTGATTCCCCTTCACCTGTCTGTTGTGGATCTCCTCTGCTCAAGATTTTAGTACAAGAAAGCATGGGACTGACTCTGCTCCTGCTGACACAAATATCGATGGTTTGTAACTCCAGGGACTGCATGGAGCTGCATGGATGACTGCCAGGCCGTGGTATGAATGAGTCTCCACCTTCCTTCAGCTGCCAGGCCAGAGGCTGCTTTCTGAAAGTGATGGTCACAAACAGGCAGGTGTCCTGGCAGCATTAGCTCCTTCCCCTGGGTAGTATTTGCTCTGTAAGTTTATAATGGTGGTCCTCATCTCAGTAGTTACTGTCTCATTGGCTGTAATGTTCTGGCGTTCAGAAGAGAGATGCTTTCATTTTCAGCAGAGAAAAATACACTGGATCAAGGCAAGAGGAGGTCAGCAATCTGCCATCTTCATCGTCTCAACCTTCCTCCCATCTTCCTTGAAGAAGTTCTAGTAGCAAACACATCTATCTGGATGGTTTGTGACAGTCCCATCAAAGAGACTCCCAGAAATCAACTCTTTACAAAGAGAAGCAGCTCACAAGTCATGTCAGTACCACTGTGACCTCTAAGCTAAAACAGCAGGCTTTGCAAATGTGATTCTTTGCTCCTTCCCAATTTTTTTGCTACCTTTCTCAAGTAGCTCTTTGTTACAAGCAGATGTGAAAGGCATTTGAACAATGCATGGCACAGTCCAACAATCCAAGTGGATTTGCCTGCACTGCACTCAGGAGGCTGGGGAGCATTCTGGTCCAAGGACAAGGTCTTGTCCATATCAGCAAAATCCAAGGGCGGAGATCAGTGGGACAGGATGCCAATAGAGCCTCCATCTCCTCTGCATTTGCACCTMCTGATGACTGTGTCAGTGCCAGCTGGAACTTTTGGCTGGGCTATCAAGGGGAAGTACTGACATGCAGCACCTGAATGGAAAGGTTTCACGTTCCTAGAGACAAAGCCATGGGTACAGCGTCTCATATCCAGGCGGGATATGCAGTCTAACCCAAAGCAACCTCAAAATATGGACTGTCCCGGTCAAACCTTTATGTCCGGTGGACACATTCATGCACTCACATGTGCATGCATCCACACACTGCTAATAAACCAGCATTAGTTCTCATATAAAACACAAAACTGAAGAAGAACCCTTTCATTAGGCTTAGGCTCAGAATGTTACAAACTCCCCGAAAGACTTATCTGTGACTAACCTACTGTTCAAGACCAGTTATCCTGTCATTGGCTATCTCTATGTTGTAGTAGTGGTACCACTGTTGCCACTGTGAGGTGCACAGTGCAATAGAGGAAGACCTCTTCTATGCTGCTGTAAATTGTAGATGTTCTGTGCTTGGGAGCTCACTTGCTAGGGCACGCTGCTGAGCCCTGGCCACTGAACCACCTAACAGAACTGCATGTATTTTAACAGAAGGCAAACTGTTCAAGCTCTTGAGTTATCCTCTCTCTTTCATGCCCCAAGGAAAAAGTGCTGGTTTATATCTCATTTTCTCCAATCAAAGAGCTTGTTCTGCAAACTAGCCTCCAAGCACTTCTGTTTTAACCACTGCTGACCTCCAAACCCCAAAGTATTCACTCAATGAATATTTGAAATGCCTAAGTGAGCTGCACCTAGGAGGAATGCAGGTATGGGAACTTTATTCCAGGCTGCAGAATATTAACTGGTTTTACCCAGCTGACACTGGCAATTTGGTTTTCATCACTCAACATCTTTGCCTCAGAAGAACAAATGCACAAATTGAATTTTGGCAATGTGCACCAGAGCCCCATTCCAGAAGACATTTATTAGCTATCTTACCAGCAAAAGAGCAGAAAGAGGCTTTTCAGAGAGGTTGCATCCTGTCCTCTTGAGCAATCCTTGAGTCATTATCTCAGGATCTCACATTTCAAATACAGTAATAAATGAAACTATTCATTAAGAAACTGGCAGTCCACGGTCACCTTCGGATATCTTTAACAGTATTCTCAGTATTCTAAGGCTTAGTGAGTCGCTGATTTGGATGGGGGAACCTTTTCCCACAGCTGTAATAGACCCATTATGACAGTGAAGATCTCTCCGGACTGCCAGTATTTTCTTGGAGATATAGGCTCAATATTTTCCTTACAGTAGTGCAGAATTCCCTGTTAAAGGTTTGGATAGTGTTCTCTCTCTAACAGCCTGGAGGCTGGACTCCCGTAATCCACTTTTACCTTGGATTGCCTTTCCACAGACTGGTGAAGTGCCACCACCTGACCAGAGTTTCCCAGGCATGGGTGAAAGCTCGTCTGTCCCAATGCTAGCAGACCGCTTGTCCTGGAGAGACCTGGGGAGGAAGGAGAGGCCTGCAGTGCCCCAAACCTACTGCCCTTGTCAGAGAGATGTGCTTGTGAACCTGAAGCCTGAGAGACACATCTGGGTCTGTCAACCTGCAATGAGTACTGGTGTTCTGAGCTGCAGAGGTAGCTTTGATTTGCCTACGTAGCAACATAAACTACTAGGAAAAACTGGCCATTCACCACAGCACCATATGGGATTTAAGAACTGACCTGCCACATGCATTAAACAGCTTTGTCACTCCACTGCCAGCCACCACCACCCCAGCTGGGCACATGTCAAGTTGTTTTTGATGTGAAAATTTTTCTCTTTAATTCCTCCTTATCACCCCCATCCAAGCCTGTGGTCACACCATGTCTTTTGTCATCAGCTTTGAGAGAAAAGGTGGCAAGGTAAGGAAGATCAGCGGGAGCTGACGTCCTGGCTCCTGGATTACCTGGAGTGTGCAGCTTGGTGCAAGGAAGGACTTTGTGTCTTCCTTCTAACTAGGCAAAAATCCTGCCTTTTCTGAAGAGGGGATTATGGGATCACTTCAGTGAGGCCAGGATTTTACCCTTCTGCTTCTGGAAGCACACTGTAAAAGTAGCTGCAAGTGGGGAAGTGCTCAGGTGAGAGGCAACGATTCTCTACTACTGCTGCTGTGCCAGGGAGAGCAGCGGGCTGAGGGCACAGGGGAGAGCGATGGGAGCCGCCAGCGTGCTGCATCGTTTTCAGCTGAGGAGGTCTCTTCCTCAGGTCCTGCACAGTGATCTCTTTGTTTCCAGAGTACGTGCAGAAGTCATCGTATTTTCTTAGCACTGATTTTCATAAGGAAAGGACTTCATGGAAACCACATGCAATTGACTTAAAGACTGATGCTACCAACACCTGACATTCCTATTCATGTCTATTTTTAATATCTCCACACAATGCTGATGCAGCACAATCTCTATTCTATAATATCCTTCCTAGAAGCTGAACTTTGCCAAGAAATTTCACACAACCACATGTAGAAATAACCAGATAAATCTCCAGCAGAAATGGATGAAGCCTTCTGTGTGGTTTTTGGTGGCTTGAAAGGTTCTCTCTGACCTTAACGCCCACGGGTATGCCAGCATCTTATGAAAAGAGAGGACAGCTCAGAACATGTTGGCTGCCCATGGGCACACTCTGATGCATGGAGCATGCCCAAGCCCCTGGCCACTGCAGCTCCTCACAGTGAATGACAGCTTTAACTGCTTGGGAATGTGCTGAATTTTTCTATACCGATCAATTATGTCCCACTTGCTGTGAATGACAGACCTCTTGAGCCTTTAGGTGCAGGACTGCACTGTTCTCCTGCAAGGGTCAGCACTACTTCCTCTTTCCAACCCAAATCCCAAATCTTCACTGCTAGCCCACACTAATTTATAGTACCCTAAATAGCAGGACTCACAAGAGTGTTAGTTTTAAATTTGAAATTTTAAATGTAAGTGAAATAAGCTGTACTTGAGTTACAGTTATGCTAGCAGCTTATTAATGCTATGTGAATGAGTGTATGCACACAATGCATACAAATAATCTGCCTCCTTCTTCCTGAGAAAGCAGCTTTAATAAGTTCTTCTGTTAGGTATTTGTTGAAGATGAGACTAAAAAACAAACCTGAGCTATTTGGATCAGCTGCCTCAGTACCTCTGAGCTATGTGATTCCCCTTTCCTGCTCCTGACAACAGAATCTCTTTTCCTTTTTACCCTCACTTTGTTGCTGCAGATAATTCTATGTAGCTTTTGGATATCAGCTATGGAAACCATGCCAGCTTCTCCAAAGTAGGCTTTGTTGGTAGCTTGTCACAATTCAGTGGTGACACGAAACTCAGTTTCATCCCTGCGTTTTGGAGCAAGTTAAAACACCATTTGATATTTAAGAGGCCTTTGTTCTTTAACACATAGCTGTTTGCCATTGTACTTTGGCAGCTTCTTTGGACACCAGCACAAGAGGGTTGTTTCTGTGGAAGGCCTGAAGTCCTGAGTTCCTGCTGCTTGTTTCTGCTGTGCCGTGGTGGAAGATGCTATTGTCATGCCTGGGTGAATCCAACACTTGCTAGGAGCTCTGGCTTTCTAGCCAGGAGCTGCTGCAAGCATCCATTCCCTTCTTTCTAAAGTCCTTTCCATCCCTTTCCCCCTGTGCTTCTGGGCCATATTCAGACTCCCACCTATATTGCCTATGCCCAACAGCACTTTTTAAGCGGCATCCAGGTGACTCAGGCCCCCAGCTGCTTCTAAGGTCTGTAGAGAGGCTGGTGTGACAGCCCTGTACCTCTTGTTTTAGTTGTTTCGCTATCCCACCTTCAAAATCTAAGCAATCCTGCTCACCCCTCCCTTTCTTGCAGTCACTTACCCCCACCTCAGGGACATCGTGCTGCTTCCACGCTGCTCCCTAGCTCACGGCCTCTGAAAAGTCTGGTAGGAGAAGCGCTTTGCAGGGTGTGTTCCCCAGGCAAAGAGAGATCTGATCCCACTGGGCTTCCCTTCCACCAAGTGGACCAGATGACAAGAAAGAAAAAAAAAATAATTCTCTAAGACCTGTACCCTGCAGAGGCAGAACCACCGATGGCCAGGTCCTCCCTCCCGTCATTCCYGCAGGCATAGAGGCTGGCTGCCACATGCCAAAGCCACAGCAGAGAAGTGGGAGGTGGAGACTAATGGAGAAGGAGAATCAAAGCCCTCTCCCCCTGCTCAGGAAATAAATCCTGTGTATCCCAGAGGCCATGAACTATGTGCCTTTCAAAGGCAGACATTGCCAACACATTCATGCTTAAATTAGGCCCCACTACCATACACCAGATCTTTCTGATATTCAATATATTGTACCAGCTTCTGCTTCAGTAGGGCTTTCTGAGGTCTAGCAAACTCCCCTGGTATCTCAGATGCTGGCAAGCTGCTTTTTAGTACTCTGTGCCGTTGCTACTTAGCATGGTGGGAGAAATGAGTGGCTGCTCTACCCAGATCCCACCTCACTTGCATTTCCGGAGCCACGTCAGGAGAATTGCAAGCAAAACAAAACACCTTTCAGCACAAATTCCTTTTGTTAACAGGCGACCGTAGTCTTCCCATAATGTCTGAGCAAGAGGCAATCACTGCCACAACCACTTGGGTGTTGCCTGTGGAATTTGGAAGGATGAAATCATCACACGTCCCACCACCCCGCTCACTTTGAGGCATTTCTGACTAGGCTCATATGATGTGGTTGCCTCCAATTAGAAGGCACTGGGATCAGTGATTCAGGAGGTCACTTCTAGTCCTGCAGCCCTTAAATAGCATGGAAAGAGTTAGTCTGAGGTTGCCAGTAGAAGGCAATGATAATTGTTAAAAATGGCACAGGGCCTGGCAGCGTGTGACTAGGGCAGGAGGGGGGAGATTCTGGTCCCAGCTGTTGCTTAACTCAATTCATGAGTTTTGGCAAATCTTTAATCCTGCTGTCCTTTATGTTCCGAGTGAGTTTGTCCCCTGGGAGCGACGGCCCTTCCCAGCCTCTGTAAGGCGATGTGGTCTGTGTGTATCATTGACTCATGCTGGCTACTGGCAGTCAGTCTGGGTCAGCAGCAATATACTGACTGACAGAATGATTCACTGTCATTAGAAGTGGCCAGTATACAGAGTTGTACTATATACAGTTTTGTATCAGTTGCACCTAGATCGAGATGGATGTCCTCATCCCGTATGTAACTATCCCTTTCCTGCACTCCGATTCTGTCCTGGGAATGTCTCCTCGTAGGATGCAACAGGAACAGTTGCATCTTCTGGTCCAACCCTCTGCAGGGCAGTTACAGATTCAGGAGTATGCTTTTATAATGCAGCTAATTGGTTGGGAAGGCTGCTTTAAGAGCCTTTACTCCTTCAATAAAAGTCAAGCAGTCTAACTGACTACTGCAAAATAAAGCCCTTCCCTTCTTTCCCACATGCATGTCCAATACTAAATAACATCCTCTTGTCCCAACTGGGACAGATCCCTGCACACCTTGGGCACCCAGAGCCTCAAAGGAACCTTCTTACACAGGGTATGAGACACAAAATATTTATGCAGAAACATGTTTACATGGATGTGTTTATATTCACACATAATTATGCAGCAGCGAGGCATTTTACAGGCTTGTCCTCTCTCTGTCTCCAACAAAGATTGTCTTTAATGTCTCAATGAAGTACCAATTCAATGTTTACATCCCTTTTTATTGTGAAAGCAATTGTATGTTTGACAGCAATATTTCCTCTCTGTTATAAGCAGCACCAACAACTGATTTTCATTTCCTTAAAGAAGAAACCCACATTTGTGCGCTCTGAAGGCAAAAAAATGTGTAAAACATGTTTCCTGAGGAGTAATTTATGGGCATGATGTGATGCCAGTCTCGAGCCCTGATGCTGAAAATTGTTGTTCTGTAACTTATTACTGCTAGTTCCTCCTTTAGCCTGCAGAGGAGAGTGCACGTACTAATAACTCAGCAGAATAATACATGTGGTAAGCTATTTAGTAATATTCAGCTTTACCCATGCATTCTTTCTCCTCTGTTTTTGTACAGAGTTCCCCTTCTTCTTACAGTTAAGCCTGGACATATTTTTCTATTTTAAATTTTCCAATGATTTGTACAAGAGAGTATTAAATTGCTAAAGGGCATATTAAGTATTACAGCTCTGTTAAACTTGAATGAAGCAATGCAAGTCTGGAACGCATTTAATAAATCTGCAGCTTGATAAGCGAACTTTCTTTGCCGAATCCGACATTCCTTTGCACTAATCACCTACGTGAAAAAGCTGCCTCTAATTCTTTTATTCTTCTAACTTCCTCACCCCAGGACTAAAACCAGGTGCAGCCCTCCCCTTCTCTTGGCACTATATAATTTACAACCCTTTCCATAGCCTTCAGAGGAAGGTGCGCAGGAGCTGGGTGCTGCAGAGGCTGCAGAGCTGTCCACACGGCCTCGCTGGAGCACCCCTTGCTTCCATTTTTCCAGACGTGTTTTTTTTTTTTTTTTTTTTTTAAGCTGGAGAATGAGCACATAGCACGCTCAGCTCTGAGGAGGACTCACAGTGACTGTGTGGAAGTTGTACCAAGAAAACACCTATGTCAGTGAATGCAGGGGAAAGCGATCAAACCAGGCCACCCAGAATTGCCTGGGAAAGCTTGGAGACTTAAGACAGATTTTTTTTAACTTTTTTTTTTTTAACTGTTCTTTCACTTGAAAAGCCCGCAGGTCATCTCCAGTGTGATTCACCTCCTTAATTTCACCCACAGGGGCAGTGGCCGTTGGATTAAGCTCCATGAGGAAAAACTTGCGAAATGTGAGACTGTTACAGTGGCGATGTAAGGTGGCAAATCAGTTTTGATGGTTGACAACTCTTTTATAAGGCTTTTCTTTGTGTTCCAGTTTCTGCTGGTGGTGTATCCCACCACCACGTCTGTCTCGCTCGCTGTACCTTCTTGTGTCACAGAGTTGTTCTGGCCTATTTGCTGCGTGCTACGCTTACATTTACCGTATTAAATGAAATCATCCGGGAAGATGATGAAACCCCCTTCAACAGAGATTTCACGCCTTAGGAGGAGCCTGTATAAACTCTCAGACCTGTTGATAAAACAGCAAAGAGAAAAACCTCCAGGCCTCTATGATGAAAGCTTCTGCTTTCTCATATCTTATGATAAATAGCCTTATTAGAGTCAACACTTCTTGCCTGAGATAGCCTCTTGCACAGCCTTAGACTTGCTCTTGATCCTAAACTGGAGGGGAAGGCCGACAACAGCAGAGCATGTACACAGCTACACGACTGCCGTGCTCCTGGAGGAGCTCCTGATGACTGCTTTAGTCTTRGAGCTGCACCTGTGGCGAGTCAGTGAGCCAAACAATTCTTTGATGAGATTTAATGCCTCTATTTAACGTCTCCCTTCGCAATGTCTCATAGTAACTTCATTTTAAGTATGTGAAAAGCGACAGATAGAACACATGAGCACTATTTTTGCGGCCCTCCAGCCAACAGTGCTTCACAAAACAGAAGCACTTTTCCTCGTGGAAGTCCAGCTGCTAAAGGATGCTCAAACAGCTGATGCTGCGGGGCTGGCAAACTCAAGCGGAGTTTCTCAAGTCGCTTGACAGCCATCATCAGGAGACCAAAAATCCTGGCTGCTGCCCGGGACCGCGGGCTTTCCCTGGGGTGCAGCATGGAGCAGTCGTGTCTGCAGGGACTCCCAATTCCTCCTCACCAGGCCGTTAGCAGAACCATGTCTGCGAAACAGCCAATTTCTCACTGCTCATGTGTTGGAGAGTCTGCCCAGCTGTGGGTCACTGTCCCCGGGTACTGCCTGGGCACTCAGCTTCATGCCCAGGAGGAGCCGGGGAACAAGAGAGGAGGGTGAACAGGCAGAGGAGGTGACAGGGTGCCTGCCAGGTAGCAGGTAGGGTAGGACACAACCTTTTATTCAGGAGGAGAGAAGGGCAAATGGTGATGGCAACATGGTAACTGCAGGATTGATGGTTGAGTCCTTGAGCTTAATGAGAGGGAACTGAGTGTCCTTCTCCTTTAAAGCGAATGTACAGTACAGGGTCCCTATGCCGTGTGCCAGACTGGCAGGACAGAAAAGGAAAGCCGGTCTGTGTGAAGAGGGCAAGTACTGTATTGACAGCGGGAGCACAAGGCTCCTCATGCTTTTCTGATGACACGTTTCAACCCAGATCAAGCTCTTTAGGAGTGAGCTGCCTCATGTGTCACAGCCCTCAAATCCTTGGCCTCTGCACTGAGACTACCAACGAGAATGCCAGCTATGATGGTGGGTTTATTTTCACCAGACTGAATGGACTTCCCTCTCATTCCACAGAGAGCACGAGACAGCTGTAAGTTAGCAACAGCTTTTCCTTGGAGAGGGGCCCGAGGCATAAGATTTAAACCACCTAATCTCTCTCTGTGCCCGTGTCCCAGGATCTATGTTCTGTCCGGACCAAAATAGCGAAGAAGGAACCACCAGCAAGTTCACCTAATGGTAATTGCCTGTACCCTGTATGGTGCTGCTGGAGGAGAGGTAATGGGAAGGGGGAAGAGTATGGGGGGGAAGGCTCCTGTTTAAAGCAAGGTGCTAGGGAGAGATCTAGGCTCCCGTTCCTGAAGTGCGAGAGTGGGTAAGTCACGTGTTGCTAAATGGGCCTGGCAAATCTGGGATTATAATAGCGAATGATCTCTCAAGAGAGCGGTAAGGTTTAGGTTATTCATTTCTTCCAGGCTTTGATGTCGCCAGAAGAAAGGTATCATCTGTGCAGAAGTTAAATCTGTTCTTCCCACTGCCAAAAGTCAATGGGAATATGGTTTTGCAGGTTTTACGTTTGTTCGTCAAAGATTGTTATAGGCCCAGCCTGGAAAGGACTTTTCACATACTTGGTTTCTTTGGTTGGCTCTTGAAAGTAAGCTGTATATTATCATTTCAGTACGCAGCAAGATGCTTCCTGTCTCTTCCCCTCTCCTCGAGCGAGCCTGTTCTTGCCGTGATCTCCGGAGCCGTGGCCACTCCCTGGTTCTCCTCTTCTAACGTCCTGCCACATTTCACATCGTCTCCCGCCTGCAACCTCTTGTCTTTCTCGGTGCCTGGATGCTCGCTGCCTTCCAGAACCCTTTGTTCGGCAGCCCTGGCTCCGTCCAGGCTCTCTCAGGCAGCTGCCAACACGGCAGCCCTCCTCCTCGCCGGCTGCCCCGGGCCTGCCGGTAGCCGGGGCCCGGCAGAGGCAGACGGCAGGGCGCGCAGCAAGCCGGGGGTGCTGCAGGCACCAAGCCACGGCCGAGTAAAAGCGCTCAGCCGAAGCGAAGCCTTGGAGCCAGCTCCGACAGCAAGTTTCTGGGGTTGTTTCGCGACCGGGAGCCACCCCCGGTGCTGCTCCCCCCGCGCGGGGTCCGGGGCCGGGCGGCGGCGGGCGGGGATGGCGGCGGCGGGCGGGGATGGGATGGCTGCGGCCGCGGCTCCCTCTAGCGCCCGCCCGGCGCCGGGCGGGGGGAAAGCCGGGGGCCGGAGCCGGTACGGCTCCCCGGGCAGCTCCTGAGCTGGCCGCCCTCCCCCGGGCTGCGGCAGAGCGCACGGCGTGTGCCTGCGCCGAGGGATCCCTGGGTTTATCCGCCGATTTCGCCAGGCAGTAATTCCGGGGGAAAAAAAGGGTCCACCCCCAAAATGGAAAAGAAGCTAAGGGGGAAAGGAAGACGGTCACCTCTTGCATGAAGAATCATTTGTTCCCTTTCCCCCGCTTCTCATTATAGAAGCTGTTTTTCCCAAAACAGGATGTTGGGCCAGGGAGAGGTAATATAAACAGATGCATTCTTTGAAAGCTTGCAGTGCATTTTTGCGGAGCACAGGCTCTGCATTGAAATGCAGAGACCCATGAGGTGTGGGAACAAGGGACCGCAGCAGCCGGAGGAAAAACCCTTCCTCTGAGGAAAGTGAGCAAGCCCAGAGCCTCCCTTGACTTTAGCGCTTTTTTTTGGAGAAGCAGAGGGCACAAAGTTGAGATTGAGAGGTGAAGAAAAACTTTAAACAAAGCTGATATTGGCCAGTTGCTAGGAAACAAGTACTCCAGGCAGCCTTGCTTCCTTTTATAAATGTGCAGTATTAGTTAATTTGCACCAGCAGTCACCTTTGCTGATGGGAACCAAAAGGAAGAAAGGATCCCGCCTCTACTCGCCTCCCCTCAGACTGGCTCCAGCACCTGAAAGCCAGTGACTTCCAGGGTTATTAGGCAGTTTCACCTGGACCCATCACTACGTCTGGACCCGGGTTGAATCCTTTCCCTGTTGCTGTGTGCTCTTGTCTTTTATCAGGCGTGGGCTTTTCACAAAGTGTGCCCTCAGCAGCAGGGGCAGGGAGAGTGGAGCCAGAGAGGCTGTGACTGGCCTTTCTGCCAGCTCCCTTATGGACATCCAGCTGCTTAATACCTGCACCGGGAGTATCTATCCTTGCCTCCCCTTGTACTGGGCTTCTGCTCCTTACACCTCACCAAGCATCTCACCTCCTTTCTGGTTTCTCTGCTCCAGTCTCCAAACTTCTTTCAAACTTTATAGAAGCAAAACCCTTCTGTCTTTCATGTCTAAAATCCCTGTGGCGCTCCAGAGGGCCGTAGTTCAGTGTTTTGAAGCTATACACATATACCTGCTTATGTTCCTATACAGCGCAGAAACCTGACACATGCTGACTGCCTAACTGCAGTGCTATGGTGGGAATTTGCCATTGCTGCCTGTGCCAGCCTGGTTTTGCCCCACTCGGTTATTTCAGATTGTGGTTCCCTTTAGGGTGGCACCTTCACGCAGGCTCCGCTGGCCCTGAGCAAGTAACAACCATTCAGACAGCCTCCAAGCCTGAAGTCCCAAGAGCTAATGCAGCGCTTGCCTGAGAATGCGCTATCGAGTCCCAGTGCAATGTTCAGGGCTTGTCCACACCATTTCTCTGCCAGGTCCCCTCTTGAGAAATGCAAATGGGAATGATGAGCAAGGGAGCAATACCTTTTGACTCACCAGACGAAAGCAAACCACTTTTGGAGGGACAGGCTGGAGAAAACAATGGATACTTGGTTTTGGCTTGGCTTGCTATTTTTTTCTAAAAGGCTGTTTCATCTAAACTGAAATAACTGGCATGCACTGGAGGGGAGGGAAGAAGGAAAAGCTGGCTACGCCCAGGCATCGAGCACTGCAGTCCAGGCCTCCTCAGCAAGAGGCTCCCGCGGTTTAACCTGCACTCATCCACCTCTTGCATAAGGCCTCCTCTGCATATGAAGCATTTTTTTTGGTTCAATTGCAGCATCTACTGTTCAGTTGAACATTAACACTGTGAGGTAAACACAATATTATTATCATTACAGTTTGTCATTACTATTACTGTTTGACCCTGAACGTTGCCTGTAAGGGGAGTCTTCAAGGACATGATGTGACACTGCTGGCTTCACAGTACAGAAGGGCTGGCGAAAACCTGAAGGGAGATTTTGGGGAAGGTGGGGATTACCTGTCCTGTTTCAATTTACTTTTCCCAGCTCACTATCTGGCAGGAAAACAAGGAGGCTTTCCCCGTGGAAAATTTCCCCATGGCAATTCTCAGTGCCTCCTTTTTATTTCCGGAGGAATATAAACTAGTGCAAAGTCCACTAGAGAGCTACATTCAGCTGCCTTCCAGTGGCGCCCGGGCTCCTTGCTGGTGCCTGGGACTGACACAGAAGGGGGGAGGCGGAGGCCGAAGCGCCCGGGGCACGCGGGGCGATTGCACCTCAGCTGGGTTTTGAGCGGGTCTGGGGCACTTGCCGCGGGGATCAGTGGGAGGCAGAGGAGCACAATTCCTGCCTGCAGAGACTGCGCGTAAATAAGGCAAACGGCGCAGGCGTTGAGGTTTGCGAAGTCTGGCTCCACCGCAGCTATTGTGATCCCTGTTATTCAGGAATTCTACAAAACCGTACCAGTTCTCATAAAAGTTTTGCAGAGCAGATAAATACTACACTCCAGTCTTCGTGGCGAGGGGAAAAGGAAAGCTTTAAGCAATTAGGCTGGGCCACACAGCGATTCGGCAGCACGCCGGGCCGCCAGCTGTGCGGGGCTCCCAAGGCGGCGGTGCCGCTGCCTCCTCTTCTGCCGCCTGCGACAGCAGCGGCACGGCTGCGGCAGCCCGGGCAGCGGCCGTGGGGGGCTGGGGAGGGGGCACCGCGGCACCACATACATTTTTTAAGGAAAGAAACCTTCCTCATGTTAGCAAGGAGCAGCAGCTTTCTTAAAAGGTGCCGACCCGTGGCTTAAATGCATTTTCCCTGTTTGCCCTGGGTTGCRCCGGTGTAAGCTTTGCTATCTACTTTGCACTTCTCTATCTATTTTGCAGAGAAGTTTAGACGCTCTTAACTTCGGTCAGAGCTGTTCTTGGCCAAGGTTTGGCCAACGCCTCCATTCCCTTTCCCGTGGTGAGAACAGAGAAATGGGTTGGGTCTCATCTCGCCTTCCTCGCAGGAGCTGGCTGCCATGGTGCTCTACCTACAAAAGACGAAAATGCTTTAGGCTTCTTCGGGGTGACCGGTACATGCTCCTGAGGGGTCAGAGGAAGTTTGAGAAGAGCCCCCTTCCCCCAGGGAAAAAGAGGACATTCTCTTTTCTTTCTGAGAAGCAAAAAGCTTTTTCCTTTGACTCAAAAGATATTGTTTTGGAAAATCAGAGCTGACCACATAATAATTCCATCTCCTTCTCCCAGTTTTGGAGTGATAAGACATGCGCGATACTGCTTGACACTGTGATATTTATAAGACAAAGTAGAGGTCAAATTTGCTGAACGGTTTCCAAATTCCAGTGAGGTTTATCACAAAGAGCCCCATGCACGGACCCAAGTGGCGTGACTGACAAGGGCTGGATTGTGGAGTCACTAGAAAGCTCAGTTTCCAGCCAACGCTGATGGGCCAAATCACGTTCTTCGGGGCAAAACCTGCTGGAAAGCTACAATCATGCTGAGACTCCAGGGAGTTTTCACAGCAGAGTTTCTGACAAGAAACCCCATTGTGAGGAGCTGGGTTTTCATGCTTCAAGGAGCAATACTGTCCCCTGTCAGCACCGTCCTGCCCGGGTCTGGTGAGAAACAGCCCGGAGCTCAGCCCCGCGTGGGGCAGGCAGGCAGGGAGGAGGCTGCCGCCCTCCCTCCCCTGCACCCTCACATCTCCCCTGGATCCCTCCAGCTTCCTTGGAAGAGAGGCGCTGCCCGGCTCTCCTTGCCAGCTTTCTGTCCCAAGAAGCGCAGGAAGAAAGGTTTTTCCCACAGCAAGTGCTGACAGGACTAGCGCTAACTTGTCCAAGGGAGATCTGGCAGAAATGCCCACCAGCTAGCTCCGACTGAGGAACTGGCTCCGTTTCCCTCTCCCCAATCAGCCACCAGCCTCCAGGGCTGCTGCTGACACTGAGCGTCTCTGCTCACGTCGGAGGACTGACACTGCAGAGACTTCTTTGCACCCTGATGCGCTCACCTGCCAGCGCATTTCAGCCTCCCGGCCCAAAGCCAAAGGGGACGGATTTGGCATTGCTAAGCCTCAGTTATTTCCACAGAGACAGGCCAGGACTCGCCCTAATACTCAGAGCAGAAACTAGATCTGGAGCAGGAACGAAGCTGACACCTACACGGTGGGCTCAATCTAAAGAGCCTTCTCCCAGTATCGAAGTTTAGAGCAAGGCTCAGAAGCTCATGCTCCTCCACAAAGCACAGGCACATGGACACAGGAGTTTGGATTACATTCCCGTTTGCTCACTCTTCCTTAAGACGCTCCTCAGAAGAGGTAGGCAAAAGCTTTAATGACGCGTACTGTCCAGGTAAGGGAGGGACTGGGAGGAGATGAGGGGAAAGCACCAGATCTCTCAGCCGAGAGGCATATACCCCTGTCTGATAGCTGGAGAAGCTTTCGGGTTTATGGATACACCAGACAAAACCAACTACTCAGCGAGCTGCGTGAAAACTGTCTTTTCACTCCATGTTGGTGTTGGTTGCTGAACAGTAAGGCATCGCTTCATGTTCCGGGTTTCTAAGCACTGTGGAAAAACAACGGAAAACACAACTTAGACTACATACATGAACACAGGTTTGATGACTTTCCAGGAAGGCTACAAGCACCACATATTTCAGGAAGAAATGTGAATATTCTTGCAAATGGCTAGATTTGCAAGATGTGACTTCAGCCACCCATCCATCTGCTTATCTGCTCTTACTGCTACAGGCTCACCTTTCCCAAACAAAGCTACCTTAAAGCTGTGCCATTTCTGCAAGTGTTCGTTATGCAACTAAATAGATAAGACTAGGAATTAATCTTTGTCCCACAAGGACATAAATGGTCTGCTGAAGGCTAGGAAGTCATTCATATTTAGGCAGTTACTGGAAAAGTTTGCAGAGTTTAAGGAAAAGGTAAGGGGAGACAACTCCATGTAACTAAAATTTTCCATGGTACTTGTTTTTGCCTTCTAAAATCTAGGATGATCTTAGAGGAGGAAAGTTAGTTCAAGGATTTAGACACTTGGGTAAATTATAATCAATGCTTTTTCACAACCTTTCTGTGTAACACTGGGAATATCACTTACCCACTTGCTGTATCCATTCCCAATGTATGAAATGAGGATAGTTTACCTCCACTGTGGATCAAAAGGATAAAGATATTAATAATTTTCCAAGATGCTCAGACAACATGGTTAGTGCAGAAATACCCTACGCAGATTGACCTTGGGAAATACACCAAATGTGGCCTATGTTTTTTTCTAATACAACAAATGGAGAAAGTGAAAATTGAAGAGGTTCACAGCTCTTCAGTGAGGCATAGGTGCCTCATTGCCGCCCGCTTCTTCTAGCACGTCCCTCCAGCATGATCTTGGGAATCTTGTCTTCTTTGGGGAATCAGAGACTAACGACTAGAGTTGACTTCCCCTCYCTGAGCTTACCACCACAAAAACTGGATCGGAGGCTCCTAGAAGAGAAATTCCTGTGTACCGTGGGAAGCCATACTCCAGACTGTCGCTCTTGTGTCTGCCACRGACTGCAGCAGCCCGTTTTTTTCCTGCACCCAAACTGGAGACGATCACGAGTTCAAAACTGGGGACGCAACTGGCCTTTGCCACCTGACAATGCTCCCGTGAGCCCTGAAGTTATCTGAAGTCTCCCGTATCGTCCTGGCCGGTAAATTGGAAAACTGCAGGAATACTTTCCCTTGTGGCACAGTAACCAAGTATTATTCCGCTCATTAGCAGCACCACTGCGCTGAGGAGACGTTTCACTCAGCTCATTACYTGCGCTCAACCTGGAGAGAGGTTTGCTGAAGGATCAAATCTATGTCTCAGATCAGCTCCTGCACAGCAGATACAGGTATAGGCTGTGTGCCTATACTCTGCCAGGTTTCTGAGGTAGAGTGGCAATTCGGAAGTGCACGGAAAAAGCCAAAAAAATACTAACAATACAAATCACAAATCTGAAGCAGCATTTGATTTTGAAGCATGGTCTCAAGTTTTCCAGACGAGTCAAAGCCATAAAGAGAGCGAGCAGTTTGTGTAACACTTCTGCTGGGTGCTCTGTATCATCCTAGTGTTTAGACCATTATTCTTAACCCTGAATAGCATCGCCTCCATGTATTCCTGCTAATCTCTACTTTTCACAGCACCGATTCCCTGCAGTGTGGCAGAATGCTTTGCCATTGGCCTTTTTGCCCATCGGGTCCAAAGAAGGGAACTGAAGGATGGCAAAAGTTTGCATAAAGCACGCTGCTACCATGCCTGCCTGACAGCAGTGTTACTAACTTACCCTTTCAGCCACGATCAGTTAAATACAAAACCAGACTTGCATTCTTCCTTTACCTACTTAGAACAGGAAATCCACGTTTATATTCAAAATCAACATTCAAATATACCACTGGGCAAATCTTACCACCTTATGGCGCCAAAYATGTATTTGCAGAAAGCCTCCCCCCTTCCCCATCCCCTGTTGCCTGCAGAACAACCTTCCACCCCACCTCCAGGCTCTTCCAGTATGACAGCATCAGACAGACATTGGTGCTGGGACACAACCGCTACGGTGTGCCGGTGCCTTCATTACACACACCTGTCTTCCAAAGCTTACAACTGAGCTTTGAAGTTCACTTCGTGCTGCAGCTTGGCATGCAATGCCATTTCTGGGCAAAATGAAGAAAATGTATGACGGTTTTTCAGTTTTAAGTGAGACATCAGCAACTGATTTATGCTGGTTGAGATTTAACTTTCGACATTCAAATAAGATCCCTTCCATCCACCTCTAACATTTTGCAGGGGAGTTTTTCACCCCCCAYGACTGTTTCTCATGGAGCTGCCTTCCAGCACCCTTCCCACCATACCCGTGGGCACCTAAGCCGAGCCCAACTTTGCGAACACTCCCTTGCGACAGACCCTGCAAAAGTGGTCCCGGTGATTCCAACACCACTAGACAGGCACTGCCAAGGCTTGGTAAGACCCTTCTTGTTTTTCCCATGGAGTCTCTGGTCTTGGCTCATGCAAGCAGATTGATCAACAGTGGTTTATATGTTTGCTAAACTCTTTGCCATAAAGGCTGATTCCTTAAAAATAAAACAGAAGGAATCCTGTGGTACTGTATTACAGTATTCTAGCTCTCAAAAATGTTGCTGTGTTGTTTTAGGCTATGGTCTAACATCACAGATGTTCCCTTTCTTAAAATGGAGGGAAAGATCAGAGCACCATTACCCTCAACTGGGAATTACAGACCCCTATTTTTTAAGAGGACGTAGRGTTTTACTCTTTGGCGGACGATGTTTTTTCATTTGATAAGAGGACCCAAGTTGGCATGCAGTGTGGTTTCCTTTGTTAGTCAAAAAATCTATCTTTACATGAAATATTTTTATTACATCAAGTACTGAAAGAAGGAAGAATTCAATGGCTGGAATCCACAGATCTGTTCTCCAATGTTTAAAATTTGTAATTTTGTTTGTGTCTTTATGATACTACGTACCATTCTGTATTACAACATTCAAACAATTCCTCAAAGGTCCAAGGAAAAAGAATTGCAAAGAAATGGAAATGCTTCAAATACAYCATCAGTTTCACATACCTTCAGTTCTGCCGAGCTGCTTCTCTACATATCAGTACAGAACATTTCAGATACTCAGCCTTAGCCTTGCATCATCAGCACAATTTACGTGGAAAAGAAGTAAATTAAACAGGAACAAAAAACTGCACCATTTGTCACTGTCACTTGAAACTTAAGACTAAAATTTATTTTTTCCAGAATGCTGCATGTTAACAGCATTCTGGAAATGCTGTTTCACACTAAAGATTCTCTCTTTAGTGTGAAAGCACTGATGTTTTACTTACATTATAACATTACTCTGGACTATTGGAGCTTTTACACCTGGCCATTAAATACCGTATCTAGTAAAATGCAGTGTATGGGGACCAAGCTGTTTCTCTCCTGGATAAAACTTCTTTCTACTTAGCAACCACAAAGCACATGGGACAATGTACTTCAGGGTACTTACTGCACATCTCAGGTGAGTAAAATAATCCYGCCTTCGCTCTCGCACCTCCAGACAGTTCGGGACATAGAATAACCCAGGAATAACCTATCCCAATCTTGCTGCTAAAGTATGACTTTTAGATGATAATCTATGCCGTATCCAATCCTGCTCTGCTAGGTGCAACGCCAACATCTTACTCACAGCCGCTGTACCCAGGCAAGAAAACCAGCGTAAACAAGTGGACTATGGAGCTAGGAAGAAATGTACAAGTTTTATTTTTAAACATCACTGGACCGAAAAATGAAGAGTCATATGGCTTATTTATATTTCAGGAGATGGTAGTGAATAAGTTAAAGAATATTTTATCCCAAAACATACGTTGCTTTCATTTATAGCTAAGCTAATGTACACATATGTTTTCTTATTTTCATAAATGTCAGGCACCCACCTTTTTCCCCCCACAAAGATTTACAAGTACATGCATGGCACTTCCTACAAAGCTGTCGTGGGCTAAAGGCTTACAAACAATGATTTTTTTTCTTTTTGAATAAGAAATATTCATCCGACCAAAATATAATCATTTAAATCAACTTCTTCCTGAGCAACTTAGAATTTGGAATGTGCTGAAAAGTTTCAATAAATAAGTCAAAGATTAACCAGCTTAAAACGTACCTTTTAACAATTAAGTAAAATATATTTMATGACAGACAAATAGGCTGTAGGACCAGGAATCTCAGATGCTATGTGCCAGATAAATTTATGAAGTACCATTCAAGGAGGAGAGGCCAGGTTGATTGTTACGAAAAATACAACAATATTAAAACCTAGCGAGTAAATCATTAAACAGGTTTTGTATTTAGGTTATAAGTAGTGATGGCTGAAGATACCATTAAATAAACAGATAAAAATAGACTTTACGGTAAGCGGCAGTGAACTTGCAGGAAGGGTGAATGTGTTAAGTGACTGATTATTCTGTTACAACGTTGGCAAAAAGGATTCAAACAGCAT
Source organism: Oceanodroma leucorhoa (assembly GCA_030449065.1). Classification (NCBI taxonomy): domain Eukaryota; kingdom Metazoa; phylum Chordata; class Aves; order Procellariiformes; genus Oceanodroma; species Oceanodroma leucorhoa. Next base: position 1,359,630 of record JASVER010000016.1, read on the forward strand.
TTCAGAAAGGTGAGAATATTAGTTTTCTTTCCAAAATATAACAACTCCACAGTGTGTAAACTAATCATTACTCTTTCAATGTAATTTCATAGAAACCACTTAAAATATACAATGCAGCAGATTCATATTTTAGCTAATATGTTAGTTGTTATCTGTGCCATTTTCAGCTTTCTTTAATGTGCTCCCCCACGGTAGTGCATTGCTACCACCAACCTGGGATGTTAATAATGAGAACAGAATCTTCTACATAATATTTTCTGTAAGTTAGCATCTTRTCTTAACATGATTACACTTCTTTATTTTCATTCTCTGCATGTAGGTACAGTAAAGACTGACTGGTGAGGAAGATGGACCATAATGTTTATTGGCTCTCAGGAGGCTCGTGGAAGAGGAAACCCTTGGAACGCACATTTGAGCTTAGCTCGAGTGTACATGCCTCGTCCATCACAAAATAACTTTTCCTTGTTATTGCAAACCGTAGTATGACCTTGCAGAYGGCAGACCTGCTGCTCAGGCAGCTGCAGAACAGGAAGCAAAAATTGCCCAGTAGATGTTTGAGAAAGGATGTGAGTTAGACAGAGGTGCGTTGCCCCTGAAGTGTTACTGGGACTCATCCTGGCAAGGAGCTGCAACTCCTCGGCCCTGCTTCTTTCCTGTGCTCTAAGACAGGAATTTATTGCTATTATCCTCTACTAGCCCAGCTTCCTCTGGCAACAACGGTGCGCAAGAGGCCAAGGCCTCATCAAGACCTCCAGATACCCCCTATTCTGCTATGGAGCAGATGGCCAAATAGCTCTGCCCATTGCTGCGTGGAGGGCTGTCACTTCTGCACTGCCAGCCCTGGCAGGCTGTCGAATAGCCGGCAAGCCCGCATATCACAGGGAACCCCGCGGACACCCACCTTAAAGACAACAGCATGTCACATATTGGAGCTACTCCCCTTGCCCCTCCCAGCCTCCACTGATCCCCTTTCTAGTGTTTGCTGATAATACCTGTAGTGATTAACAAGGGCAAACTTTCACAGTGACTCTCTTAACAATGTATCATTGAATCGGCTTTGGTTTCACAGAGTATGCCGCCTTCTTTTCTTTGTTTTCTCATTCCGAAATATTTCAGCTAGAGAAGTTGTGTATGTCCATATTGTTAATTTTACTTCTAGCCATGCTAAAAGCAGGCGTCTGSTGTTTGCGCTGGTGGGGCAGCTGTGTTCAGCTTCAGAAGTGAACAACTAAATTCTGCAATCGCAGAAATACCGGTCATGTTTAATAGGAGTTCCAGATCACCTATGTTTTTTAATAAGTGACTTTTTCTGTGTCTCTTTGGATTTGTGACTCATAAGAAGAATAAAAATCTACAAATACCCTTCCTGAACAGAAAAACCGTACGCTGCACCTTTTCCTTCAGAGTCTAATAGAAAAGTACTCAACTGCAGAAACAAAACTCTACAGTTTAGGTAACCCTGCCTTGCACTTTTCATCTGTTGTTGCCATTCACTGACCGGGTAACTTCTTCCACTCTATGAACTAGAAGGGTTTACCAAAAACATCTAGTTCCTGTAACTTGCCTTATGTCCACTAACATTAATTTGCCAGAATAGCAGCCTCGCTCCTCCCGCACAGGGTAATCCAGAAGGCGTTACCTAGCCCCTTTCTGAGCCTGTTATCCTCGATGTGCGCAGGCACGGCAGGGGCTCTGGCCGCCCCACTGGGATAGCAGTGTGCTCTGGGCAGAAAGAGGCACTCTTCCCACATGGCTCACTGCCCGTAGTCTGCATTGCCGGTAGTTAATGCCGCAGTGTATGCAATGAAGACTTGTTTCTGGAGAAAGAGAGAGACAAGAGTCTGTAAAATTTACTTTGCAAGACCACCTAATCTATTCTCTTAAGTTTTGCAGGTGCCCAGAGGACTATTGTATACTCCAAAAGTTATTTTGTGATAGACAGTAGCTACTTCTCTCTTGAACTATGCTAKAGCAAGGATGCTATAGAGCCAACACCATACAATGAATCAAACCTGCAAAACCAGGTATCTCCCGATGGCCCCAGCATGTGGGAATGGTCTCTTTCGTTCCGTTTCAAATGCTGCTGCGCATTAACTCAGTTCCTTAAGAAATTACTTTTAATAATAATTAAAAAAAATCTTAAGAAAGCTGGAGGGATCACCAGAAGAGAAAGGACAGTTCTTCCATCCATCACCTTTTATAGATATCCTCTAGCCACTTTTCATCATCTTCCTCATCGTCCATTGGTTCCTCTGTTTCCAGGGGAGAAGGAATGAAGAACTCGGGTCTGGGACGTGGTTTCCTGATATGAGACTTCAGTCCAAACTTGCGCTTTAGCAGGTGGAACTGTTCTTTGACATAGTAATAAAACTCRTATTCATATCTCATGCGTTGGTAGAGGATCTGTATTGCTTCTGGAGAGGGGACGGTCTTTTTCACTGTCACAGTCAGATTGCCAAGTTTCCTATGTTCTGTAAAAAAAACCCCAAGCAATATGGTGGGTGCTGATTAATGAGACCAGACCTAAACTTTTTTTTTAAAACATTAAGGCACAGCCCTACTGCATTACTCATATAAATGAGMGCAATCTGTCTCCTTAATAATGGATTTACTTTTAGCAAGAGATGAAAAAATATAGATGCTTCAAGTTAGACTTGAACGTTTAAATATGGCTAGTTCATACATGGCATTTGGCATTGCATATAATTACCAAGGATCTTAATTGGCAATGGTTATCTGCAAATGTAAATTAGGTCATACCAATTATGAGCATAAACTACATGTAGAGAAACCCATAATCCTGCCTAGCTTTGGAAATTTTGCCTGATGCGTGTGAAGTATACATCCAGCACACACATGAGCTGAGCTAATCAATTATTTCCTACGTGACATACTACATCGTGTCTCAGTTGTGCTTTGTTATTGTTCAAATCTAAACAGATATGTATTTGAATCTACCTCAGGCTAGCACTGAAGCATTGTTGGCATCACCACATGACACCTCAAGACCGAATGTGCCTGCTGACCTTCTTGTCCTGTTATACCTGTTAAATAAACTAGACTCATCTTCCCGTCATGCCCTGGGACTGGAAGATTTCAGTATGTTTCTCTTCACGTGACAACTTTTGCTTTGGTAAACTGAAATAAAAAACGTTTATTGTTGACAAAGAATTAGAGTTACTAACAAAAATACTGAGTTGCCTCTTTGCCTCCTCCCTCAATAGATCATTCTACCTGTGGAGATTAATGTATTTGAACAAGGTGTAAAGCAAACTCTCAAGGCAATCATTTTGCTGTTTTCTACCAGATGGCAACAGGCTGCCAGAGCATCCTAAGTATTTTCTTGTCCAAGACAGAAATGTAACTGAAAGTCAACTGTGAAGAAGAGAACAGTAAAAGCTAGAAGTACTGACCTGTAGCATCACTGTATCCCCCCCTAAGAACGGCAACTTTCTTTAGGAGAAGTGGGGATGAATGTTACACTGATGAAGTACTAGCTTTTATAATTAGGTTTTCTGAAACCTCAGTGCTCCAATCCAGTAAGTCTCATGTGTTACTCTGAGAGAATGTGATGCCCACGGAAAYGACAGTCATAGCCTTAGAATACACCTGGGTCCAGACTCGGCAAGATGAATGGGCTTGCATGRAAGCAAGGAGATGCCAGTTAGACATTAGTAAAAAGCCTTTTTCAYGGCAAGGATAGTTAGGCAGTGCAGTAGGGCATACAAGTTACAAAAGCTATATCTCTAGAGGWTTTTAAGAGCAGATTAATTGATTCTCTCCTGAGGGAAGCCACTTGACTGGGTGACATCTTAAGGTTGTTTTCCATGACTCTAAAATCAATAGATTCATTTTAGTCTTGTCMGTCCTTACTTCACTTCCCTGCTCTTTGCTACAACAGCAAGGTCTGCATGAGAACTGTTCTATTTTGTTCCAGGATAATGTCTTGGCTTCTGCTGCTCATTCTTTCCTTAATATTTATATCCTCTATTTGTGCTGCCTCAAATGCCAAACAGACATCCCCATATTCTATATGGCTACGTAGATAAGCTGTTGCAGTGAAGAAGAGMTGGATTTTGATATGGAAACCTAATTCTTATTGTACCAGCAGTTGTACCAGTTGGAGGAATTCAAAAGGCTTGGGCCATGAAGCATGGCAAAGAAAAAACTTACAARGAGGAAGCAGAGAACAAAGAACATTTCATGTTTCCAACCGGGTCCCAGCAGCAGTGACCACTTCCAGAGGGAGTCCCTGAATCAAAACGGGATTTTAACATGGGCAGAGTATTGCTCACGTGAGCGGTCCAAACTGAGGTCTTCTGAAGCACCTGCCAGCAAAGCTAATGCATATGTACCAGCTCTACAGAGAAACACATTTTCACAATCGCTTACATGTAAGGCTAAGGGATGGATCGATGGCTCCCAGWAGGAAAATGAGTTGTTCTTGGGATTTCATAAGCAATACCTTCATCCRAGAGAAATAATCAAGAATAACTTTTTAGGGAAGAGAGGAATTTTAACCAAAGGCAAACCCATTTATTTCAAGAGGTAATAAAAGATGAGTAAGTCCAGCTAGCAAACACACCACCAATGATCTTTAGACAAAAAAATTATGTATTATACACRATTTTAAATCTTGAAAAGTACAACAGAAGGGTAGAGCACAGCTATGTGAACATGAACTGCTTTCTTTACATTTTAAATGATTTAATGTTCATATAGATTAGGGTATCCACATCTATAAACACATTCTAATTTTCAGACAATGGACACACATTTTCCTACTTCAGAGTAAAGGAATTAAAGAAAAACAACTGAAAGCCATTCATTTTAATAGTACTACACGAGACAGCAAGTGCTGCTGGGCTGGACATTTTCATATTCATTTGACTTCATTGCGTCACACACATCTGGCACAGAAGAAAAAAGTTGTATCTGAAAGAGGTATTCTCCCTCTCAGTTTTACTTACCAATTACAGCAGAGTAATGTGAAACGTAGGAAGAATATGATACAAAGAGAGAATAGGTTGACTAGCTTACCAAACGTAATGCTGTTCTAAATCACAAAAAAATGATTTAAAGCATTAATTCTATTTTGCATTTGTACTTTTAATTCCTTCTCTAAAGGAMGAATGGTCTTCATTAGTTGGTAAGAATTAACACATGCTGCTCTGTAATTACATGGAGCTTTTACACCAAAATTCATAGTTCTTTACACTGAAATCTCTGTCTCTACTCATATACCTAAGATATTAAACAACTTAGTACACAGAGTTCTTTGTTCTTTAATTACAGTGATGTATGGTGATATATGCTCTATACTTACTGACTGTTCACAGTTTATCAATTTGTAAAGTTTTATTTAGATAGGAGTAAAATGATTAAAATATACAAAAACTGAATTAAAAAAAAGAAGCGATCTTTAAGGTGCTGTCTAGCTAAGAAAAAGTGTAGAGGAAGGATCATGAAATGCTTGCATTTAAAATATACATTAGCATAGAAAGCACTACCTGTAGCTAGTGAATGGGGTTAAATATTTTTGGTGAAAATATTTGGGTTCCCCAAGARCTTATTCTCTTCTACACCACCTTCACCTGTAGACCGGAATAGACTAACAAATGTCTCACCTTTTTAAATTCTCAGTCAGTTTTCAAGTTACCATGGACGGGTATTACATGAATACACTCCAGGAAGGACACTGTACTCAGTCTGTCCCTGGGTGAGAAGGCGACCGCTGCCTTATGATTATTGAGCACTTCAAGACATTCCTCTTTCTGCTGCTTAGTTGGTAGCTCCTGCCAGCTTTGCAGTCTGGTTTTCTTTACAAACTCAGCAGCAAATATACACTACTAAATATTGCATTTATTAAGCTTAAGCCTTTATACTGCTTGCCAACTTCATTTTTATTTTACATAGGTTATTTCTGTTACAGAAAACTCCATTTACCTCGCTGGAAAAAGCTCTTTACTTATATGGTCCCTCCAGGACTCTAAGCGGGAAAAGCCACTTCTTACAGCTCCAGCTCCCTTTGGTGGCTGCCTCTCCCAGCAGAGAGAGGCACTTGTGTTCGGCCCAGGAGCGCTGCCAACGATGACAAGGTGAAAAGTGCTAGACTGTTTTTTTGGGGGGGTGGTCAGGATGGGGCAGGACCAGCCAAAGGGGAATTTACTGGCGGTGTGCCGGGCAGGGAGCAGCCTGCCAGCACCCGATCTGCCAAAGCAGCCAGGTGCTGCATGCCACCCTCGCRGCGGGCAGCAAGAAAGCAGCAAAATATTCTCCTCCTCTGAATTTGCAGTAGTCATGGCATAGAGGATTCCGGGATGTGTGCAGTTCTTCTTTGCTCTATGCACACACCTATGTCTATAGATGTATACGTACGCACAGATAGAAACACCCACGCTCTGGAAGGCTACAGGAGCAACRTAGATTTTCTGGCTTCTGTTGGTTTGCCTCACAGTATAATCATCAGTAACTGCAGTGCATAAATAGCTGTGAGGTGCTGGCTGTCAGATGGCGCGAGTTGGGGCTGTGCTGGCTTCAGGCTCAGCCTTTTGATAAAACAAGTGAACTTCGATTTTTTTGCACTTGGATTTTATTTAGACTGGTTTCTAATCTTAAATACTCTTAAAAGGCTCTTTAATACAAATACGAATGAAATCACAGAACTGCCCCTTGAAGTCACCTTAACCACCTCTCCTCATCATAGAAGCAAAATGGAAAAATTAGGTAGATCTGGCTTAAAGCCAAAATAACAATCTACATATGCTACATAAACCCAGCTGTCCCACCAAAGGACCCCCATTTTATGACCTTTGAGACAGTTAACCCATATGGAGGGCAACAAACCACACCATTTACTTTTTAGGGTTCTTTTTTTTAAACTGTGTTTGCTTTGGCATTCTTTTAAATTACTAAAATGAATGTACTATACATACTAACTCAACCTCCCAGTGCAGCCTGCTCATGCCTTGAATTAAGACTAAATTGGTATGCAGATATGGATGAAGAAAATGAAATTCTTTTGGGTTACCAGGTGATGAATATTTATCATTACTTTCCCCACTCCGACTTTTTTTTTTTAAAACTAAGAAATCAGCGTTACTCACTGCAGCAATCCAAACCATAGGGAAAAGTGGTTTTTATACTTTGTGGCTCAAAAAMCCTTGGATTGCCATATTTAGACAAAACGACCCTAAAGGCATTCTGCACCTCAAAAGAGAATTTCGGAGTGATGTCTCTCTCCAGCGCCCCGCTGTTTCGGCGGGTGCGAGGCAGGGGCTTGCTCCCCCGCGCTGCTCCCTGACAAAGCCGCAGGGAGCCCAACGCCCTCGGGGATCCGGTGGGGAGAGGTGAGCCAGGCTGGAGCCAGCGCAGGTCGGCTGCAGGCGAGCCTAACCGCGGGCTTGCCCGGCTAACGCTCGCAGTGGAAAAACCCCACGCCGAGCTCTGCTGCTCCAAGGCTGTGTGAACACGATGGCTGTCACAGATACAGTAAACTCATTTCCTGGAACTACATGGGGAGGCCCTGTGTTTCAGTCGTACGCAGCTGAGCTGCAGCACATACCTACTTCTCCACAGTTTTAAATGGAAATAAATGTATGTCACTGTGGTTAGATGTGACGTTGGAATCGGCGAGGGCCTCTGCTTGATATGCCACTCAAACGATCACTGTGGCGCTAAAACAGGGCTCTGATGGCTATGCTAGAGATTACCTCCCCCCAGAATATCTAACTGCAGCTCAGCAGAAAATTTTCTGGCACAACTGATCCGCTTTTCAAACTTGAAATTTTTAGCTGGGCTCTTGAAAGGTATCTGGGAGAGGATGGTTTTGGGAGAACAGATGAGACGCCGATGCGTTCGGCTCGCGGGCTGTCTTGCCGGCGGCCAGGGGGCTGCTGCCGCTGAGGAGCGCGCGGGCCCGGGGCAGGTCCCGGCTCCCGGGCAGGAGGAGGGAGGCGGTGCCCTGTGCCCGTGCTGCGCGCCCGACGCCTCGTGTAGGCGCATGTTTGCTAAAGGAAAGCAGGGACGGTGAAGAAAACCTAACAGAGTCACCGACTGGGAARAAGTGTATTAAAAACCAACGTCGATGAAAAGGGAAGTAGTAATTTATCCCATAGCATCTACCAGCTTTGTCTGTCTGAAATACTATGAATCCCAATTATTAACCTCCTTACTGCTAGTTTACTCTCTTCTCAGTTATTCACATCAACAAAATAAGGTGAAGGTTAAGTTTTAACAACACGTAGATAAAATTACACTCACATGCATACTGGTGACAGTTACGCTAGGCTCACTAGCAATGCTTGCTTTGTTTTAGCATTTCTGTCCCGAATTATTGTGCTGCTTTGGTGACATGGAACAACTCCTAACTGCAGGGGATTAGAAGAACTCTAGCCCACTGGCACACAGCAATGTCCTCTCTCCTAAAGGTCAGATACAGATCTCTCTGAAAGGACAGCTCTCCAGGGRTCATGGAAACACCCAGAACTCCAGAGACCTGCAATCCTAGGCAAATCGGATGTCCTATTTATCAAACAGGGACCTTGGGAGCAAATACACCAAACTGTAATTAGTACGGACACCGCAAAACAATGGCTGCCAACAACAGAGACTGAACTAGGTGAGACAGGTATAGCAATGCTCTTTCTTCTTTCTTACCACTACAATGGATAAGGAAACCAGAGGGGAGAATAATGTCACTGTTAACCTGATATAATTTAATTATTAACATTAACATGGACAAAATGCATGGAGCTCAGAGAATGATAACCCTGCAGAGAAAAACGGAGGGATGCCAAGAGASACATTAGCCAGGAAGAGCTTACAGAGATAATCTGAAAGACAAATAATCAAACAACTACTAATGCTCAAGGATGCAAACACCAAGGAGGCATGGCACAAAATCAGAACAAGGAAGAAACATGAAAAAAAAAAAAAAGTAAGTATAATGTTAGTGACAAAAGTAAGAGGTACCTTGGGCCAATGAGGCTGAAAGTAACAAAAGAAACATCTTCCTACAGTATGCAAGTAACATAGATTGGGAATATATTGCAGAGGTCAACACTGCACTGGTCTGGCTGTCAACTGGACAATGTAACAGTGATGTGCATTCAACAGTGCTCTGAAGTACTGCTTAAGGTATTAAAGGCATTATATCACTATTATAAAACACTTGCCTTACAACACACTCAGCAATGCAAATATAAAACTTTCTCCATACTTTGCAAACAGCTACCACTCTCTGAGGTCTCTTCTCCAGCCAGGAAGTACTTATCATGAAATCTCTAACTCTCCTCTTGGAAACTTCATGGTGTTATGCCTTTGCTCTTACCAGTTCAGAGCTGTGGATCCAACAACGTCTATTTCCAGCTGCATGAGACACCTCAGYCAATCCTCCTGTACCACACACTGCCTCTGCTGCTGCCCCAGCCTGGAAACGTGCTGTATCTCACACATGATCAGATAACAGATCTCAACAGGATCTTCTAAGAGACTCCTTTATTTGGTGCACTTTAATGTTGCATTCCCAGTTAAGGTAAGTTAACACTGAAGGRAAAAAAAAGCTGAAAATTAAACCACATTGGTAGAGTGAAAAGGCGGATTCTTATGAGAATGTGGTCAGGTACTTTTATTGCTGTTAAGCAACTTCTAAGTTGAACTAGACTGAGTTGGAGGTGCCAAAACCAAAGTCATCTGCAGAGGAAATGCCAGGATTCTCTAGTTTGAGTTGCCGAAAGAATTGCTATGGTTGCAGTTAATATGCAATTTCTAATGCATCTTTTATAGCTATATAAGTATTATTGAATGGATCCAGTCAAATCTGGATCTGACAAAACCACAATTTAAAAATAGGTTCTTACAGATCGCTTGCGAACAGTGTTGCATAGTAGGTTACACAGATACTAACGTTATTTTTGCAGGGAGATATCTAGGTTACGCAGATACTAACTTCTTTTGCAGGGAGAAGAGAAAGTTGCAGTGATCGAGACAAATTTCAGCAGCGCTCACAAGCAGGAAAAGCTTCACCACAGGTATGTTATGCAGAAAATCTGCAGAGAGACAGCCTGGGACTTGAGAACCTAGGGCAGGCATCTTGCCTTTGTGCTTTGAGTCACAGTAGGCTGCTATCCTTGATTTTTGTCCACAAAAAGGAAACGATGGAAGAGGTGTGCTGCGCAAGCTTAAGATGTCTAAGAGGGATGGAGCGAAGTGGAGGTGTTTTTATTTCCATATATAGTATTGATGAGTGCAAAACTGGCATATAGCATCCAGTTTTGTAACCACATCCTAAATCAGACAGGGTATGAAAACAGCCTCAGAATGAATATTGGGGTTGGAAGGGACACTAGAGAAAGATGGTAAGTTCATTCTGGTCAGCTTACAAAAAAAGAAGATTGAGAGGTGACTTGTTTACAGCATCTGCATATTTTCATGGTGAGAAAACTATGGATACTGAAGGGTTGGAAGCAGAAACCAGAGAAATGCAGACTGGAAGTAAGGCACAGCTTTTTAGAGTGGTGAAGGTGATTAATCACTAGAACTAAACAAAAAGAGTTGATTTGCTATCACTCCATATTTTTACATCAATGCTGGGTAACTTAACCAACTCCAGTTACTGATCTCTGTGCAGAAGTAAGAGAAACAGCACACAAGAAGCCAAGCTGAACGTCCCAATGGTCCATTTAAGTCTTTCATAGATGCAAGTTCCAAACGTCTTGCACGTGTCAGCTTCCAAGTCAGGAGCACCACTTGCGAAAGCCTTTTTGTCAGTGCCTTTGAGATATCTCAGTGCCAATGTCATTTTTGGAAGATGTCTGAACACCTAATTTGCTACCTTTTCCAGTCGTTGGCTGTTCACACCTAGTGGTCACCACCCTGCAGTATCAGGCCTTACAGGAATGTGAAGTAACACTACATTTTTAGAAAAAAAGTTTGAGAACATGGCCTTAAAAATTATTAATTCTAAGTGCTGCCTCTTCCTGTCTTACTAGAGCATACATATGACTGCTTATTGCTTTATACAAGAATAACTACTGAAATGAGAAACGAAAGCAAAAATACTAACTAGAACTAAAGTAATGGCCAATAATAAAATTTATGTACTGCCAAGATAAACCCACTACTGATAGGATATACAGGACTGGAAGATGTACGTTACTGTATGAAAGCCGCTATTAAAAGGGGGGGGGGGAAGAAGCTATCAGTTCTCTTCTCCCTTGTGAGAAAGTTGCCAGTTCTAAGAAGGTTTTCTCCCAACTATGACTGCACACAGACAACTGAAAGCCCTGAAATGGCTTCATTTCTTATTATTGTAAGTTACCGGCGGTCAAGAGAAAATTCTCTCTTTTGCCCTTAGGTTCTTTCGTGTATAATGAGCGACTGAAGGCGGCCAGGGGCTGAGGCACTGGTGAAGAAGGAAGAATGCTACCAGAGCAGAAACAACACACTGTTCCTTTCAAGTTCACCCCCTCCTGGCCCACAGCCCGACTGCCTTGGCCAGCTGCCAGGGTATCGGGACAAAGGCTTCCTCCTCTGGCCAAAACCGAGGAAAAGGGTCCGTTGTTTAACACAGGCAGACTTGTTTCAGCCAGAGAAAAAAATAAAAAGAAGGGGAATTATATTAACTAGAAGCCCTGGGAGAGGAGAGTAATCTCCTAGTGTGGCTAATGCAATTCTCACCCTGTGCTTTTCCTGGAGAGGGAACGTCTTGATTCTCTTACCGTTCGGGCTAGAAGGCAAAGTATAATGTCTCAACAGGGCTAAGCCTAAGGCTGCCATGGTCTTCGCGTCCCCCAAGGTTACTATGAACCAGAAACAAGAATGCGTCTTTCCTCCTTCCAGGAAGCCCCTGGCGACCCACTGCTCCCCCCCATGCCCRCACTAACAAGCTCACGTGAAGGGTGAGTGTCCTCACTCATAGAAAGAGAGAAATTTCTATGCACCTAGCAGACCTTGAAGAGTCTGACAGATAGATAAACCAAACATTTAGCTATCTCAGGACTTCACAGTGACCGAGGCTCCTGCTGGTTTTCCACAGAGTCATTAAATGCAAGTCAAGGTGAATTCACACCTGGGCTTTTTGCCGTCTCTGTAACAGAGCCTGCAGCCCCAGTTTGCGATGGGCAACTTGGGACATTTGGGGTTCCCTGCAAGTTGAGAGGTCGTGCTGCTCCCTGAAACTTCCGAGGCAGATGCTGTTGCAGAGGTTACACAGAGACRCAGTGGCTCTTCATGCCAACCTCAGCTCTTCCTTAGCAGCACAGCCACAAGCGAGGGATGAGGACTTGAAAAAGGTAGAAGAAAATCCGTAGGTCTGGCGTGACCCGTTTGATTCTGAGCACTGAAGCGCTTGGGTGAGGTGGGCTACCTCAGTGGCTGTATCACATGATGCAGTGTCTCAATGAGCTGTGGCAGGAGACTTCCCCTAGCAATTATTTATATGTCAGAGTTTTCGGAAGCAGGCCCCAATTCAAGAAGGAGTGTGATTTTAATCTGCTCAGGTTAATAGAAATGAATACAGGACATTTTTAGGTGCTTAGGTGCTGTTCAAACACCATCAAGATTTACCCATGCATGTACTTSCTCTGTATTCCAGGCAATATTTTGCCTCCTGAAGGAGGGGGGAAACGGCATCTCTGGCACATACTTCTGAGACCAAGATCATTGCAAACGAAGGCCTCCCTACGCACCCCGGGCATCTGCACCAGCCAGTAGCAAGACAGCCTCCCCCATAGCACCTCTCATCTATCTTCAGTGACTTACGTGGTCAGCTCCAGCACACCTTGACCATTCTCGCTCGCTCGTGCACCCACAGCAATCCATTGAGGAAACAGAGTTTGCTCAACAATCCTTTTTAATTCAACTCGCATTTAGCATTACTGTGCTAATAGGAAGGAGATACATGGGCACATYGTTCTGCCATCTATCACCTTGTTTACAGGAAGTATATTCTCAGTAGCGTTAACTCTACTGCAGGTTAAAGGAATTAGCAGAGTACTGTGAAAACACCCATGAATCATAACGGGAGATTTACAGGGTATGAAAAGCCACTGCTCCTGCACTTAGTCCTGCAAATTGTCTTGTCTGTAGTGTTTCAATCAGTAGCTTCATTCCAGTGTTAGAGAGGCTGGCTAGTATCAAAGTTTCCAGGATGACTGCACTGTGTTGATTTAATGACAATACTAGCCCTTACATAATGACTACCATGCTTCAAGGTTATACCGCACAAACTTTCTCTTGTGCTTAAGAAAACAGGAGATAAAATGGCCTGCTGACTTTTTCCATTTCAGTATTTATGGGCACATGTGAACATTAACACCTCTGAATAAGGACAAAATGGGACAGAAACCAGGAAGGATGTGACAGCAATTAAGAAGARCTCTTCAGGAAAAATCAATTTTGGGAGGGAGCGAGATTACTAAAAAGAACTAAATCTGCAACAAACCAGGCTTTTGTTGAAGAACATTGCAATTTTCTACATTGCGATCTTCATGAGTGGCGAAATAAAGGCCCCCAACATTATTCACATGACACGCAACGTTAAGAGTTGCATCAAGATAAAGAGAGAAATCCTGTTGTGGTGGGTTGACCCCAGCCAGCAGCCAAGCACCCATGCGGCTGCTTGCTCACTCCCCCTGCCCCTGCAATGGGACGAGGGAGAGAACAGGAAGGATGAAAGCAAGAAAACTCAGGGGTAGAGATAAGGACAGTTTAATAGGTGGGGTAGGGGGGGAAAAAGCGATGCAAAGGAAATCCCTCACCACCTCCCACAGACAGACCAATGCCCAGCCAGTCTCTGAGCAACGGCCACCTTAGAAGCCCAAAACCCCGTTCTTCTTCCTCCACCCCTGCTTTTATTGCTGAGCATGACGTTGTATTAGACTATACACGGACTATCCCTTTGACCAGTTTGGGTCAGCTGTCTTGGCTGTATCCCAACCTCTTGCCCATTCCCAGCCTACKGACCGAGGCGGCAGAGCGAGAGGCAGAGAAGGCCTTGACGCTGTGTGAGCTCTGCTCAGCAACAGCCAAAATACTGGTGTGTTGTCAGCTTTGTTTTAGCCACAAATCCAAAACACAGCACTATATAGGCTGCTATAAAGAAAGTCAGCTCAAACCCATCCAGAGCCAGCAGAGCAAAAATGGCTGCTGTCAGGTGTGGGCAAACCTGCCACACCTGTCTCTAGGAAATTTAAAATACACACAAAATACATGCATAACGCATATAACAGGCACAATGGATCAGATGAAGTACCCACTTAGTCACTATACTGAGCATTTGAATGGTGGCCAGTAGTGGACGCTTGGAGGAGTGGCAGAGGCACAGACCACGTCTTCCCCCAGTGCCGCCTGGCAGCTTCTGGTGCTCAGCAGCTATGCACCCCTTGAGACAGAAGCTGCATGGATGGCTACTAAATGTAGTGACACAATGAACTTCTCCAGGAATGCAGCGGTTTTGCAATCCTACCAAGGTTTTGGTCATCAGCATGGTGTGTTGCAGGGAGTCCCATGCTATAGTCATCTGTTGGTTTAAAAAAACAAAACCACAACCAACACCACCCAACCCTTTATGCCTATTTTAAACTTTTAAAAACTGATTCTCCTTGAGAAATCAAGACTAATTATTCTGCATTCAATCCCTCTGCATGGTTCATTTTTTGTTTCTAGCATATCCCACTTCAGTTGTCTCTTTTCCAAACTCAGAGGTCTATTTATTAAATTTCTTTTCCTATGAAAGCCATTCCATGTCCCTGACCATCTCCCTTGCTTCTGCTTTGTACCTTTTCTAACTCTGTTAGATCCTTTTTGAGATGGTGTGATTAGAGCTACAAATAATTAATGGAAAATGGAAAAAAAAATTTTGTGGTTAAAAAGCCATACAACATAACTAATTTTAACTTTTTTCATATTTAAGAATCAGAAGTAAATGATAACCTATGTGCCTTTACCACAGATTTGAACTGTTGCTTGTCCCAAAGCACAGACTGAGAATACTTCTTCTACTTTAACAAAAAATGCAATTCAGGGCAAGAGATTTCTTCAACTTCATAGGCTAATTCTAAAAGCAAGAGGGCAACCTATAAGTAAATTTAACTTATCCAGTAAAGTAACAGAAAATATCATTAAGAACCAAGAGTTAACATTTCAGTGCCCAATTTCAACAGATATTCCTCAAAACAATGAATATGATTCTGAATCTACGAAATCCTATTCAGTTTGCTAAGCTTACCAGAAGAACAAATGCCTAAATTTCATTCCTGCCCAACAGTTCAAAGAAATCCTGAAACCATAAATGATTAGCTTTCTAAAATCTGCAGACAGAATGCACCATTGAATATATTATTATTTTTTTTTTAAACAGAATATTTTAATGAAGTTCTGTGGAAAACATGATGCAAAAGTTATCTGAGAGAATGGTACATTTAGGGTTTCCATAGTAACAAAAACAATGGGAAAAAAAAACTATCAAGGGAGCTTTGTAAAGGCCTGTCCGAAAAATCAAAAATTCACCTCTGGGAGGCTTGGCATATGTTTACACACGGAAGGGACCCCTACCGCGCTGGATGTGTATATGCACTTACACACGGCAACAGGGCTCTACGGCGCATGTTTTGACCTAGGCTCAGCACCCATTGGGACACCAATGCATGCAATCAGGTTTTGTCTTAGTGCTGAGTGTACGGGTCCCAGAACCCTGTTGAGTGGCTAGATGGAGGCTAAGTTCTCCTGTAAGCCGGCGGGTGCTGGGAATACGAAATTGTGACCCTGACTCTCTAAAAATACATTCCTCACAGGCTACTCTGGTGTGGCCACTATGGTCATCAGTTTCTAAACAAACATGGTAGCCCAGGCATATCACCTTCAGCTGAAACTTCATCCATCTGCTTGCCACCGTGGTTGACAGCATTTCTGGCACATTCCCGGAGCATTTAATTTTGTTAAGTACATTTATTGAAGAAACGAAAACCCCTAAACTGAGCAAATATAGAGTCCTCATAAATATAACTACTTTTTTTTTTTTTTCCCATTTGGTCTGAATAACAGCGGGAAATGAAAAACCACAAGGCTGAAGGAAGTGAAGGGACTATTTATGTAGCATGGGAAAAATTAAACTGAGATTCAACACTTTAAAGTGGGTGACATCTGTTTATCAAAATACTTTTGTTGTATCTCTTTTGCCTTTGATTATCCAGTCTGTCTGCTAAGACTTAGAAACAGGGATGCGGTGCTAGATMCGTCCTTTGATTTTAGTGGCAATCTGTGCAAGTTCTGCCACTACTTTGAAATCAAATGTTGGTCTGGCATTGCCAATTGCTAATAAAATATACCAATGGATCATGTGCCATTTCTTCACAAAATTACTCACACATGCGTATACGATTTGAAATGGGACTTGAAGTTTTTCCCTTTCTGCACATGAGATATAAAGTGTCCATGCGCTAACTTTTTATTTCTGTTAAAACAAAACCTGTTGAACAAGTGGGATGTACACCAAGATGTGGTCTGGAAGAATAACAGAAGCAGCCTGTGAATTGAATAGCTGAATTAAGCAGGAACKCAAACTATTGATTTCTACAAGTAGCTTGCAAAAACATGCACCAAGGAAAATAATTTTCAGCGATTCAAAGCAGAACCTTTGGCTAAGTAGTGAGCCTACCCTTAAAATAGGCTAAATAATGTGTTCTGCAACTGCACAAAGTACTGGAGCCTACCAGGAACCACATGCTATATTCCACCAGCAGCAGAAGGCAGTGCCAAGTAAATGCTGAAGTTCAATATACAGACAAATATGCTTTGCAACTTCACCTTCTGTTAGTAAAAGTCCTAGATGAACTGGGCTGACACTTTTGGTAAGCTGTTTGCTAAAGTATAAGACGACAGACTGAGGTTTCTTGCTATCAGCCACCTGCATTGGCGTAGCTGCACCGAACAGGCAAAGTTGTACAAGTTGCAATATGTTCCTGTTATTTTCAGCTAATATGAGCTGAAAACCATTGACTACGAAAAGGGTTTGCAATCCCATGGGAGCTGTTCTTGCTATATCAGGATGTATATATATGTATATCAGGATGTGTGTGTGTGTGTGTGTGTACACATATATGCCTATCAGGATAATGTCTTTCTTTCAAGGGTTTGGACATCAACAGCACTCATCTCACCCTTTTTCACCATGCTGACTGGACAGAACAATTTGCCATTTGCAAACAAAACAAAATAATCTTAACAAGAGAAATCTGTTTCATTGTGTTTAAAAAGAGTATATATCCTCCATGCTAAGCATCTCACCTGGTCATTAAAGAAAATCAATTGGTTTAACACACAAAATCATGGGCTAAACTAAGTATCCAAAACCAGGAAAGACCATAACCTCTTCAAAGTGCTGTCTGGCATCCAGGATTCCCGGATTATACCCTGTCTCTACTGGCTTTTAATTGCCATCACAGGCACTCAAAATTTATCACTGAATTTACCACTTACTGAACTAAATTAAGAATGGGAATGGACAGGATAAGAATCTAGAGGGAAAAAAMCCCCACACCTGGAAGGTCCACAAATCCTGAAATAATAACCCTAAGGAAGACATGGAAAGCACTATTACCTGATACTTTTATGGTGAAACTGGACAAACACTAGGCCCTGTGAACCAGGATTCAGTGCAGAAAAATGGATTGAGGGCTTCTCAAACACTGAAACATAAGCTGTGGACAGTGCAAGACCAGAGACGCATTTCATGTGCTGCATCCAAAAAACCTTGGAGAGAACATGGAGGAAGCAACTAGTGAAATCACCTCGCTGCCCAATACCTGAGCAGGTTTGTTTGACCATCATACCCTACCCCAGCTGGTCCTGCCATGCTTCAACCTCTTTAAGATCCCTTCACAGTTTTACTAYCCAAACTCCTTCACTAGGTTTCCTGTCTGCTGCAGCTCATTCACTCTAMGCACTCTTCTAGCAGCTGCATTGGTCACCACGCAGGGGTTTCTTGAGAGTTTACTAGAATAGATCTTCCTCTTCATTCATCTCCATTGCTCTTGTCAAGGAAGTCCTGGGCTTCTGCTGTGTTTCTCTGCCCCACGGGCAACTAGGTCATAGACTTTGCTCCTGGAAACACTGCAGGAAAAGATACTACCAAGGGTGCTAAAAAAACCCCAAACAAACCCCACAAAAAAAMCCCCAAACAATTCCACCAAAAGCTTAGCTCAAATAGCACTTAATGATGCACAGATCTATCTACTGGATAGACAAGAAGAGCGCTAAGAAGGCATGATATAAACTTTGTTTTTATATGCATACTTCATCCTTGCTCCTACAAACACTATTGCATGCCAACTCCTTGACAACATCCATCTCTACCCAACTGTATACCAGTATACAGCATGAGTGAGAAATATTCCTGCTGCTGAACTCCAGGCAGCCACTCGGGGCATCAAACCAACCCCCAGAGAGACAAGCAGCCATTTACCTCTCTTCACTAATCATGCAGAGAGTTTGGTTTCTCTGGTACATAATCTAAGCACCTGACATTAAGTAATGTCAATACCCAGTGAAGTAAACCAGGTTTGTCAGCTGCCTGAAGACCCTTCAAAGATCAATCGCGGGTACTGTGAAATTGGCAGAGCACTTACAGGGACAGTGGAGAGCGGAAGAAAACTTAAAAAATAAAAATAAGACTTCAATGCCCAGCAAAATATTTAGTGGTATTTAGGTTAAAACAGAGTTTTCTGTGAATATTTTCATTCAACATTTTAAATAAATTTGCTTTGGCTACGCTCTCATTCCTGTCATGTCCAATTTCCACTAGCTTTTAGGAGATGTATATTATATATCAGCCACACATTAATCCCACGCTCTCATTTTATGTAACAGAAAAAGCGTATATTCTTGCCCAAGCAGTAAACCTCCAAACTTGCTAACATCCCAAAAGCAGCTCTGCAAAGCACCGGGGGCTCTGGCCAGACTGTGCACAGGCGTGCTCCTTGCAAGGAAGGCAGGCATGCACCAAATACTCTGCTGCAGCAACGTCGGCGTGCTCCACGTCTTCCCTCAACACAGGCACAACACAACCAGCCACTGGACTCTCCCAGTAACTAGTGTTGCACTTCTTTCTGCCTAGAAACAAGCAAACAACAAAACAACCCCCCCCCCCCCCCCCCCAACACAACCAGCCACTGGACTCTCCCAGTAACTAGTGTTGCACTTCTTTCTGCCTAGAAACAAGCAAACAACAAAACAACCCACCCCCCTCTCCTCTTTTTTTGCTAGGTGCTCTTTATCCATCTCCTTTTCCCTCTCCTACTCCACAAAAAGCAAGAAATCAAATAATGTAGCTGATTGTTTGGAAATGAATCAAAGCAATCAGGCAGCAGGAGGAGCAAAGACCGAGACAAGCATACAGATTTTGTTCTAAGCCCTGCATTTGCATGCTCTTTAATACCAAAGATGTAATACTCATAATGACTTACAGGTACACGTGTACCCTAAGTACAGAAATACATCGCACAGTAACACAAGTTCATAGACCCTCCAAAACTCAATTGAAAGAAACACTATGGAAGAAGACAGACCACTACAATTACCTCGTTTAAGATATTCACTACACAWAAAGCATTAGATGGAATCATACTGCAAAAGGCACAGGACTAGGRTATATTGTTTTGTCATTTATCTGGCAGAACACAAGAAACAGGGTTTCTTCCTATGGTGGATGCACAGAGCTGATTAATCCCATAGTTACAGGGAAGCCAGACCAGAGGAGTCAAAGCAAGCCGTGGGGAAAGCAAATTGATTGTGAAGAGAGAATATTTCAGGGCCTGAGAACAGAGCGGGAGCGCTTGCGTGGGCAGACAACAGATGCTTCTCCAGACTTTCAGCAAGCAGCAAAGCAGGGAGGGATGGGTAAATGCTGGGGTTTACTTGTTTTAACTTGAGGAATTGGAGGAAGATGACAATTTAAGCCATGGCCCCCTGGATAGCTCTTCTATTTCTCCTGAGTCTCCAATTATTATTTTTTTCTTTCTCTTCAATACCCTCATTTCCCCCGAGTATGCACTCATCAGCAACTTGCATTCCCCAGAAATCCTCCCACTGGCTATCTGGAAAGACATTCATGCTAGAGGGCATAACACTCTTCTAGCATGTAGATGCCTTTAAAACCACAAGTCATCTTCAGAAACCAAATTGCACGGAGGTGCATGAAGAATTCCTCCAAGACCTATTTTGGAGGCAAGTGAATTCAGCCAACTCACAAACATCAGCAGTAATTTCAATCCAGTAAGCATGTTTGGTATTCTCAAAACCTTCCCCCAAACCACACACCTCTTTGCACGTGCACTTCTTTTAAAAATATTTTTTTCTTGGTCTGTTTTTATGCTCACTTTTTGCCCTCAGCCTGTATGATAAAAATGTTTTCTGGGTGAGCCCTGGAGAACTGAGCAGACCAAACACTAATGCTCATATGGAATTTATTTAGAAGGTGGGGGGGAAATCCCTTAAGTTGAGTAGTTATGTTATTTTGAACTGGTTTTATATTTTACGCATACATAGTGGAGCTGGAATTTCAGGGCTGGCTTTTGTTTGCATTCATCATGAAACATTTGTTATATGAGCTGCTGCTACTGCTACCAAAACAGCTGCTGCTCACTGCTACAAAACCAGAGACAAACTCAACAGTTTCTTTCTTCCTCTGGTAAGTCTAGCTGGCGAATGAGGCCTGGTGTTTCTACAGAAAAGTACCTTTGTTTGGCTTCACTGTCATCCTTGCCACCTTTTGCCTACCCACGACACGGACTTGAAAGAGAACGGATAAATCGGAGCAAGAGCAGGTACATACTGATGTTCCTGAATCACCTAYAATTAAACATAGATCAGAACTACAGCTGTATGAACGCCCTGCTTTGCAGCTACAGCAGCACCTCAAGTGTGAACGTCTTTCCTTCAGTTGCTCTTGAGAGTTAGCCAGGATTTAGCCTTCCTGTCCTGCGCCATCATTTTCCATCACGTGGAAAAACTAAGCCATGGCTTGATCTAGCGTCGCATAAAAATTTCTTYGCCATAGAAATGCTGCTGCCCAATGGCTAGGGTGACCTGTAGGGGACTGCTTTCCTGCGCAGAAAAAAATACCCACCCATCTGACAATCTGTGCACTTTCCTACCAAGCTGGACACAGACCAGGACCCAGAGCATCAGCGGACTGCAGTTCTGAGTGCTGAGGACAGACCTCCTCAATTGCACTAAGCTGAATTTTAATGCATTGCTTTGTTATGATTACTAAAACACTTCAGTGTTGTTCTTGTTGTTTCCTGGTAATTTCGTATTGGCAGTGACCTCTCCCACCTTAGTCTCATCTTTTTAAGAGAACATTTACCCCAGGCTGGAGCACAGTCCCTGCGGGACTCCCCTGCTTGTTTAAAGTAAGGGGAGACTAATGAACAATTAATGCCTAYCTCTTTAACCAATTTTATCCTGCAGGAGAACACTCTCTCTCATATCCTGACAACTTACTTTCTTTAAGAGCTTTTGGACAGAGATCCTGCTGAAAATGACACCTGTACCATCTCATATCCCTGTGCCTGCCCACTGCATCAAGAAACTAGTTGATTTGTGAGGCTCTACAAACACCATGCTTACTTTTCCCAACTGTCTATTAATCCCATTCTTTATTATAGTTCCTACCAGTACATGAATTGGATTCTTTTATCTGTTGCTGTCCAGATGACCATTGCAACCCTTTAAAAGCTTAGAGTCATGTTAACTACTTTCCATTCTTCCAAAATAGCTGCTGATYGAACAACAGGACACACCTCAGAGTTGGCAATTTCAGTTTCAAAGAGATCCTTGGTGAATACTACCTCTGACAGCAGCACTCCTGACACTGCCAAAGAGGAAAGATAGCTGAGGAGAAGAAAATGCTATACCCTAACACCAAATCCATTATCTGTATTATAGATGGCATCTGCAAGTAACTGAAAGGTTATTCAAATTGAGACCAAACAGTACAAGTACAACTCAAAAGATGAGATTTATAAAGTGCAGTAACAATTGTGCAAGTGTTGGGAGATAGAAAAAGCAGCACAACTGGAAASAAGATACTAATTAAAGAACACAATGGGAATGCAATTTGGAAGAAAGGGAGGAGACAGGGAATATGAGCCTAGAGAGCAGCAGAGGGGAGGATGCTCTTTCTCACTACATTTGTAAATTTTGTGATTACACTCCAAGAGCAGAGGAAAAGAAGAAAAAAGGAATCTTTCTAGCCATATTTAGTAAAAAACCTCCTCTTGCTACAGCTTCTTGGAGAGCAAGTTTTCAAGACGGGCAGATCAAAAAGGCTGGGAAATTCCAACCAGGAAAGGAAGCAGGGAACAAAAACTCCAAGAAAGACTCGCTCTTGGAAGAGCAAGGGGTGAGGTCTCAGCACCACAAACTGCCTCCAGGGCAGGTAAAGCAAAGGGGCTCGAAGGGAGGAGCACTGGCATGGTGAGAAGCCTGTGAGCAGCAGAAGCCTGATGCTCAAGTGAGCAGATCATACCCTCGGGAGTGATGGCTGGGAGAAACACCAAAAGGACTCCTCTGTAGTAGCTGAGAGCTACACTGCTAATATATTTCCTTTACTTTAATTCTTTTAACTTTGTAATCCAGGGCCAACCCCTGCACTTTGCTGAAATTTATTCTACTAATTCTTTCCCTTCTTTTCTAATAGTAATAACAGTGGTCTTAAGATGACTTAGAGTGCAATATACTGTGTCCACTGGGAGTAACTGGTCTATTTACAGATGTAGTCTGGGGATGTCTCCTCCCTGAGAGTGCCTCCCTGCCACCTCGCCCAGCTACCCACTGCCTCCCTCCCCCCAACCCTCTGACAGGCCACCTAGTTCTGATGTGGTTGGAAAAAACCTTTTGGTATTAGCTTTAATGACTTTAGCAAGCTGCATGCCAGAAAGTGCCTTGCTATAATTTCACACCTAACTTGTCATAATTTATGCTCTTTCATGTTTTCTTCATTTTAATTATTACAGCAATTTAATTATTATAGCAGCTCATTTGTATCACTGTAAAAACTTGATTTTAAATTGCAATGTTTAAGTGAAAACCCAAGTAATTCCTTAGGAATGGCTGCTCATCTCTACTRTACAAAAGTTACAGGTAAAAGCTTTTTTATAATTATATTTCTTTTCTGTAGCTACTTTACCTTTAATAGTTTTCAAAACATTTCTGAGCCATCAAAGATACTGCCTCATGGTGCTCACATTGCTCTTGCAAGACGYCTCAGGGATAAGAATAATCAGTTTAACCTATGGCCTATTCTGATACAATGGGCAGGACTTATGATTGGGTTGAGGGAAAAATACAATAGCCTTCTTTGAAGACTGAGAATATGATTATGCTCCTACAAGCAAAGTGAATTTTGCTCTGAAATTTGCTCCTACAAGCTCTGAGATCTGCTCCATACTGTTCCTGTGTCTTCAAGGCCAAATATGCTCAGTTTTCAGTTAAAAGATGTTTCTCCCCAAACACTGACCCTGAAAACGTACCGTGGGACACAATGATAATCGGGCTAAATTCTCAGTTGTTTTGGTCTTACTATTAACAAAAGTTTTTCAGATTCCAGCCTCAGCCACCTTGTGCAACTTGCTTGTTTCCATGTAGGTGAAATGAAGACCTGTGCGAATGTACTGGAGCTGCAGCAGGGAAATGAAGTATGCCTATTAACTGGGATTTAATGGCCATCCRCCTCCTCCTCTATGCCTTCTGTTGCCTGAAGAGAGGTCAAAGTTGTTAAAGAAGCAATTTGCATAATCTGTTACTGCGATGATTTTTATTCAAATGCTATTTTTAAAGCAGAAACAGTAACAGAGGTTGAGCTGGAATGTTACTGATTAAAATAGCATTATGATTTTATTTGGTAAGTTAGTTAAGAAGAAATGAACTGTCATTGCAAGCTTTAATTGTCTGTCATTAAAAAGTTTGTGGTGTTTTGTCATCAGTGACCCTGGATTATTTATGAGATACAGCTAATGTTGTATCCACATGCAKCTTTCCCTCTGTGCCAGAGTTTTAATAAAGCTGTTTGTCCGTGGGTTTTTCATTTTGTTATACTAGGAACAGGAAACATTCAAAAGATGCATCAGGGAATCAACCTCAGATGAATAGCAGAAGCACTGTTATAAACCATAACATCTTTAGTGACTGATATGCTCCTTAGATAAACATGACAGTTGCTTGAAAGATACCAGCACCAACCCTTCCAAATGATCTCCTGACACACACACACACAAAAAAATACACATGAATTCTTGATACGTGGGATGCAAGGGTTTGGCTGACTGGCCCTTTGGGATTTAGACCACAAATAAGTTTTATTTTTACTGCAACAAAGTACGAAATTACATCTGTGTGGGTTTAGTCCAAAACCAGACAGCCCATCAATAGATATGATGAAAGGCAACTGAAACAATGCAAGCATCATGAAGATGTGGGATGAAATGCAAAATCTGGAGGCTGAAGTCTTTTGGAATTGCACTAAAAGATGAAGATGATGCTGTAGGTGGTCTCAGCCTTCATAATCCTACGGGTATAAATGCATTATGTAGAAAGTTTAGAGAGGGGAAACTCTGCTCATGCCGGAGAGGCTCAGACAAGAGCATGCAAAAAAATAAAGTGTGTTTGGCTTCAGGTTAAGACCTTGCCAGTTGATGGGAAAGAACAATATGAAGAAGGTGGTGGAGGGGAATAGGAAAAAGGTAGCAGACTGCAGAGCACAAGCTCTGKATATACAACGTGTATTATAGCATAAAGAAAGGAAAGATTCAGTAATTCTATGAAAAAAATACTTAGCCTATCTCTACAATGCATTGTAGGTTGTCAGAGCCAATCTATGAGCTCAGAAACTTTAGTAGAAGAGATACATTTGATCTAGGTTTTTCAAAGGATGATTTAAGGGAACATGGACTTCACCTTCTACTACAACTCAATCTGAGCAGAGCCTTTACAAATTCAAGTCCCATGAAAATCCAAGCCTAAAATAAGGATTCAAAAATCTGCATTGTAACTGGCAAGCAGAGAAACCATATCCTTCTTTGCCATATTCAGTGGTGAGACCTAGAAGGCAGCCAACCTCCTCGAATGCTGTGATCACTGGGCACGGGGCACTGTGGATCAACACTGGCCCTCTTCATTCCTCCAGTTCATGAACCATGCCCACCATGCCAACCTGCCAATATGAAATACGTCAGTTTCTCACCTGATCTAAGTGATTATTGTTGGTGCTGCTCTACTTACAAAGTCAACCACTCATCTTGACTCTAGGAGAAAGCAGAACCATAGTAGTATGTTTGGCAGATGGACCTTGCTCAGGCAGCAGATTTACCCAGAGTGAGTGTCATTGTCATGTCAGGCTGTCGGCTACCTCACTTTTCGTCTCAAAATGGGCCATTCATTTTGGGCCGCAAGATGTATTTATAGGCAAATGCTCTGCTGCGTAACCATGCCCATACGAGCTAACTCTAATCTAACAAGTACATGCTAGCAGGGGACAGTAAATACAGCAGACTTGAGCCTGGATGCATTCAAGCTCCATGTGAGCTTGGAAAACCATGCCAAACTCTCTTGCCACACCTTTACTGTTGCTCCTATTTTAGCAATGAGACTGATACTATCTTGGATAAACCTTTTGGTGCCACAGTTATGTCTCTCACGCAACACACACATAGTCTGGAGTGGCTTCACCTTCCTCAGCAGAACAAGAACTGCAGCTGTTATCAGCTGCCAATCTTTGCTGCAGAACTTGCCACAGAGAAGTTTAGCTTCCGAGACAAATCTTCCAAAGACCTAGTGAATCTTTTGMATAGCACAGAGTCATGAGAAAGCCCAGAAGTGCTCAAATCCTTCCAAGAGCTCCTATTCTTAAAACTGTTTAGTTTATTCACAATGGGATTTGAAACCTCTGAAAGACAGAAAACAACATATTTTCCTTTTATGGAATTGGAAAAAGAAAGGATTTTTCCACTGATTGTGCTTATCACTGATTGGTGCAGCCACTAACTTCAAGGTATCCCAGGTCAGGCAGTCCGGTTTTTCCCTGCTCTCCAAATCCTGTATTTTCATTGCTGAAGAGCTAAATAACGTATCTACAGCTTTTGATACTACCTTCAGCTTTATAAAACAAACCAAGGAGCAGATCAGATGTGCAGAATGTCCTAGATGCTCTCGACCTAATTGGTAACAAACGTCCTCAGGGATATGCGCTGTGACTCTTCCTCTTTCCTGCCTTTCTTGCACACAGAGAACTGGGAATTTGTTTTACAATACAAGAAACAAAAATACAGTTAAACACTCTTCCTAGAGCTTAAGCTGCCTATTTTAGCATACACATTGTTTTAGAGCGTTCTTCTAAGTAATTTTGAACGTTCATATTTCAGAGGGAGAAGAAAGGAACAGTTTGTTCACATTTCCTATTTTTATTTTCTATTTTCAGAACAGGATGTTGGGTGATAAAGAAGAAAACGCCACCCAGGCAGAATGTAAATTCACATGTGCTGTTACCACTGGCACAGTGTTCAAGTCCCCTGAAAGTCCTGAAAAAGCAGGGAGATTACACCACCTTCTGGACAAAACTTTTTAAGTCGCACATACAGTTACTTTGCTTCACATAACGGATGGGAAATTGCCATGGAAGCGTTACGCAGTTAGTTACTTCCCAAGACCAACCTCATGTTTTACCTCCACACRAAATTCAGAATTTTCCTCTTCTGTAGAAAACTTTCATACACAGTGATTCTTCTTGAGAGTATTACTTCGGGAAAGCACGAAGTGTTTTAGAGTGTGAGGCAGAAGAAAAGACAGCATGTTTGGAGTCTCTAAAGTTTTTGAACATTGGAACACATTCAAAATTTTTCCAAATTCTGTTTTAAGAAAGTAGCAGACGCAAAGAAATGATGCAAAAAAAATAATCTCAGAATTTAAATAGAATTTAATCCAAGCTGCTTTTATTCTCACGTCAAGAGTGCAGATGCTTGTAGGAGAGAGAAAGGTTGTGCATTTGTGCACAAGAGATGAGCCAATATATTCCCTTTCCACATACAAGTCACAACCCTCTCCAGAAAGTATGGCTCATGAGAAGCAGGCAGACTATTAGAAGCTGCAGATCACTTGTCCTAATTTTTTCTTTCCTTTCATTTTGTGCTGAACAAAGGTAGAATATAAGATGATCACTATTTAAGGACACTGCACAAAAAGCAGTGCCTCCTTCCATCAGACTTCTTTCAACATTTCTTATCCAGAGTTTTTGCTCTTGGAGGTTGTGCCTGCAAAGACATCCATTCCAGTTCCTCAGAGGGGAAAAAATCAGCGGGATCTTCCCTCCCTCCCTTTGCTTTCTTCATATCACAGCAACTCTTCCAGCAATGACTCTCAGTTCCTGAACATTTCCAAATGCATAGCATCCACATCTTGCCAGAGCAGCCCAAGAACAGCGTGGGAGAAAGGCTGCCACAAGAATTTACTACTAAAGGTATCAGTCAGACTACGGGGAGCACTGCTAAAAAAGTGATGGCCTGGGGGCCTGGAAGAGGGGATAAGGAAAGAAAGAAAAGCCCCTCTSCGCCTTCTCCACTTGCAAGGAGTTTCATTTTGACAAGGAGCGGGAAAATGCTCTTTTTCACTTCCAGCACAGGAATCATCTGAAGGCATGCCCCACCTTCAGTGCTGCCCCAGCACAGGAGCAATCTTCAGCACGGTGCAAAGGCTTCCGAGGCTGATCCCACCCTTTTCCTAACTCCAACAAAGAAGGCTTCACCATCTGCCTCACAAGACCTCAGCCTTGCAATAACGACAAGTGGCAGCAGCTCCCTCCTTACCGGGTTTAAAGAGAAGGGGAAGCTCATAAATAGAAAGCGTCAAGACTGTGTCACCAGTATTCATGGACAGAATGGATTTAAAAAATCAGCAAGTTTACATTACTCTGGATAATACTACTACTACAGTTAAAAACGTTCCCTGTAAATGTGATTCTTAAGGAGAATCACATTTGTATTGCATTTTCAAAAAAAGCACATTTTACAGTTTACCTGAACAACATCTTTTCTTCCAGCTGACAGCATGAATAATTTCATTGCACTTAATAAAATTCACTGTTTGAAAAGCTTGTCAGTCTTCTTTGTTTAGAGTAAGACCTACACATTCTCCATGCAAAATGTGACTTTCAAGAAACAAAGATTTTTTTTCTGGTATTGAGAAGAAGTGTTTTTATAGGGCTTCTGGTGCCAAAGAAAATTTATGAACTCCTGCAGAAAGGTGAGAGGATATGGGCTATTTCTGAGGTGATAAAAAACATTTTATTGCCTATTCTTTTACATTAGATGCTGTTAACTTTTACCCCATGCCACAGAAGTTGATAAGGCAGAAGAAAATTCTGTGCATAGTGYGTACTTTCTTCTTCTGTATTTCTCTTAAAAACACCGAAGATACGAAACCCACACGTGCCCATTTCAAAAGAAACCGTGTAAGTGTTCTCCGCTTTCTGGCTACCAGCCAGGCTACGGAAGTGAGCTGCAGCCAGCAAAAATGAACAGGACTGACCAATTATTTTTCCTTCAGTCGTGCTCCTGAGAGTGAGGAGAGATTTTACATGTAAAGTTATGCTATAACTATTTCAGGCCTTTCAAAGAGTTAAGGAATACTTCCAAATTTTGAAGTAAATATAATCCAAGGCTCTGCAATTGGACCCTATCTGCTCCAATGCTGGGGAAAAAAGAAGGACAAAATTTKGAGCAAGTTTTACTGTGTTAGCAAAGAAATCTAGTAAACACAGTAATATTTTTTTATTTATTCTACCCATCTATCTATCCATCTATGTATTCAACAATCCGTCCGCTGTCCTGTCCCCCCGCCCTCTTCTGATCTCTTGTCAAAGGCAGTTCTGGCTGTCAAGGCAGGAAGAGTTTGCCACTTTGGAGAAGACAGGCATCAAAAAAGAGAGTCCTTTCAGAATTCTTGACTTGGTATCAACATTAAGAAAATACTTAATTTCAAGGAGAGAGTGGAAAAGGAGAAAAATAGGAAGCCTGTAGCTCTAAAGTATTCTACAAGATAAAACCAGATTGGTTCCAATGAAAACTTTAGCACCACAAAGCTTACACATTTTGTTGCACATCGTTATAAAACACACAAATCAAAATATCTGRCATATGGATTAGCTAAAGGCAACATTTTTATTAAGGCAATGAAGAAAATTATCCTCCTAGCGTCCTCTGACACTAAAATTTCCTGTCATGCAGCATTGCCAACTTTTTTAAACTCTCAAAATTTCAGAAAAATTGATGTGCATTTCAAAATGTGACACTGTCAAAAAGAAAAGAAAAAGCCAGCGCAGAAAAAATACACAGCAGCTGGCAAGCAAAAGATATTAAAAATCTCAATAACCAATTGTTAGTGGTAATGTCTGAACAAGTCAACTGCATTTCACTCAATTTTTTTGTATTTTACCTTTCTTCACAGTTTCCTTCTGCCCACTTATGTAAAACAAATCATTAGCATCACCAAAAGCACTCAAGTCATATTGCATTAAGCAGTTATCTGTGTCATTACTTATATAGACAGACACCTGCACTCACATTTCTGTGCTCTCTGATGTAAATGTCCCACTACTTACCTGATCAACAGAGCCACAGTTTTACAATGATCTGCTTCAGAACAATAGCAGCAAAATAGTTTTGAAGGTAAAAAGGTTACAGGCTCTGTTTTCTAGCTAGGAGGAGGACACTGAGCAAGAGTTCCTTAATAAATGTTGTTACATGCTGTCTCAGATGAGAAATTTTACTACAGACACAGAAGAAACAAAGAAGCTTGAATATGGCTTGCATGGTTAAAAGAAAGAGAGATGAGAAAAAGTTTCCAGATTTCCTAATTTCTATTAGCATCAACCTATACTGAAGGCTCCTGATAAGAAGTAGTTTGCTTGGATGGGAGCTGTAGTGATCCGGTGCCTGCCCAAAGCACCTGTAATGAGGGAGGGGGGTCCCAACTTTGGGAAGAAGAAGGAGTTTAACCCAGAACTCCCACAGACGTATCTTAAATGCACATGTGATTTTATGGGTTTAATAACATCCAGCAGTTTGCTTCCTACAGCAAGAGGTAGGTGCTTTTAATTTGGTTTACATCATTACGTTTGTGGGATAGCAATCACCAATTTCCTGCTCTGCTTTCTAATCTATGTAATCCACTAAAGCAACACTGGATGGAAATTGCCTTCCTTCGGTTACTTTCTGCTTCAAAGCAGCTCTACAAATCCAGTTTTTGAATTGTGTCTAATCCAGAACCGCTTACTGCAGTGGAATCTGGTGCAGAGATTCACTGATCTGGAAGTGAATCACCTTTCTGTACACAGTCCTTCACTGTGTTTTTCCCATCTCAATATATTCAACTGATAAAAGTTAGGTTCTGGAAAAGCTTTACTTTCTTTATATGAAAAGAGGAAAGACTGCTGTAAGAGTATCTCAGGTGGAGCGCAGGTCAGCAGACAAAACTGTAAATTGTATAGATTTAATCTGCAAGTGTTAGTTGGAACAAAAGGGCAGTTTTGGCCCAAAGTATCTGCTGCTTTGTGGGATCACCACACAGCTGGGCAGAATAATATCTCTTCTTCCCAGCACTTCATGATGGAACAGCAGAGGGTGTTGCAGATCAGGTCTAAGGTGCCCTGAGAACGATGTAGGATTTCTTACACAGCGCTTGGATTTTTTTTTCTTTTCTTCTTTCTGGCCAATTCTGTTAAGTTTTTTGTAAGCATTAGCACCAACTCAGAAATAAACTGAATAATTATGACTGGCAAAAATCCCCAAACATATGCATGTATGAAAAGAGGAGGAGAGAGTTAAAACAAGGAAACTGTTTCCTTTCTATTCTTCATTGTCAATAAGTGAATGGGAAAAATAAAACAAAAGTTGAATCTGCATGGGGAATACTGAAGGAAGGAGGTGAATCTTCAGACATGACACAAGACCAGTCTTACACACGAAATCCCAGAGGAGATCTCTGTCCTGAAACAGGGGATCAAATCTCCCCCAGCTACTGGAACATACACAGAGAAGAGAGAGATTATCCAGCACTTAATGATTCTGGGAGATTGCTTATTTCACACCTGACGATTTCTAGGGCACCCTGATGAAAATCGAGACCCTACGTGCTGTTTGTTAGCTTCCCCCATTATAAGAGCGAAAATCTATGGTGCACAGAACAGCTGAGGAAGTCCTATAGACTCCCAAAGAAAAGACTGCTCACTGCAAAGAGCAGTCTTTCTACTGACCTCCCGCCTCCCTCTCGTCTAACAACCCCATGGGAAAACCTTGGAGACTGAATTGTGCAAACCTTTAGGAAGATTTCCACATACTACAAACGTAGGTCTTTTTATTTTTTAATTTACAAAGAAAAGAGAAATAACTGATCTAAAACTGGGCACTGCTCTCATGACAATACCATACCAYGCTCTCCTTATGTCTGTTACTGAGCAAAATAGCTCTATGGCTGGATACAGTACACAACAAAGTAACACTCACACCTTCTAAATAGCTGCCTTTAGCTGCTTGCAGTAAAGCAGTTATGACCCACTGAAATCATGTTCAGAGGAGGAACGCCACACTTTCCCTGTAATATCTRTATCATTGTTAAATACAAAACGTTCAAAGATGCATCCTGGAAGCAGGGATTGGTGGAGAGTCACCCATAATTCCTGGTTATGGACAGAAACCCATAATTTCTCCAAAGTGACYGATTACTGTGATAGCTGCTCTCAGTCAAAAGCCAGCCATCAGCTGCATGCATTACAAACAAAATTCAGTCTTTGATCCATGTGTTTTTAATATACAACTTGGTACAAACCACACATTTCAGTGGCTGTAGGCATTTCACACTGACATGAATGCAATTGAGTCATCAAGCAAGAAGGGAAGTTTTACCCCCCCCTCTGCCCATATGAGGGAAGGCATGAGGTGTTCTTTCTCTCTTTTTTTTTTTTTTTTCTTCCCCCCCCCCCCCCCCCCCCCCCCGGGTTCATACCATGTTGATGGCCCAGCCAAATATAAGCAGGAAATCAGTTCTGCCCAAATGACATGCACAGCCCCACAGAAGCATCGTATTTCTTGGTTTAGGCATAGGACACAAGACTGTCTTCTAAAGAAGTTAGCAATAAATAAGCGTTGGGAGGGATGGACTGACGCAGAGAAGAGAGAACCCTTTCAGATTGACTGTGGGGTGCAAATTAAGGGGTAGATTAAGTGTTCTCTGTTTTCATTTCTCTACTCAAGTCTCCTAAGTCTCTTCCCTCAGCATGCTTTGTACTTGAAGAGCTGTAAATACACGCTCTTATTTGTAATTTACCTAAACTCAGTCTAACTGGAGATTCATTTCATTTCAACTCCTATCAAGGTTGAGGGAAAATAAATATGCTGGTACTGGAGAATATCCAAAGCATCCAGCTCCCCAAACCACTTCTTGAAGGTTTACTTAGGTAAATATTGCTGACACCGTTTTGAGAATATTTTGACAGTATTATCTAAGAGCTGTGTATGACAGAATTAAAAGAAGAAAAAGCCACTCCAATGGTAAAGGGAAAGCTTTCTGGCATGTGGCAAGATCACTGGAGCACCAAGTGCTTGCCCAGGAATGAAAACCACACAGTAACATTAAGAATAAAAGCAGAATATGTGCCCTTCCCCATCAATCAAATCTGCTGCCTAAAAGGGAGATAAATCTCTTCATTGACTAAACAAGACATAAACACATACCTTTCAGCAGCCATGCAGATTTTGCTGAAGTTTCTATAGGAATAGCTTTTTAATGGAAAAAGTTACCTGGGTTTTTGTAGATGCTAAGCACATCCTTGAAATAATGAGGTAAGAATCTTTCTAATAAAAGCAGCACATCCTCCAACTCCTCCAGAATGCCCACAAGCAGAAAATTTTCATTAACGTTCAGCTTTGCTCTTTCAAGGGCCCATTCACCAGGCTCCCTGTATGAAATTAATGGAGGGAGAGAGAGGGAGAAAAGGGGGGGGAAAAGAAAAAAAGAAGAGTTTAAATATGCATTTACTTCAGAAATTCAAGCCAAGCACACAACTGAATCAAAAAATATTCAGTGCTGTACTTCTAACAGAACATAAAAAAACTCCCACCAAACCTGAGTGGCTTACTGAGCTTTTCTGCGCAACATCTAGAATTGGTTTGGCATGTAAAAACACGATCACATTAAAAGAAGGTTAATCACTGCATGGAAGCACTCCGTTCTGAAGACATCTTTTGCTGAGTTGTTTATAAGYTCAAACTTGTGAACTCCTGTATTTTGACTCAGAAGCACGACTCACCTCATGGGAGGAATGACTTCCCTAGGTGACGAAGGGTGCTAAGGGGTGGCGGTGTCCCTGACCCACATCAGGAGAACGTCTGCGGGCAATCACTGCCTGCTGTTACCCAACGAATACCACACAGGAGGCTACCGGTCTGTTTCMCACTTGTCCTTCACTTTAACTTCTGCCAAAGTCTCCATGAGCTTCCCTTTCCCTGCCATTACCCTTGACTGCCCTGTGGCTCTGCTACAGGATTCACATTTGTTTGCTCTGACTAATACTAGTTTTGAAGATCAGTTTAGGGTTATTCTATCTTTTCCCCCACTGGGAGAAGCTGGCAGGACACCAGTACATCTTTATGCTTCTCTCGTAGTTTCATGGAAGCACAATTAGGTTTGACAAGCATATGAATCCTAAGTCCCTTAGATGAACACATATTAATTTATGTCCTGAGAGCAGCAGTCAGCATTCATATTGATAAGGAATATAATGCCAGTGTCCCAAACTAAWGGGAATTAGCTTTTTCCCAGGGTCCAGCTGGTGTGATGAACATCTGAGTCACACAGGCTACCTGAGAGGGGCTGGAGATCACACCGCTTCCCTGACTTCCATTAGGCTATTGCAAATTCTATGCAATAGTGAACTTCCAACATTTGTCAGAAGCTCTTCTGATGACATGCAGAAAAGCTTATTGCTTTACACTCCCACTAGAGCAGATTTGGAGCAGGTTTTTTATTCCCTACCACCTCATTTGCATTGGTCCATTTTCTGGAAGAGCAGAGTATCCTAACAAATACTACGAGCATCCTTCTTGCAGCTCCTTGTGAGTCTAGGAAGTAGCTGAAAGAAGTGCAATGGCACRACAGGAGACACATCTATAACAAGCTACAAAACAGTACTTCAATATACTGCTCAGAAACCCCATAGCGATATGTTGTGAAATTATTCAGGCATGTCACTGTTGTTAATGGGATTACTCATATATACAAGTTAAGTGTGCAAACATAAGCATTTGCAAATGAGGCCAAAATATATTAAGGAAAAAAAGTGTAATGAAAATGAAGTCATGAATCTGTTTTGTTTCTTAATCAGACCCTCGCTTATGCC
This sequence comes from Oceanodroma leucorhoa, assembly GCA_030449065.1. NCBI lineage: Eukaryota > Metazoa > Chordata > Aves > Procellariiformes > Oceanodroma > Oceanodroma leucorhoa. The sequence goes on from JASVER010000016.1 coordinate 1,394,071, forward strand.
AAAAAACTAAAGCAGGATTTTACAGCAAAGATACTTAGAAACTGAGGCATAAGAATGAACACATTTTCACTTGTTATTACTGCTACAAAAAAGCATGGCTTTTGAAAGAAATTTTTGAGAACATGTGCAGTTGTTCCACTATGGAGAAGTGGTAACAATAAATAAATAGAATACCTTGAAGTTGAACAAACCTAATAAAGAACATGCTGTGACCACCAACACAAAAACATTTGAAAACAAGAGGGTATTTAAAATTATTCACATATTATTGCATAAAGGTTTACTATGCAGTATCAATAATACAGCAATATGAGAATGGCATAAATAAACACATTAAAAATGAACTACCTCAATTACAGCAGTAGAAGGTTGCACTTCACATAGTTTTAAACATGATTACTATTTCTTACATGGACACAGAAACCTGGAATTCCTCAGATATAGACCTGATATGAGCAKCTGAGCAGAGCTAAAACATGTATTATGAAAGTGCACTGCAGGTAAAATGAGTAAAGAGCACATATGGTCAGTACCATTCTCACCTTGCCAATCCAGAAAAGAAAAATCCACATAAATACATCCAGATTTGATGAACTATTCAAGTATTAAATCAAGAAAAAAGAATAGTACTACGTTTGCATTACCCTCCTTACTCTAAAATATATGCATGCAGCTACCACATACAGTGCTACATTGTACTTACACTTTTCTCTTGTACTTGTACCAATCACTGTTGCCTCTTTATTATCAGTTTCTAACAAAATGTTGGCAACAGCTACTGCTGAACAAATTGGGATACCTTGTATATATTTACCTGCATCTTGGATGCTGTCCACAGAAATATGGTATGATGTAAAATAGTCTGGGATTGGAACATTCAGGGTAGTTTTCAAGGATACATACATTAATGTCCTGTGAGGGAGGAAAGAAAAAAAAAAAAAAAAAAAAGAAAGAAAGAAGTTGAATACTGCATTTTCTTTTCTCTATTGTTTTCTTTACATTATACTTTACACAGACATCTCAAAGAATTGTGCTGAGGCTATACCAAATACTTTAAAAGTCATCTACCGGTCAATTTATCTACTTCTAAATMTCATTACAAAGTTTTAGGGCGGGGGGAAGTAATTTTGTCCTAGAATGCAAAAAACACATATTTTTTTTCTTGCTGCAAATAACATAATTATTATATTGAGATTACTGCATGGCTCAAAGCRGGACACATGGATCAACTTTCATATTGAGTTATATTTAAAATATTCAGGTGATTATTTTCAGACTCTTCTTTCTTCTAAATACACCACGGGGGAAACCTGAAGTACAAAATAAATCAAATTGAGACAACAATTATTTTCTTTTTTTTTTTTTTTTTAATTCTGCTTCATTCAATGACTGGAATGAACAAACATAAGCTGTAATTTGCACAGTTTACTCTTGATATAAAAACATACATCACTTTTGATTACAATTCTGTACATTCCTCAGATGTTCAGAATTGAGCCTATTGTGCAAACCCTCACTGAGAAAAGGGCTTATTAGAAAGTATTTATCATTTTCCTGATTTATCGTTCATCTAATTAGGAGCTATTTATCATTTTTCAGAGACTAGGCATAGCTACTGAACCCTGAGGAACTGTATTTCATTTCTAGCTTTACTCTAGCGCAATAATAAACRTACCTGCAAGTGGGATTGAATTCCACTATCCTTATCTAGTCTAACAGACTCTTACTCTGCAAGCAGACCCACTGACTCCAAAGAGACGACAGGGCAAAAAACAAAGGTGCAAGACAACATAAGCAAAGCTGAAAAGATCTCACTTTTGCAAAACTAAGCTTCATTCTTATTTAAAGACGTGTGCTTTTATAATGCAATAGGCTCGATACACATCAGTATCAAACCAATGACTAATCAAATCCATACTTCATCAAGTAAATAAAATGCGACAGAGAACACTTCAGTGGGCAACAGGTCCTCCGCAAGACAGACGCGCCGGRCAGCGCTGGGAGACGTGGGGAGCACCCCCTGCTCGCCCGGGGCAGCGCGGGGTACGGGCCTCCAGCCGCAGCATCCACCTCCGAGACCTCGGCGCAGAAAAGCTCCTCCCAGAACTTCAACCCTCATGCCTAACTTCGTTACTAACACATTTGGGTCCGTAAGCCTTTTAAAGTACATTCCTGTTTCCTCCTCTGTCTTATACTTATGTAAATCAGATTTTATAAGCACATCAGAAGATCCTGGGCCGGGAAGTAAATCACATGGTGAGGAACCATCAAAGAAAACAACATAAAAATTGCCAACTAGGATACAAACAACCCATCTCCCCTGTTCCCCCCAGTGTATTCAAGCACACTGAGAAGGGTTTGCCTTAAATACATACCCAAGATTTATGGTCAAGACCTGAATTTTGACATTCAAGGCTCTGAGCTGAAGCTAACCAGCCCCCCATTCTCAATGCTATGAATATTACTAAGAAATCTACTGGTGGCACAGTGAGGTTGGCACAGGCAATGTCTCCCTCCTATCATCCCAACAGTTGTTTTTTTTAACACGAATTAAAACTTGCAGTTTTKGAAAGGTTTATTGTACTCTTACTATAGATTCCACTAGAGATGTTTTCAGGGATACGTATTTTCAGTTTTCATAAGAACCTGTAGAGACCTGCAATGAATTCATAAATTGCTTGGATTTAAAAAAATTGGAAATACTGTCCTGACAATACTTTAAATTATGTCCAAGCCAGCTTCCACTTGATTAATGGATTAATTAGAAGGCAGAAAAACTTATGTAAGATTTAAAAATCATGAGTATCACCCAACCAAGAGCTGTTCCTACTTTCTCGCTCCTATACAAAGGTGAAGGGACATTAGCTCACAATAAAGAAACTTATTGTTTGTTTGCAAAAATAATGAATACAGTGAGTCAGAAAAATATTCCCTGAGATAAATAAGTATTAATACCCAATCCAGAAGCGTAACAGGGACCTTCTTGTCCTTCTGAAAGCGATAATTGATTAATATGGCTGGAGAAACATACATACAATAAAAGCAACACAAACTCATGTGGAAAATCCTGCAGCTTTAACAAGTGAACAGCTTAAATTTAGTCAAAAAGAGATTTTTAGGATTCCTTTTTAGGGYAGACTGCTGTAGGATCACTGAAACAAGTGGGACGGCACTAATCTAAACTACTGAGTGTCAATTCCCTTCGAATTTGATTTGTGGAAGGAATGCAAAAGGATGAGAGAGAAAAACCTTCCCCCCTCCTCGTTGATGCACTCAAGGTTTARGATAAAGGCCAGGTATGCTTTCATAGGAACCTACAGTTTTTCGCCACACAACAGCACACATTTCACGTTCCTGACATCAGAAGCACCAGGTTTACTCTGCGGTAAAAGCACTGCCCCTTTCCAGTCTCCATTTACCACCACCACTGTGATCCACATTACAGCTGCTGGAGGGTCCTGATGCACTTGCAGCACCTGCTCGCCTTTCCTATTTTAATGTATTCATAATTTGTGAAATAAATCACCAGCCACCATCCATCCCCTCAGAGGAGATTTTACTTGATGATAATCATGCAGCTCCATGAGATGTGAAATCACAGCTTTTAACCAAGAGKGCGAAAGAAAGGTTGGCCTGAGGTGTGCTAGTCATTACAAAAGTTAAACACAGCTGAAGGAACCTGCTYTTCGGTTGCTAGTGGGACTTACAGGAGTTTCTGTTTTTTCTGAGCCTGAAAAGCTAAGGTGAAATTTCATTATTCTAGGCAGTGTTGTTCTGTTAGCCCAAGCAACATTAATGCTATATTTCCCAGTAAGAGCATGTTTTCGCAGCAGGGCACAGATCTTTCAGGGCAGAAAGGTTTTTATGTCAAACAAAAAATTGCAAGGTGACAGATGACAGCCTTGCTCATTTAAATCACCGGAGGAGCCTTGTAAAAAAATTGTTCAAACACAGCTGGGAGAGTTACAGAAAGACAGAAACAGAGCCACTTTGATCATACCCATCCACAATAAAGAAAGAGGGATTTTATTTTATTCCTCAGCTCCTGGGCTACAAYCCACACTGCTCACGTCGTGCTGGGCTTGTCTCCAGCAGGGCACAGGGACGCCCAGGAATCAGCCCTGAGGCTGCAAGTAACAACAGAAATGATCTTTCTTTTTAATAGTACTGTATTTTTCTATTGTTACAATTTTGGCTGAAATGGTAAATTGGTAATGTCTACTTCCTTCTTCTSTAAAATTGTCATTCATATAAAAATCACAAGGTGCCCTAATCTATTAATCTGTCCATGAGCCAGACTACTGATCTGTCAGAAATATATCAAAAGTGTGTTACTAATATATTATTTTAAAGTTAATAACAAATGAACTGTTTTATTTGCCATAGCGAGTTCATACATGTCATAAGAGGAAGTCGGCACATGATTAAAAATATTTCAAGGATACAAAATTCCTCTGGGAATTTTAATACTATCACAAAAAGAGCAAACTTTAAAGTATTTTTTGTAGAACGGTAAACAATTTACTTAAGTTAATGTCTTTAATGCATTGCAAATACTGTACCTTATACAGTATATACCTATACCTTAGATTTGAGAGTTTGATTTTTTTTTCCTCCTAATATAAAATCCTAAGGGTACTGGAGGAAATAGTAACTTTTTTTGTCCAGTAGAAGGAACACCTAAGTTTTTTTAAAAAAGAAATAATTCTTGGGCTTCAAAGCATTCCCTATTTCTTGATCCTCAGTGTCTCAACCAAAAATTACAGAAATACCAGATTCTGCCATGGATGTACGGCAATTCTTAGTATCCCTAACAATTTAAAATGAGGAATCATAACTCAAATACATACATGCCTTGCAAATATTTTTCCACTAATCATCCATTAATCTATGGGAAGCCATAAAACCCACTTTCTCTCACAATCAGAATGAAAAATATGACATGTTGTCTTTCCATGCCCTGCCCTCATGGGATACTGCAACTTCTGTGAAACCAGGAGACCCTGCTTACAGCCCAGACACGGTGCATGCTCCTTATTTAAGTTTGAGGGTTGCAGATGTGAAGTTGAGGTGTGTCATGAAGGCTACAGAGGAAGCAGCGACCTAAGTAAATACCTTTCAAGTTTCCATAGAAGGAAATGAAATAAAACGATGTGGAAAGCCAGTGAGTGAGCCCAGTCTACGGTGACCTCTCCTGCTTACAATGCTGTTCTTCATATGCCACTACAGTCAGCGTCACCAGCCAAGCAAAATTATTCTGCTCTGCTGAGCGCCCCCAAGAATCCTCTCGCGGCTTGAAAAATGTTTTCTCACATACTTGCTCGGTGTTTGTRAAGAGGTCAAACTGACCCTTACATCCTGAGGACAATGTTGCATCATATGAACTAAATACAACCACACTGAAAAAAAAGAATCCACCGCTTTCTCTGACCGAGGGAGCTCTGGGTGGCTGTAGAGTGATGGGAAGAAAATGTTAACATGATGGCTCAGAAAAGGGCTCGCGAGTGTAAATAAGAAATGAAAGAAGGAAAAGCACAACTTCCTACTTTGTAAGGCTGCAGAAAGACACTGAAAAGTCAAGGTATAGTTGGCATGAAGGTTTTCAAATATAAATGTAATATGACTTACTAAATCTTATTTAGGAGCACAAATTATTTACATATTTTTATGGAAAAAAACCTATAATGCAACACATTTTTAACCCTAATTAGAGAGGTTTTTACTTCATCAGGTGATATTTAATGTTTCTATTCAATCTCAATCATGTAGAGCCACACAGCAGCAAAATGACCTGTTTCTTTCAAATTCTGGAGGCATTTGGTGCTTGTTCATGCGCCTCTGCTAACAGCACTGGCAGCAGATTGCTGTGGGGTGGGCAGGTGCTGGGCATCACTTCCCAAACCAGCACTGCCAACACAGCTGAAGCCAAGTGTTTCCCAGTCCATGCTATTGTGGTACCGAGCCCCTCCGAGGAGGGCAGCCAGGTGGGGTGGATTGTGCCAAACTGGGTGGGGATGATGGTCCTCTGGAGACAACAGCAAGCTGGACAAGTCTACTGGGACACCAGTGGCAGGCTGCAGAGTGAGCAGTGGGAGAAGCTCCACGAGACGGCAGAGCTGATCTAGCTAACCGAAATGCAGGTTTCTGTCCCCAGACGCCCCCCTGCACCAGCTGCGACGGCACCTTCACTCCTGTGCAGGCTCTGCCAGCTCGAAAAGCAACAGAAACCCCTTTCTCTCCCTCCGTTGCCTTCTGGTCTTCTACCAGAAGAGTGAACAACACGGGGCCTGCTCACGGAAATGCGGCGATGCCACCGCAGCGCCGCTGCACTCCAGCTGTGCAGGGCACATCCCCCTTGGAGCAACACAGGCCACATTTAATGACTTCAGTTGCCCTGTTCATTTCTTTTAACCATTTTGCCACCGCAGTAACTGCAACAACTGGAAAACAGTCATCAGCGTGCGTGGCCATTTCACCCCAGCGCTGCCTGTCCCCTATGCCCAAATACTGCCACCGCCACAAGAGCCACCCAYGCTCCCAGCATCTTCGTCTGTGGCACTGTGAAATCCATGGATGCCAGCGACTTCTGTCCTTTTAGCTACCTGGCAGATCTCAGGCAGTTACTGATGAGACAGCAGAGGTGGGCCTCGCACTTCATCCTGAAGAGGAGTGACAAGGATCTCAACTGCTGCAAAAGAGAAGACTACATCTACCAGAGACATCCAGCAAGGTCAATCCTTTGGTGCATCCATGCAACAGATTTAGGTCTGACCTGTGAAGACAGATGCTACAGCAGATAGAGGTCAGTGACAGGATTTTGGGGACTGGAGCACGAAACGGGGAAGTGCCTGGGGCGCCCGAAAATCTTGGGCTGCGCTCCCCAAAGATGACCTCTTCTAGCTGGCTTCACCATGACTTTCCTGCTTAAAGCCAAGAGGTATGCTGCTTTACCGTCGACAAACACTACATTTGAAAGCTGAACTGAGGTTTGCATTTTAGAACTAGTTTTCAGTCACAGATAATATTCCTTTCAACTCTTTCTCATTTGGCATGTCTGTTTTTGAAGAGATACATTTCTGAACGCTTTTGTACAGCTCCTGAAAGGCTGCACAGACATTTCACACTTTCCTCCACATACTTGTCAGGAGTTGAACTATGCTTTTAAAAAAAAAAAAWAATCCTTGATCTCTGAAATTCCCAGAAAACTCTCATTATAATTTCTTCAACAAATTGCTCTTTGCCTTCAGCTAAATGATGTATTTGATAAAAGGCAGCAGCAAAAGCAACTAGAGAATGAAGAGAAAAAAAGATGCTTCTCATCACCCATACTTCTGTAAGGCCCAGCCCACCACTAGAGAAGGAGACAATGTAACAGCCTACGCAGGAGATCAGAAGGATATCCTTTAGAAAGTCGCAAGGACTCCCAGCAGCAGTGTGTTCGAAGAGCAAAAGCACCCCATRGAGTCACCTCATTTGATTCAAGCTGCTGTCCTCCAGACATCTTATTTAAAGGTTAGTTCAAAACAGAAGCTGTCCTGTAAAACAAAGCAATGCGCTCTTATAAATGTGTTGAGTTTTTTTCTCCCCAAATAATTTTTCACTTCTTATTATCTGGAAACAGACTCTCTTCCCTTCCCCTCTTCKCCAATTCTTCCGATGCTTCCTACAACCAACACTTCTGTCAGCAAACCATTAGTCAACCACTTGCTTTGACACATGAGGGTGTTTACCTGTGAGCTACAATGTCTCTCTCTCTCGGGGATGACTGGCTTTCACGCAGGCGAACAGAAGTCCCGGGGACTGAACGGYGGTGGCAGCATGCTGGCAGCAGCCAGGAGCTACCGAGGCCAACCYGGCATCTTGCAGAAAGCGCCCGGGRAGTCCCTGGGAAACAATGAGGACAACTGGGAGGATTGGACCCTGCTATGTTTTCCTGATTATTCATTGGGCTATTTTTGAAAGGACTCTTATGAAAAGTTACCACATACACAGTTGTTTTGGGGAAGCAACAGACAGCTACAGACGGAGGCAATGTTCAAGTGCCCACACTTCAGCTCTTCTCCGCATCAGCCTTTCCATCCAGCTAGGCTGCTGCAAGCCAAAAGGCTTCAAAGGCATTTTGTTCCCCCTCTGAGAGCGAGCTCCCTCTCTGGCACTATTGCTCTGGGCAGCAAGTCACACCAGTATGTTGGCTTGAAGCCAGTCGACCACATATACAAGAAAAAAATATATTAAAAAAGTGGGGAACATAAAGGGTCTCTGCTTTGAAAAATCTTTCTTTAAAGAAAAATGCACTTCAGAAACTTGAAAAAAACCCTAGTTCTCCAATGTTTAATCTAAATAAAACTAAAGGAAAAGAAGCATTTTTGTTCATTCTCTAGCATAGCACTCTCTCTCATGAGCAGGACTGCTACACTTTCCTCTTTCGAGTCTCCAGCTCAGAGACCTGATGGATGGAGAGGACAGGCCAGACAGCTCTCCTTCCCTCCAGGCAGGGGGAAGTCCACCAGCCATCTTGAGAAAGGGTGGAGGGAGCTGCCTGCAAGTGCTCTTAGTTGACTTGAGAAAATAGAATTTGAAAGTATTTCTGGTACTTGTGATAAAACCTTGGAAAGCCTGGAAATAGGATTTTTTTTCTYCAGTTTCATCTCCAGGCAATGAGTTTTCACCAACTAACATGTTCAGGCAAAACTGAACTTACCTCTGTAACCAAAACACCATCCAAACTTAAAGGTTTGAGTAGAAATGTCTGCTGTTACCTATGTGTAGTATGACTGCTGTTCTCACAGACAAAAAATGGCTTTAATCTAGACAATAYGTACGGTCACCTCGCTGCCCTGTTTCTTTGGGATGTGCAAAGCTTACCACCACACTGCACCACTGAGCAGCAGCAATGCCGTAACTCCCCATAGCTGTCTGCTAAGCCGCCTTCACCTACGGTTACAAGGACAGCTTACAGACATATACTAAATATTTGTATTTCACATGCTCCAGGGTAGCACATTAATGCTGCATTTGAGAGGGGATGGGAAGCTTACAGAACCCTTGGCAACTACTGCTGACTTGAAATCAAACCTAAATATCAGCAGAGATAGTATACTAAGGAATATATACATCTTCTGTTCCTCTGCTCAAAGCTTGATACTTTTCCTGAGTAACTGCATCGGTAGGCTAGACATTTATACTTGCAAGTTAATGAAATTTCATTTTGTTTCATAGTATGAGATATTTTTTCTTTAATTAAAAAAGCCTGGACTGTAAGAGTACAATTAGTCAAGAGAAAATTCTATTATGAAAATCTGGAGAAAAAGAGAAAAGTATTTTCAAATGCTAGGATATGAAGGCTGGTTCAGGTAAGTCGTCTTTTAATTGTGTCCTAATGAGGAAACTGGACTTCTTAAAGCTAGCCCAGGGTAGCCTATGGCTTGCTTTGATTCAGTTTGTGCTGTCTTTACATCAGCATGGATTTCCTTGATTTTTTTTCTTTTTGGTAGAGGATAATTCTGGGTTTTCTTTGAATTGGCTTTCCACTTTTTTCTGGCAAAATAACGTGTTTTTCATTTTTCCCCCCAGACCACATAAGCAAATAGGCTGCCAAGTTTAATTCCCACTTTTTTCTTTCTGATGGACTCTTTTGGCTGGGCCACTTTGCCTGGCTTTTCTGTCAACAATGTATTCAGCTCTTCTTCCTGGCATCTTAGCAAGTGAAGCAGCAGCTAACAAAACAAAGTCTTCTGCTAACCGTCTACATTTTCATCTAGTGCAGGCATAAATTATTAATTCATATACAAACTTTTGCTGGCATTAACACAGCAGAGATGATGAATTATGCCCACAATACTACTGTTTAGATGTGACAAACATTAAACACATTTGCAGATACCAATTTTCTAACTTGCAGTGATGTACAACGTCCAGAAAACACATAGGTGGATATATTTCTCTCTTCTATTATCACAAATCATATTAGTAATTTGTCAAAGACCAGTTTTACCAATTAGAACAGAATCGCTTCATAGTTTAAGTAGGCACCTTCTCATTCTTTCTTTTCCATGACTTTTGTATTTTTCACCTTGACCCGTCTTAGTACAGAAAATATATGAAAAAAATAGAAAGAAACCATGCCAAAAAAAAAGGAGAGGGCCTGCCAGCTGGAAGAAGTGTATAAGCATTAAATAACCATCCTGTAACAGAGGGCACAGATCCAGGGAAGACCAAAAMCACAGACCATTATACTGCAATCAAGAATGAATCCCAGTGGCAACTAACAGCAGGGAGACAGTACATCTGTTAATTCTGTTTACTAACACCTCTTCATAAAAGAGCCTGGAAAATTAGTCTGCTCGGATGATGACCCTTAATAAAGTCGATTAGGGATGGCATACATTCAATCTGCAAACGCTGAGCAGAAAACACCCCCCACCTCAAGGATTTCTCTGCCCTCCCCAATGCAGCACAGCTGGACCCTAGTCAACAGATGCCTGTGAGAAAAGCAGCAAGTCAACAAATACATCCAACGATTTACAGTTACAAAAGGTAGTTCTGGAGCACAAATATAGTTATTCTTCGACAGATGACAGCATCAGCCTGGAGCTGACTACGAGGATGAAGTCAGCATACTGGAAGTGGACAGAGATGCAGCTGGTGGGTGAGGGTGCTCCTGGCAGGGTGGTCTCACCATACCTGGCATTGCAGCACAGCCCCGGCTACTGCCTGTCCCAGCAAAAAAGGCGGCTACCGAAGATCCAGGGCATGGAGAAGCATTTTAGTCCATCCTTTGCTAAGGGAGAACCAAGTTTATCTAAACTAGGGTTGCCGTTTGTYGAATCTCTTCATAAAAATGTTCATATCTGCTCTAATTTGTATCAGTGTAATTTAAGGAAACTAATTTTTGTCTTAATCTTGATGAACACAAGGAATAACTGCAGGATATCTGCTTCATAGCACAATTTTATTTGTCTGAAGATCTACATTTCCCTACAGTATTTCCTTTTTAAGACTGTCTTCTGGACTCTTCAATTTCTTAGAAGTCCTAAACCAGAACACTTTTTAACTTAGGTTTCTTCAGCTCCAAGTAAAGCAGAAAAGATCCTGCCGGTGCCTTATGTAAGTTCTCATGTGAGAGAGTGCCATGGAGGGAATTAAGGAATAATTTCATGTCTCTGGCTTCTGGAACCCAGCATCTTCAGTTTGACTTGAAAGAATGGATCCCAGAAACTATTTGTGCTACACATTTTTTAAAAACCAAATTGGAGAAGATACAGAGGAAATTATTGTGTAACACCACAGAWCATCACCTCTCCAATACACCACTCTGTTAATGTTAAAAGCCTTGCTATCCAGCCAAGCACATTATAATACTAGGACTCAGGGTGTCCTGGATTGAGAGCAAGTCCTGCTCACAACTGAGCAGAGATATGCATTACAGATTGCTCAGTATGAAAAATCGTGTCATGAAAAATACCATAGGAGATCTGGGATGCTTTCACATAYAGAAAAAGGCCCTCTAGAGAGGGCGTAAGTCAGGAAAAAAAAAAGTCTTGAACTGAAGTGACAGTCAAAGATGCTTTAGAAAAAAATGGATAAAATGAAGAGAAGATTGCCAGAAACAGCTAGTATTAGACGACGCTATAATGAAGGACACAACCAGCAAGGGGAAGAATCAACATCAGCAGAGAAAGCTGTGCCTCTCCAACTTCCAACAAGTCTTTGATTCAGTCACTAAAAATGTGATAAATGCAGTCCTGCGTTCCTAAATTCTCAGGGGAAAAAGAAATAGAGGAGAGGCTGATAAAGGACAGGAAGCTAAGGACAGGAACAAAATGGCTAGTTTTCTTAGTGTAACGAGACACTGAGTAGGCAGGGTCACATAGCAGCTGTGCTGAGATATCTCTCATACCTAACAAAGAAGGGTTAACAGTGAAGTAGCAAATTTTTCAGAGAATATTAATGAGAGCAGATAAGAAACCYGTCCTCAAGGAGTTATAGAATAATATAATTATAAAGTTGATTAGTCAATAAAATGCTRGAGAAAATTCAGTGCTGGTAAATGCACAGGTCCTTGCAACAGGATGCTCTGGATGACAAAGGTGTAACTGGGTGTAAAAAAAGCACCCAAAAGAATAATAAAAATAAAGAAAATAAAAAAAGATATATTCATAGAAAAAAAGTCTTTTCAAGSGTTATTAAAGCCCTAGATATGGAAGCAATGTCTGGCTCAGGAAATTGTTAAGCTGAAGAACGTCAGAAGCTGGGAGGACACTGGAAGGGAAGCAACCCTTTAGCCCCTCCCCAGCTTGTACTGTCTTCCCCAGCTGGGCTGGATGGTGCTCATGTCTCAAGAAAGGCTTAATGCAGAAAGTTCATACCTTTACATATGACACAATGTCATTTGCACRGATATAATGGGATTTATATGTTTCAAAATATTGCTTTGTTGCTATAATACAGGAAAGCCTATTTTAATAACGAGCCATTTCTGTAGTTCACATTTTTCTCACGTCTTCTTTCCCAGGTCAAATGTTCTCATCCTTTAAAGCTTGACTGCATGCTCAGAAATTATGCTCAGCAATTTTAGCCCAAACCTCAAAAACACATATACTAACAGAAATACATTTAAGTTCTATGAATGCCACAACATTTTGAAGCTRGCATTACACTGTTTTTAGTAGAGGTCCACAAAAAATAGTTTTAACAATACGAAAGTTTAAAAGAGGCTTATTAAAACAAGTATCAGAGTTGTGAATGTTAAAGATGTTATCAGAGAGAAGCAATCTGAAGCATGAGCCAAAAATAAATTAATTTCATTGGCAGTGAGCATTAAATATTATTGCTGTCATACATCCCATCAAGACAGAGGCAAAACAAACAAGAGAGATCATTCCATTTGCATATATTTTTACAGAACTTCATGTGACAAGAATTAGGGAGGAAAATGCTTACTTTCTTCAATATAAATCTTCAAAATAAAAGAGTATATACATGGAGAAGGGAAGATACACCACAATAAATCTAAAAGAATTATTGCAGGCTTCAGTAAAGCAGTATTTCTTTTAATTATTAAGTTTCTCTCATCTGCAGATGTAGCAAATTTTTCACTAAAGAAAATGAACATTGGCTAGCTGATGCATCTTAAAAGTTTTATTTCAACACACTGCTCAGTTATAGCTTAGACTATCTGCTGTCGTGATTCCAGTGATACAATTCCCTTTCACTGATGCTAAAGGGAGAGGGACTGTATCCAACAGCTTGTGACATGCACCTGACATAATCCAGTCACATCCAGTACACTGCTTCGCAAAAAAGAAAAAGAAACCTGCTGCTGACCTCTCCATTAAAAAAGAGAAAATATATGATGATCATCATACAGTACAGGTTATAAATTTCTTTGGTTTTACCCATTTTTTTAAGTTAGATGATAAATCTTAAAAGCATAGTACTGACTTTTAAGAAAAAATAACCGGCTTCCTCATAGCAGCAAGGTCTAGACGTCTTTTATGTCTCCCGACCTACCACATTTGTGGTGGCACTTTACCACAAGCCTCTTGAACGGTGAGAAAAGAGCTAGAAGTGCAAGTTGTGCGCTAATTCTGCTTTCTTATCAGCCTTCTGCCCAGCGTCGACTGACTCTGAATCTCCCCCTTCATCTCTCAGGGCTGAAATGCAAAAGGAGCTGCAGAGCAGAGAAGAAAACCACACTGCTGCTGCATGTGCCTTCCCTGCTGCTGCAGCTGGGGATGGCTTCTGCTCTGCTGCCCCTATCTAATTTCCCTAGTTATAATCTTCCCCCTGCTGAACAGCTCTAATGCTTGGCTGGAAAATTACTAATACTTTGCATCATTTGTAGCACTGCCATTCTGAATAGCAGCCACAAAATGGAACAAACATATTGATTTCACTTTTTCAATTTGACAAGTCTATCACTGTATTGACAACTCCAAGTATTTAAGAACTCCTAAAATTACAAGGTTCAAAGGCATAATTAATGTTCCTATTTGTATCTTTTTTTATTTTTTGAACCTTGATTCATCTGCTTAAGTTCTTTTCTGCAACTATGATAAAAAACCCCATTCCGCCCTCCCCACACAGAAACCCAGAATCTCTCAATCCCCTCATCTCAGGTGCTATGGCTTCAAAAAGCACAGCAAGTAACAAGATCAATTATAAAATCATGGAGGTTAATAACTCTGCTAGAAGGAGGGGAAAAGTGTAAAATCTACTTTTTTTTTCTTCCTGTTTATCAAAGGCATCATCTCTTTGGACTACATTCTGAAGAAATTTTGGGTTATTTTTTTCCTTCAACCATTGATGAGCACTTCAGTTTTGTTTTTTTCTTTTTAAAGAGAACAGAAAATTAATTTATAAAAAAAAAATAATATCTCACTTAGCAATCCATATTCACCATGGAAAGTTTCCTATTTGCCACCAGTTAGTGGATTTTTCCCCAAGAAAAAGGAAATTACTCTTGACAAGCTCAGTTATGAATAGTGGCTGGCTTTGCTTGGATCAGAGTTCATAGGAAAAAGTTGTGTTCAAGGTAACCTGACTAGACTGYGTTTCAATAATTCATGAAGCAGTAGGCAGCTTTGCTGAAACAATGGTAGTCCATTTTCCATAGTCCGTAAGTTTTCCAGAGTCTGTAACAACAAATCAGCTGAATACCCTTTGTTGAGTTTTTTGGTGGGGTTTTTTGTTTGTTTTTATGTGTAGTAACTATAGATATAGGAAAATACTAGTCAACAACAACAAAAAATACTTAAAAAAAAGATCAGAAAAAGTGAACGCTGCTTTTACGTCAAAGGAGAATTTTCCTACCTTGAAACAGTTCATGGACAACATATTTTCTCAACTGACACGGAGGTCTACTGCTTATTCATTCAAGACAGGGCCCTCCTGCCCCTGTGGTAGCTCACTACCATGCAACATCACCAGCCAACTGGTGAGGGATGTGCGTATTTTTGAATAAGGTTATTTGACTTTAAATAGGCATCTTAAGAAAAGAAAATAAAGCATTTGAAACAGTTGACACCTGTCTTTTGTTTTCTCTCATTTCTTTCTTCAAATAAAGGTAGAATTATAAGAAAGACCAAAAAATKAGTTCCTGGCAGCAATATCCTTCCTTACTTGACCGACTATAAGGAAACAAAGGCCAAATGCCCCAAATTCCATGTCAACACAACCAGGTTTGCAGCTTGTCACAGTCTGTTCCCTCAGGTTTTCTTCTGGCAACACCATCTCACCAAGTTATGAACAACTGCTTTTATTTCTTCTTTTGAATTCAGGTAAAATCCACCACAAAAAGGCTGAAGGAATCAGGGTGTGCATAGCTTTCTGAAGGACTCTCAGTGACCATCAGTATCCTTCAGATGCCTGGGTTTATTTCCATTGGGTTTCCATTTCATTAAGGTACCAAGATACCTTAGAGCATGTGGTTTGAATCAGTCCTCATATCAGGGCACAGAAGCCGTTAGTCTTCCCAAAGCTCCTGCACTAAGCAACGAAACTTGCAAACTGCTCTTCTGATTGCAATTGCTTATTGGTCTGGCAAAGAAGCCAATCCATCCCCTCACTGTCTGAAGTCCCTGATCCTTTCATATCCCTTTGGGAAAAAATGAGAAGGGAGGACACCTAATACAAGTCTGGAGCCTGCATACTAAAAAGTTCATTTAACTGAAGCTATTAGTGTGCTGATAACCTTATAACACAACTTACACTCTTAGGAAAAAAAAAACCCTCTAAGAAAAAAACCCCAAACCAAAAAACATCTGCAGCAATATCCTTTCTGCCAAGATAGAAAATTTGATTTCTGGAATATCTGACACCTGAAGAGCACTCCTGTGKGAAAGCACACCCACCACTTGCTAGGCAGGGCCAAGCAACCAGAGAGAACATCCCAATCCAGTTGCCAACAAAAACCTATGGCATTTGGTTGCTGTTTTGTAGAAACACAAATGCGTATTTCTACTTCACAGGAGCATACTGAAGCAAACAGAGCACTACTAGACAGCCAACACCCGTTTTTTGGGAAAACTATTCCCCAGTTCAGATCTGTTCATTCTGTGATGAGACAGAAACAAGAACTAAACTCACACCTCTGTGCTTCATTTTCACTATTGTGAAATAAAGGAAAGCCTCTTTACTTCTGTGTGTTTAGTGGGTCAAGAATTATAGTCACTTTTATTTTTAAATGAAAATAAAAAAGAGACACTACTCAGCATGCAATGTGTTGCGTTCACAATATTGTGAATGCAACACCCTTACAATTTAAACATCTTTCGTTACATTTACTTACTACTAACACTACATAGTATTCATTCAACAGAGGAGGATGCCGATACTTGACACTGCAGAGAAACCGATGCATGTCCTTCTCCACTCACGAGGGAGACAGAAAGGGSTGATCACAGCGGCGCACAGGGAGGTGCGCCTTGCACAGGGAAGCACTCCCTGTCCTGACAGCTTCCACTCTGATACTCAGGGTAAAGGCTGTCTGCTCTAAAATAGGAAGCGTCGCTCTGAGAGGACAAGTGAATCTGAACAGTGGCCACAGATGCCCTCAAATCTCGCATGATAAGATTTTTATTGCKGAATCAGACATTCCTGCTGTGATTGTAGACATTAGTCCTTTTAATTCAAGTAGCCTTTCTTTTTTTTGTCCCTTCCTCCATTTAACTAGAAAGACCTGAACAAATAGCAACACCATCCCAGAAAACATTGTGATCCCTGCACTGAGGACTTGGATTTGAKACTTATCCTCCCATTCCTGCCAGCAGCTCCCCCTCTTCTCTCCTCCATCCAGTCCTCCAGCTCCTTCTTGTTCTTCTTGGTCCTAAGTTCACATGATATCCTGATTTGAAAGATTACACTGTCAAACTAAGCACCATCTTTTCTGTGGTGCTCCAAGCTGTTCTTTATTGAGAAGTCAAACCTTAAAGACACACACAATTGTCCAAAGAGATGGTACTGGATAGGGGTTTCCCCAGCAGAATATCTATTGGTCACAGGCACTAGTATTTTCATTTAGCCTGGGCAGACAACAACACATCGGCTTTAGCACCTGAAAAACCTTGGCAGGGAGTGACTTCAGCACCAGTACCTGCTGGGAGGGTGCGTGCGCAGGCAGCTGAGACACCGTGCAGTCGCTGGAAAGGCAGCAAAGGCAAGCTGTGGAGGCTCGGCAGGCTCTGCCCGCTGGGCTGGCTGGGAAGCGCCTCCTACCCCCCCTGCGTGGACACGCGCCTCAGTTGTGTCCCAAGAGACATCCAGGCGCCCCGCGTGCACCCCAGCTCCAGCAACGTGACCCTGGGTGCTGACCAGGAAGGAGCACCCTGTGCTCCAACAGGCCCCGGGGTCCATGTGAGCTGGCATCAGGACCAGGCACAGGATTTCACTCTGCAGCCTAGRATAAACCCTAGAGACTTCAGAAGATCTACAAGAAATAGGATAAACTAAGTCTTGAGTATGTCTGGGCGCTGAATGTCCCTTTTTTTCTGCAACATGCCGCATCTCCACTTGCACGCAGTTTCAACATAAACTACTTCAGAATCTTAAAAATACAGAATTCGCAAGTGTGACCCAGTCATTCTGCAGTCGACAGAAGAGTCCAYACCACCACCAAAAATTACACGACAGAATAGTATTTTGTTGATGACAAACACCTAAAGCCCAGGACAAACTTGGATGTTTTTATGAAAACATGGCTATCCCTCACCGCCTGAGCCATGCACCATGGCCAGGCGGTTCCCCAAACCCCACCACCCTGAATTCTCCCTGCCATCCACCACCTGAGAACTTCAGTTTTGCTTTAGCAAGTAAGTTTTAGAGATCAGGATTTCAGTTTATTTCACTTCACTGGCAGTGCTGACAGCCAGAAAACTTATGTATAAACCGCAAAAAGGAAAGAGGAAGGAGAGTGACAGACAAGAAATAAAATGGGCTAATAAATTCAGTTTTATTCTCACGGGTTGTCAGTTCCTGCAGGTTTTGACACCTACAGAGTGAAGTGAATATCTGACTGCTTGAAATTACATTATCACGCCACAGCTTGAACATGTTCAATATATTGGCAGTAAGGGGAGGGCTGCCTCTCTCTGCCCTTCTTCTGTCAAGAGGACTAAAAGGTTCTGCAGTTTCCTTCCCTACCACACTGCCAGTGAAAGAGTTTTCATTTAAGGTGGTCAGACCATAAAGCAACCAGGAAAAGGAAACAGGTCTACTCCTAGCAAGGAGTGTACTTAGGAGAGTATTTAGTAGGGTTTTTTAGGGAAGGCTACCATGATTTCATTAGGCAAGACTTCAAAACATTTTTTAATTAAACATGAATACAATACCAAACATTTCAAAAATCAGACTTCTAAATACACACACAYACGTATATATGATTACATCATATTTTTAAAACAGACTATTTGCTGGTCAATGCCCCATCTCTGTTATTTAGGCCATGTATAAAACATAACTTTAAAAAGACTAATTTTAAAACTTATACTAACAGAAATGGAAATTGAAGGCATTCTTTTCTTCTGGATGATAAAACATTGCAGTTCTAAAAATCATTCTATTCCAACTTTAGACAAACAAAGTATCAATCAATAATTAGTTTTACTTGATGACTACTAAAGACTACTCTCCAGCTTCACAACACACAAAATGTTGGACTACGCACTGAASATAACATTCGCATCACACACAGATTCTCTTGTTTCCATTCACCTGCAATGGTTACTTGCCAGCTAATTATCATTAAGTCATCAGTTACTGGGAACCATTTAAGTGYTGTCTTCTTATACGTGTCTTCCTGTTGCTTTCACATTAACAAAATACTTGAGAACTGAAAACGTGACTACTCAAATCAAGACTYACAAAAATTATCAAAACACCTGAAACTCTCCATACTGAAACTATTGTAGATCAAAACCAAGAGACTTCTACTTTCTGGAAAGYATGCACTGAAAAAAATGTTTAAACCCACTATCTTCAGGATTTTCACATCTTCTGTTTTGGTACCTTTACTATTAGCAGTGCATAATGTAAAGTTGTGGATGCATTTAGTACTTTAAATGTATTCATATCTTAACATTTAAAGATAAATTTAAGAATAGTCATGACAGTGTTAATAATTAAGAGCTTCAGTGCCAGTTTGGAAATGACAAAAATTCATTTGATCGYCAGAGCTGCAAGACAACAAAACCTTAGCCACTATGGCATAAAGACAAGAACACTCAATTGCTTTAAAGTRAAGATACAATACATTCAACTGGAAATGTCTATAATGGTAACTACCTTATAAAATCACCTAGTAGTAGAATTAATTTGCAAGCATGTAATTACAAAGTTTGCTTTTGAGTTACCCAGAGCAGTCACTAATTTCAGAAAATCAGTATGGGCTATGAGGAACATCTACCGTATGCACAGGACCCTTTTCTGGGTACCCCCGAGGCTCCAGCTATGTACTTATCAGTGATTTTCTGATGAAGATATCTTGCCTTGGTAATGAATAGCCCTTGAAGGCTACATATTTACTCTTTTTAAATAGAGTAGAGTAGAATATTTCATTTGAAAGGGACCTACAACGACCATCTAGTCCAACAGCCTGACCAATTCAGGGCTGACCGAACGTTAAAGCATGTTATTACAGGCATTGTCCAAATGCYTCTTAAACACTGACAGGCTTGGGGCATCGACCACCTCCCTMGGAAGCCCRTTCCAGTGTTTGACCATCCCCTCTGTAAATAAATGTTTCCTAAAATGTTTCCGTTTTGAATACACATAAACTTCTGTTACCCCCAACAATGTCCAGCAAGGACTTCCACAGCTTAATTACATGTTGTCCGAACCATCACATCTTTCTGCTCTTTCCTGGATCTGGCAACTGCCCATTCCAGTTGGAATYTTCTAGTTCTCGCACTGAAACAGCCCACAAGCAATTGTCCTTGATGCAATTTTTCCATGCCTCCTGCAAATATCCTTTCCTTTGCTTACTTCTTCCTCATCTGAAGAGTCCTAATCTACTTAGTCATTCCTCGTATAGACATTATTCCATCCTTTCATTGTTGCCTCTACCCATTTCTGAGTATTTTCCAGTTCTTCCAAACCCATTTTGGGAATGGGAGGTCACAAACGTCAAATGAAGGGAGTCAAATGCAGCCACACTACAGATTTATACACAATGAGGTTCTCTGTTTTGTTCTCTATTGCTTTTGATTTGCCTTTTTTTGACTGCTACTGAGAACYGAGCTGATGCTATGGTAGAACCATCCACCACACACACAAGATCTCATTCCTGACTGGTAACAGTCTGCTGAGAATCCATAATTTTCTACGTGAAATAAGGATTATCCCCCCCCAAACTGCCTTCCCGCCTTTGCTGAAGGCAAGGCTGGCTTTTATCCCTGGGCTATTTAAGAATGCTCCTTTCTGTTTTGGTTTCAATCTCCAAAMATATATCTCCTGAAAATATAACATGGACATACCCTCTTCTCTTACACAGTTGATATGGCCTTAGAAGGCCAGCATCAATATATTAGACTCTTTGTTCTGCATTTGGGATTTTCCACTCCACAGACAACAGCTTCCTATAGAGAAGCTGGAGAAAACTAGTTCCCCAGGCTACCACAACACATAAAAACCAAAAAAGAGCACAAAAGAGAACATCAAGAGTTATTCTGTATTCATGCTCAGAAAGGCACAAATAACAAACTTGGCAAAATTGCCACAAAAATGAAGATTCATCATTCTCAATATAGCTAGGTCCTTAAATAAAAGAACATAAATTACTACATATACAAATGTCTTAAATATCAAATCCTGCTTATTGGTGGTGCTAAGACCCTGTAATAAAAGTTTAAGTAAGACTGTGGGTACTTAGTGCTTGGGACTCATCTGCTACTTGGCTTCTGGTTTCTCGTGTAGTTTCTTAACATTTGTAAGAGCCAGAAATTTTCAGACCAGCACAACATTGCATGAAAAAATACCTCACGTTTTTACATTCTGAAGCAAAATATTGTGGTTATCCCTGTATCCTGCCTCCACGAAAAGGAATGCAATACGAATGGTATCATTAAAATAAAAGCATGGTATTAATAAAATCCAGATCTTTTTATCTTTGCTATTAATATAAGTATGTATTATGAATTACATAAAAGATTTTAGTGCTGCAATCTTAACCAATGGTATATTGCTTATTTACTATGTGCAACTGACTCAGACTAGTAAATGAAAACAGATTAGGAAGGCACATTTTCTTGCTCTCGTATAATCGCATAATGCTGCAATGTTTGGAATGCAAACTCCGCAGGGGAACATTAAAAAATATTGGTTTGTAAATTAAAGCCACTGAAAAGTAAATGTCAGCTGTGAAAACATTTCCTTTAATATTACATTTTATAAGTTGCTTAATCAGTCCCTCCTCCAGCCGAGGTCTGAATTATCATTAACTTCCTGGTTCAATAAACTATTAATACAAAATGGGAGAATCAAAGGGAAAGATGGTGCTTTAGAGCATACACAGCAGGTGAAGAGTTACAAAAACAGGCCAGAAATTTTGCTGTGAAGAGTTAATGCCGTAAAAGGGAACAGCTGGAGACTATTAAAAGCACTCATTAGAGGGAAGAAGCAGCAAACTGTTCGAACTGGGTCAGCTGACAGGTGGCTGCGCCTCAGCAGTGCCCTCCCGCCAGCCCAGTCCCAGCCAGAGAGATTGATGCTACTGTGTGATCCCCAAACCAGATCCGCAGCTGCAAAGCTGCGCTGCAGCTCAGGACACGCTGCAGGATGTCCAATGACCATTTCAAACCATCTCGGCACYGATACGTAACACCGGGGGCAAATGACTACTGTATGTATGGGAAGTGAGTTAGGGGAAAACGCCGGGGATGCATAACGTATTTAGTCTCTTAACTACACCTCAGAACTCAGTAACTGAAAAAGGTACTTTATTTATGTATTTATTTTAACTCCCTAATATCTGGTATGCACCGCATGGATATAGGCAAATCATTTTAACCTCTGCATGCCTCAGATTTCCAATCTAAATCATGTTAACCAAGTTCACCAGACCCTCCCCAAAAGTTCCAAGGTTCAATCAATGGACACGTGTAGCCCCTTTTGAGGTGCTCAGCAGAAAAATCCCATACAGAAATGAACCCTCTACTCCCCCCTCCACCAAACCTGCAGGCAGGTAACTCTCCTACTCCCTTTTTTTATACAGAAGCACATGCTTGAGAGTGACAGTCAGGAGGGGGAGGCAGGGGCTCYGTACCATGGTCTCTCCTTTGGAGGCCACCTCCCTGGCAGACTGAAAAGCTTCAAGAATTGTAACTAAAGTCATGAAGGAGAAAGTTCAATGTGTTACTACTGCTCAAAATTCACAATACATTTAGGCATGGTTAAATATTTTTATTATCCAGATAAAGGCAGGAACTAAGACAGCTAGCTGTCATCAGAAAACCAATGCAATTGGTAAAAAAATACTTTTCAYTGTAGATATAAATTTGGGGATATAAGTAATAAAATTGGTTAAGCGAATTCAATGAAAATTCTTATGTTAATGAAAAACAAGGTAGTCATAAAAGGAAATTCTCAAAATTCAGGACTAAAAAAAAAATTGTTCTATGGAGTTTAACCATTCAGCTTTTTCTATAATTTTGTTTAAACTTTCTGAAATAACCTACCTAAACAACATTGGTTTAAATATTTAGCAAGAAAAGCAAATCTTTGCCACAGGAGAAATCCCTGTTATTGTAAGAAACTTGACTTAAAAGTTCCCTGATGTCCTTTGAATTTTACTTCCCTCCTTTGCAGCAATACTCACACACTTTTTACAAATATTTTAACATTTAATTTAAAAGACAAAAAGACAGATGCTCCTTTATGGGATTACTTGCATGAATAATCTTTAGCATAACTGAGGCTGAATATTATTAGAATATTTTTATTTTTAGCTGAGAAAAGCACATTTATTTTCAGAGATGAAGTTGAAAGATTATGCTGAGCCTGACAGAGCTGCATTGCAAACTTAATCACTAATTATAATGAAAATCTGAAATGTCTTATAGGTAGGTGACAAAGTCTTAATTTACTGAACAATCTTTTTTACACAAAAACTCTCTCTTCTGGCAAATTAGCTCMAAGATGTTAAGATCTTGTATCTGAGTAAGTTAGGAGCCATGCTACTCATGAGCCTAGAGATCAGAATCACATATAACCAGATTTCCTGCAATTCAAGCAACAACATGCAGCCCMCACCGCTTCACACACTCATTCAGCCTTAGCAGTCTTAGATCAAAGTTTTAGCAAGTATTAAGGAAAGATGAAAAACCCATACATACCTTTTATATTTGATGTCTCAYACTGCAGTTGTAATAAATACTAGGTAATTACTAACAAACCTTCTGGGAAGGACAATTTTTAATAAAAAGCTTTCAAATATTTATGGTAGTCCTGCTCTTCGTAAGGAGTGCTTCCTACCTTCTGCACTCTCAGGCCTTAAACTAAATCATCTGGTGCATATTTTTCTTTTGCTTGGTACCAGCAGCACTCACAGCTGTGCTGATAAGGGTTTACTTGCTTTACTGAAGCGTATTTACTCTGAGAACTCTAGTTCAACCTGAAACACATTCACTACGCTGGATTTAAATTAACTTTTGTGAATTTATCTCATCTTACAGGACCATAAGGTAGGGCGRCTGTCACATGAGTGTGCTTGAGACTCAACCCGAGGTGCTCACCACCGTTTCAGACCATTACCTCTTTGCCATATTCCACACTAACGCGTTGCCACTATTTATTTTGGGGAAGCTTGGCAGGGATCTCTGCAGGTCACTGACAGTGACTCATGCAAGCAGAGAAAGCGCCAGGTCGGGGCAAGGAGCTGGCTGATCTGGGTGGAAAGTCTCACATTGCAGCAGCTGCCCTGCCGTACCTGACTCATGAATAAAGGGCTTGTTTTCTATGCTGGCCTTCAATTAAATTTTGGTAAACACAAACATTTACCAAAACATTTAAAACCATTTATCTGACTCCTGAATGCATGGTTGTTTTCTCTGGAACAGAGTCAAAGCCTGAAGCTCTCTTCAGAGAAAATTTCAAATGATCAGCGAATGATGGAAATTTCTGTCTCCGTTTCTGATCTTTGCAATGTTAGCAGTTCAGATTTTCAAAGCTAAAAAAACAGTGCCCAAGGTACTACAAGACTTCAAGGGTTTTTTTTTCACCTCCCTTTTTTTCTTAAGGATCAGAACTGAGGGAAGGGAATGCCTCCATTAAGGATATCACAACCCGATGGCCAAGCAGGAGTTCATCGGATACAAAACCTGATCTTAAAATGCTTTTCCTCCCTTCAGAGCCTGCTTTATAGAGGTGCTGAGCTCCCACACTTTCACACTGYAGTTTCTGAGATAAAATGCACGCTGCCCTCAGCTTTTCACGGGAGGAGGCCAGTGTTGGCAGCGAYTGACCAAGGTGCAACGATGGCCTGGAAAGGTTCCCAGTTGCGCACAACACCTTCCAAAAGATGGGAAGCCAGGAACATCATGGTTGAGAAAAGCACAGTTAGCCCGTAATAACCCCACCATTTCAAAAGTTGTACATCTTTCCTCAGGCAAACCTGTCTCTCCTGGTAAAACAGAGGAGTTACATTTACAGCTTTTCCAGGCCATTTTGTAAGTCTATAACTGCTGTCAACACAAGGCTTCTTAGGCTCTTCAGCAATGAGCTCAACCTTCTGGAGCAATCATCAGTTTTGTATTTTCCTAGCTGTTGATCTGAGGCATGATGGAAGAAGAAAAGTAAAAGCTTCTCATCTCCTCCCTGCCGCTTTCACGTATCTGCTCACAGTCAGGCACACCTCATCCCAAATGACTTGGGTTTAATACTGTGATCAATATAGAAACTATTTAATATGCTAAATCTAAGCTTATCCTTCAAATAGTCGCCTGTAAAAGACCAATGCTTTATGGTGAGTTTTCAATTAAAAAAGACGAAAAAAATATTAGGGAAGAATTGCAAAAGGTATGAGGCCAGCAATCAGGCCAGCCATCAGCTGCGTGCTAAAGGGCCGCACTGGCTCATGCTCAGAGGTAAAACCAGCTGCTTACTTTCTCCGCAGCTAGATCTGGCAATTGATTTAGCAGACTTCTGAAGCTACCATTCCACAAAATCCACTACCTGAGTTTTAAAATATATGCCAGCAGATTTCCTTGCACCACTGAGGAAAAGATTAAAATGCAGTCATGCAATATATTATGCGGTTGGACTTAAGCACAAGTCTTAAAAATGCTTAACATTCTGGCGGGTGGTCTATATGTTACTGTGACAGGAGCAACCGCCCTCTTTGAGCAGTGCAAGTGATAGCTAAAGTCTGCCAAGAAGGGATGGAGGACAGATTCCAAAAACATTTCCAGGCTTCTAACACTGAATTACCAACACAGAAGATCAAAACGAAAAAGCAAAAATAGTTTTTATAAAGGATGCTGATGGTGCCTCAGACTGACAAACTGCCTTTTGAACAAAATGACTACTGACCTCAGACAGGCACTTTTTATTTCCTTTTCATGATTGCTTTTGTACTGATCTGTGTATGTGTACATATGTGTGTGTGCATATAAATAATTAATTTCTTAAAGAACATTCCAACGCAAACGAAAATGCAAGGTGATTCCTTTCTTTTAGCTTCTAAACCAACACAAACAACAGGAATTAGATCTATTMATTTCAGTTCTGCTTGAAGTAAAATTTCACTGGCCGTACATATCATGTCTTAAACTGCACAGGCGGTACTGAATTAATACCAGCTTTTACAGAGTCAGTCAATTGTGAGAGGTGCCAATCACTGCACGTTCCACTTCAAATAAGAAGTGGAGGCACTCAGAGTGAAGTACAGACTGTACCATTCATTTTTAACATTTTCAAAAAAGAAAACATGACAGCACTAACAAAAAAATAATGTAGTAAAAAACCCACCCCGCATTCATTTCTGCAACCCCCCTGTCCCACTCAGACAAGGAAACAAAAGTCCACGCACACAGCACACACCATGCAAAGCTGTTGGGACTGCCTTCCAACTCTGCACACCAGGAGGCCAAAACCTGCTCAGCTGAYGCAGGGACCTCTTTGGTATCTCTAGACATATAGCAAATAAGAAACCCTTTGCAACATTATTGAAATGAGTTTATAKCTATATAGCGGATGTCATTAAAGTTTAAGGCTATACATGGTTACACTGATAGTCCCCCTCCTTGAATTATTTGTAAATTTATAAGCTTACCTCTTCACAGGGCTTTGCACCACAAAGTAGTAAAGTACAAAAGAAATCAACACAACCCTGTCATATGGAAAAAAAACCAGCCCTCCTTGGATGCATCTGACCTCAGCTAGGACTGAAACGTGTTGTGTGGCAGTCGTTCAGAGCTGTGTTCTCTACAGCTCATTGTACTCTACTGCCCTTCTAAAACATCATCAAAACATCCTCTCTCTTTGTTCTCCAGAAGCCACAACCCTCTCTTGTTTTGACGGTACATCTGGCCTGCAACATCTCATAGCAGACCATCAAGCTGTCCTGTCACCGCTGTGTCAGTGAACCCTCTGCATGTTCAAGTGTGGCTGAARGCTGAGTACAATCAAACTGGATCTCCATTATAGAGAGGGTAAGAATTAATTCCAACTTTTTGTCTTTTTAGGGAGGTGTCGGTGTGCATGCAAAGAGATCAGTATCAAACAAACCAACCACCTCCCTAGCTTCTGTGTTTCTCATTCAGCATTTGTAGAACACCTACTGCCACCAGACCTGGTCTGTGACATAGGCTGACAGGCCTTATGACAGTTGAGTAGTTGCGCAAAATTAAAACTTCTTATGAACAGCTTATCCAGCATTATTGTCACCTTCTTAAACCAAAAAAGACAACAAAACCAAACCAAGAACTGAGATCAGAACCCTGGTATAAAGAACACTATGCACAATTTACCAGCAAGAACATTAGAGGCTCGGGCTCACTGAATTGCTCCATTTCCCAATTTTCCTCTGAGGCTGCACAGTTACAGACATAGTCTCAACCTAAAAATTTGTCTGAATATTCACAGTGATAAATATAGGCAGAATTATTATGCCTAACCACTACACAGTGCAAACCCAACTCAGTGAAAGGGCTGTAATTCAACAGTGGCAATCTGGGACTTGTTGTTGTCTTATACAAGATCAAACTGGACCACTGAATTCATCGGCAACACTCTACACACTTAAGTTGACCAAACTAAGGACCAGGCAAGACAAAGACAGAGGAAAAAATGCAAGACAGAAGATGCCTCCCGCTTTTCAAGCACCCAGTCTGACCATTAGCATTATGTAATGATGCTGGGAAATCAGTAATCAGAGCCTTTTGCTTAAACATACCAGGTATCTTTCCTCCTGCCTCATGCTGGGGGTACGGATCATGTGATTCTGTTCTCCTCTCCAGTCTCCGAACCGTCGAAAAAAATAATTGGATAAAAATCGATTGACAGGATCTCTAATAATATTGATGTACACTGGCTGGTCTCCTCCAAACCTGGTGGGAAGAAAAATGGGTGAATCTCATCAGAAGATTCCACACAGGCACATGTATYTGTCTTTCATCTGAATGTTTTCAAATTACTCTCTACAGAAGTTCAGAGCTTTTACAAGGCTAGGAGTGAAACTGAGAAGCTTACAACTACTTACCAAAACTTTGTAAAAGCRTGCAAGATCTCTTTAGGATGAACAGTTAATATGATATCACATTAAGCTACATGTGTACCTCAAACATTTTAGTTTAAGACCATTTTTTCCACTGTGTCAGTAGTTTTGCTTCTTGAGTTTTCTCCTTGCTGTTTTCAGATTAAGAACCTTCTGCAGCTGAATCCAAGGATGAGCATTTCTTCTTCTCAACACATGTTTCCCATCTGGGAAGTCATGTCAGAGCAGGCACCGCCTAACACTAACTGCCATAAGGCAGCCTTGGATCACTTTCACCTGTACAGTAAGTGTAGTAACGTGCAAAGGATTTTGCAACATTCAAGCTTATTTCAAAACGCTTCCTTTGGATGAACTGACAGATATGCATGGTATTTCCATCTTTATATTTGCTGGGACTTGTGCAGATCTTCCTCCCCTCACCCCTAGCCTGCACCACCGGCTGGGTTTGAGGTTACTGAGTGGTTATGCAATGCCTTAGCCACGTACTGCACTTCATGAAGATTATTTTTAAAAAAGTCAATATAAAAATTCCTGCTTCAAAAAAGAAATTAAGTATCAATTTCAAGTACACACAAGTCCAAGGAAAAGGAAAGGGTAAAACCAGCTGTGACCAGGCTCTGCACAAAAGCAAAATGCAGCATAAGTACCTGCAAAATCTAGAGATGAAAAGATAAACCAGAGTAACCTCATCAGCTCGACTTTACCCTCTTGCATGCCTCCTCCCAGTAGTTAATGACAAACCTCTTCAGTTTAATAGGTGGGATATAAAAAGAGCAAAGGAGGAAATGGGAGCTTAAGAAGGTCTGTGATTATACTGTATTTTCACARTGTTGAAATATTGACTGCATATTTTATGTCAATACACAGCATCAGGAGAACAGGCCTTGCTGGAAGGAAAAAAGGAAAGTTGCTTACACCCTTCCACGGTCAAAACTGAAGAAGGGACCTTTATGCTATGGAACAGACTTATGGACTATAAATGCTGTGAGATAAAGAACAAAATAAAACCTTTTTGGATTGAGAAGTTCATAGGATAAATTCAACTTGGAATTTGCCTGATCTAAGAACATGAATTGTTTCTCCCTTCTGTTTGTCCAATTTAGGAGAACAATTCTTAGTTAAGCACTAGCTTATGCTTCATTTTGGGAGCTTGAGGACATAGCCATATTTAAGTATTTAAATGCTGTTCTGATGATTTTCTGAGTCACAATTTATATATTTTCTTTTAAAATGTAAAATATTAGATTAGCAGAGAGAAAACTGAAGACACCCTTTAGATTAAAAAAATCCTCTCGGCTTCTCTTCATCTTTTGAGTCAGATGAATAATTGAATATGTATAATAAAAGATCAGGGCTCCTCATAAATATTAAAGAGCCAAATTGTTTAAAAATATGAATTCTAGTAAAAGACAAGAGAAAAATCTTATACTGTTTCAACTTGATTTTTATTCTGCATGATTCCCCAGACCACTAAATACAGTCTGCAAAGGCTTGTCTCAGGAATAACTATGCATATCAGTAATCTCATTGACCTCAATGTTGCAGGATCACTGCCATAATTTGAAATTGCACAGACAGCATAAAACTTTAAAACAAGCCAATTAAGAAGGCAGATGCTCTTTGCTTCCTGATTAGTGCACAGCTCAGTTTGGACATGGGTGTGCAAGGGAAGTATCCTGAATTCACTATCTTGAATTCTTCTCTGAGTTTGTCTTTGCTGCTTTTTGTCTTTATACAGAAATAAAACCTACACTAAAAAAAGGCATTCCTGCAAATACCATAGGACAATGAGGGCATTAAGCTTTGACAATATTTATTCAAATAGAAAGCTTTTGGTGAATGCCATGGCTGGTAGCCATGAAAACTACATTTTTCAAGTGAAATTGCTGGCAAGAATAGGTTGCACTTAAATTACTGAACACATTATCTTCCTGCTGCTTGATGCATATCAGCAATAATTTAAAGGCAGAAGGGAGTGGAGGAGAGCAAAGAAAAGGGGAAGCAATGAAGACAGCAAGAAGCGATGACAGCAACAGCAAGTTGTCTTAAGATAGAGACAGAAAGATTACAAGATTCAGAGAAGCAAGAGAGCAGGGATATCCTGCCGGGGTTTTGTAGAGGACGCTAAGCCTAAATGCTCCTCAGAAGAGAGAAAAATCAAAAGCAGGCAKTTATTAGTTGTCTAGATGGAAATATTCAACACATATTGTCTTCTCTGAAGTAAAAGGAGGGGTTGGGTTGCATAACCAACCCACCAAAGTGTMAGAGCCCGTCCTTTTGCCGGTAAGGTCATGTCCCCGAACACGTGAACTGTAAATTCAGTACCAACAGCTCTGAGAGAAGAGGCACATGCAAGCTTGTCTGTCCCAAAGGCTTAGCTGAGATGGGAGGTCACTCTTTCACAAAGAGCTACGGAAGAACTTCTCGTTTCTGAAATGGAGACTGTGCCCCYCCCCCCCCCCCAAACCACAGGACAGCTCGAATTTCTGATTTCCTACACACTGTAACCACTCCGGTCTACACCCCGCTGCAGTTGCTGCACCAGGCAACAAGCAGGGAATTTTTAGAAAAAGTAAGTCTGTTCTGGCTCTTATTCAAATCTGCATTTTTTTAAAACATAGTTTATAATACTTCAAATTCCAATCATTTGTTTCTATGGACTGTACTGAGACTCTTTTATGGAAGCTAAGCAGCACTCACATGGCATAAAAAATCCTACTGGTTAAAAATCAATAACCTTAAGCTACTTAGAGAAAAAAAAGGGAAATCAATGCTCCATTTGTTCAAGTACGTTCTACATATTTTTAGGTTACTGTCAATCACAACATATTAAATATTACTTAGCTCTCCAGAGTGAAACTTTTCAAATTAACAATACCCACATGAAAATGCTCTTGCAAACAATAACATATTGTGCTCTCATTATACATCATGTCACCTTATTTATACTCAAATACCTATTGTGACGGATTCAAGAAGGGACACAATCATATTTTTCTAGGCCTGAGCAGAAGGCTTACCTTCTCCGAGTGTGATGAAGACTGGATCCTGCATGATAAAGGTACCTGATCATTCCCATGCCCAGCAGCACACCGCTGCAACTGGGTAGAGTGGGCCACACCACCACCACTCCGGCAGAGCACTGAAAATGTATACACCAATCCTCCGCAGTGCTCTTCCTGCACTTAACTTCTCCTGATTTATTTAGTATGTAGTATTAAATTCCATTTAGTTTTAACTGCTCTGTTGTGACAGGTATATTGTTGGAATACCCATCAAAACAACTAGCATGTATGCAGGCTTCAATCAAGGATACTTAGGTTCATTAACAATATACTCCCCCATCTCTTTTTTAATAAAAGGGAAAAAAAAGGCCTGAGAAGTATGCCAGACRTTGCAGGTCTGCCCCTTAGAAGAATGTCTCTGATGAATTACAATTTTATTATTTACATGAGCAAAATCTTTGTTCAAAATGATTTACAAACCCCTTGTAAGATGAGGTAAAAAAAAAACAATAAAAGAAATAAAAAAAAWTCAACCAAAGTGATTTGCTTGGCTGTAAAATGGAGGATCTCTCAGCTCCTATTACTGTTCATTTCAATTATTTTTAAGAAAGGTTAAATATAAAGGTAGTCCTGTCACGTCACTTCAGGAGGCTGCTGCATTTCCGTTCAGCACAGAACTCTTTGTACAAGCAGAAGCAGGCTTCTTCATCCCTGCAGGCAAACCACATTCCTCGAGGAAAAGAAGACTCCCAACCTATTCTCTATAAGAACTTTGGCTGCCTCTTACTCTTTTAATGTAAAATGTCTCCCCTTACACAAATGAGTTGGTTGCTAGAAGTTCAGTATAATGGAAGCAAACAAGAACTGACAGTCACCTAATATTAATAGGTGCAGGCATATTGCGTCCTTCTTAGAAAGGAAGCACAATTTCCTTTTACAGCTTCATAGAACTGAGAATCAGGTGCTGAGAGCACACTTGCACAGCAAGCTTTACACATCAATTATGTTACAGCTCCATTACTCGCTCTGCAGCATGGCTTCTCAGGGAGATCACGTAAAAGCACTAACGTACAACTTTCACCTTTTTAGGACTTAAATAAGATGCAGTTACATYATCTTCTGAAAAAGGTATCTTGAAATGAAAAGTTATTATAACATCTTGTATTAGCATGCACTTGTGGCAAAGCAACCCTATTCTGCACACAAGGCAGCAGGCACCTCTGGGATGCTCCAAGGACCCTCCTCAAGGACGAGCTGCTACGTTTTCTGCAGATTCCCAGAGGAGCGGGCTGAGGTTCTGCCTGCCTGGGACTGCCTGGTATTGCCAGCCTCCAAAATTAAGGAGTTTATCTTCTTGCTTTTGTCTGTAGTGCCTCACTTCCAGCTTTTGTGTCGTCACTCTATGCTGTAGCCATGTTTTCAAGCTTTTCTTTATGATTAGGAAGGAAAAAAGGAAAGTGAGTTCAGATAAGATTTTTMGTTTCAAAACTGCATCTTTGGCTGGGCTGGCCTTGAATGGGAGGTGTGTGTGGGGATCCAAAATGCCCAGTGGTTCAAAGTTAACAGTAAAACAGTGTAAACTGGCAACACTCCACTCATTAATTACCCTTTCTGAAGCTGTGATTTCAACAGTAGAAATTTCAGTAGAAATTTCACGTTTTTTGAATGTCTCCAGTGTTGGTGACTCCACCACTTCCCTGGGCAGCCTGTTCCAGTGCTTGACAACCCTTTCGGTGAAGAAATTTTTTCCAATATCCAATCGAAACCTACCCTGGCACAACTTGAGGCCGTTTCCTCTCGTCCTACCGCTTGTTACTTGGGAGAAGAGACCAACACCCACCTCGCTACAACCTCTTTTCAAGTAGTTGTAGAGAGCAATAAGGTCTCCCCTCAGCCTCCTCTTCTCTAGGCTAAACAACCCCAGCTCCCTCAGCCGCTCCTCATAAGACCTGTTCTCCAGACCCTTCACCAGCCTCGCTGCCCTTCTCTGGACACGCTCCAGCACCTCAATGTCGTTCTTGTAGTGAGGGGCCCAAAACTGAACACAGGATTCGAGGTGCGGCCTCACCAGTGCCGAGTACAGGGGCACAATCACCTCCCTACTCCTGCTGGCCACACTATTCCTGATACASGCCAGGATGCCGTTGGCCTTCTTGGCCACCTGGGCACACTGCCGGCTCATGTTCAGCCGGCTGTCAACCAGCACCCCCAGGTAGGTCCTTTTCCRCCGGGCAGCTTTCCAGCCACTCTTCCCCAAGCCTGTAGCGTTGCCTGGGGTTGTGGTGACCCAAGTGCAGGACCTGACACTTGGTCTTGTTGAACCTCATACAAYTGGCCTTACCCATCGATCCAGCCTGTCCAGATCCCTCTGCAGAGCCTTCCTACCCTCWGGCAGATCAACACTCCCGCTCAACTTGGTGTCATCTGCAAACTTACTGAGGGTGCACTCRATCCCCTCGTCCAGATCACTGATAAGATATTAAACAAGACTGGCCCCAAAACTCAGCCCTGGGGAGCACCGMTTGTGACCGGYYRCCAACTRGATTTAACTCCGTTYACCACAACTCTCTGGGCTCGGCCGTCCAGCCA
This sequence comes from Oceanodroma leucorhoa, assembly GCA_030449065.1. Lineage (NCBI taxonomy): Eukaryota > Metazoa > Chordata > Aves > Procellariiformes > Oceanodroma > Oceanodroma leucorhoa. Next base: position 1,427,371 of record JASVER010000016.1, read on the forward strand.
GATTTTTACCCAGCGAAGAGTATACCCGTCCAAGCCATGAGCYGCCAGCTTCTCCAGGAGAATGCTGTGGGAGACAGTGTCAAAGGCTTTGCTGAAGTCCAGGCAGACCACATCCACAGCCTTATCTCATCCACTAGGCRGGTCACCCGGTYGTAGAAGGAGATCAGGTTGGTCAAGCAGGACCTGCCCTTCATGAACCCATGCCGGCTGGGCCCGATCCCCTGGTTGTCCTGCACCTGCCTCGTGAGCACCCTCAAGATAAGCCGCTCCATAATCTTCTCYGGCACCGAGGTCAGGCTGACAGGCCTGTAGTTCCCYGGATCCKCCTTCCGGCCCTTCTTGTAGATGGGCGTCACATTGGCAAGCCTCCAGTCGTCCGGGACCTCCCCCGTTAACCAGGACCGCTGATAAATGATGGAGAGYGGCTTGGCAAGCTCCTCCGCCAGCTCCCTCAGTACTCTCGGGTGGATCCCATCCRTTCCCATAGACTTGTGAGCGTCCAGGTGGCGTAGCAGGTTGTTAACCKCTTCCTCTTGGATTATGGGGGGYWYATTCTGCTCCCCGTCCCCATCTTCCAGYTCAGGGGGCTGAATACCCTGAGGATAACCGGTCTGACTACTAAAGACTGAGGCAAAGAAGGCATTAAGTACCTCAGCCTTCTCCTCATCCTCAGTGGCAATGCTCCCCCCGGCATCCAATAAGGGAGGGAGATTCTCCTTGGTCCTCTTCTTGTCGTTAACATATTTGTAAAAACATTTTTTGTTGTCCCTGACAACAGTGGCCAGATTGAGTTCCAGCTGGGCTTTTGCCTTCCTAATTTCCTCTCTGCATGACTTGACGAGATCCGTGTACTTTTCCTGAGTCGCCCGCCCCTTCTTCTAACAGCGGTAGACTGTTAGAAAACACTAATTCTYCACAAAACACTTAACAGCCAGAGTCAAACTCTGCATGATTTAAAATCATTTAATTCCAGATACCTTGTATTCAAGACTTTCCAAAGGTTTKGCTCAGGATCTCTCTGGACCTCTGATTAACATTTCATTATAATTCAAAGATGCAAATGTTGTACATTATATAGAGGAACAGAAAAACTAATTACAAATTATTAGAATAAATTCCCACCAAATAGTAGAACAGCTGATACAGCTCTTTGGAAAGTATTAAATCAACGAACATGGGGTGTAGGAAAGATGCATCTTCAAAATTGGATGAGACCACAGATTTGGCTGAGATAGTTATGTTCACATAAAATCTTGGGTTTCGACTTCTTTGGAAGGTTATAATACAAAGGATGTTGCAATGCACTCAGCACTGCACATTCAACTTCTCGTATGAATAAATATATCAAGAGYGTCATGGCTGATTCCAGCTGTCCTGTGGAAATGGCTGTCGCAGAGAGCTACTCAAGATAATGCTAGGAATGTCCATACGGAAATGGAAATACAGTAAATTGGGTATAATAAAAAAATCACTGTAACTTGGCAGTATATATCGTGTATACAATGTATAGAATATAAAAATCAATGTAACTGAAATTGAAAACATGGCTGCCCTGTCCCAGATGTGAAATTCTATGTAATCACCATCAAATAGGGAGCTGTGGATATAATCATGCTTGAGGCTTTGAATCTACACCGTTTAACTTGATAATCTGTGATTCAGAAAATAAGTGCAAAACTACTGATAACATTTTCAGATAACAAAGTTGCAAAAGGAGAGAATAATGAAGGGAGCAGTTTGCTGATAAAGAGCCATTTGAGCCACAGGGCAAGCAAGACATAAGCAAACATCATGCACTGTAGTACAGCCAAYAAAACCCAAAGCATCTAGAACCAGAAGCAGAGGACACTCACAGGGAAGGAGCAGTTCTGGCAAGGACTTGCATGCCTCCACAGATTATCAGCAGCRTGTGAGACTTTACAGGCCAGAATAATCCTAGTTTCCCTTTTTCTGAGAAGCAGGAGCAGAGAAGAGCAAAGACCTGGCACAGCACTGATGTGACCACTAACAGAGTCCATTTTAAGCAAAGCATGCACAAAGTTCACTGCAGAGTCACAAGAAGGATGAAAAAAATGCCTTGCAATGGAAAAATGTCAAGAAACTGAAAACCTTCAGCTTGAAAAGAAAATGAGAAGTGAAAAAATACAGAGAAGGCTGAGAGGTGACTGCACCACGGCGTGTAAGAAATTATACATGAAAGCTTACATAGAGGAAAAATTTGATAAAAGGAGTCTTTACATAGTGGGCATAGGTACTCTGAGATCCAAAGAAAAGGAGTCAATTGGATTTCTCAGAAAAATTAAGAGGAAAAATAATCACAATTTACAAYCTGAGAGAACAATTCAGTATTGGAAGAATTTACCAAGGGCAGCAGATTCTCCCTTACCGGTGATTTTGAAACAAGACTTAAATTTCCTTCCTGAAAGATGAAGGTTTTAGGTTCAAACCTAAATAGTCTGTATCGTGCATTACACAAGGGTGAGAAAGACTAGAAATGACTTGGGACTGCCACAATTCATCTTTTTGCCTGAAGGCAGGATCAGCTATGTAACCGCCACAACCAGCTCCAAAATCCTCAAGTACAATCTGTTCTGTTGCTTCCCTGTCCTTGTTGTTCAAGCCGTTTCCTAAATGTCTGATCTAGAACTCTGTCAATGCAATTTAAGACTGCCACTTCTGCTATCATTACTCATAAAGAACCGTATAGTTAGTCCCTTTATGTCTGCAGAACCTTTTTAATATAAAATTCAAAAGTGTTAWCACAGTCCCCTCTTTCCCAGTCTTCTCTATTTTTATTTTCTTTCTCTGCCCTTTCAATCTTTCCTCACCGGTCAATTTTTTATMTCTCTGATCTTTCTCTTTATTCTCTTTTGGAGTCATCAACATCTTTCTTAAATTAAATTACTCTCGAACTGGTAATATAATCTATAGTGTGAATGTGAGCACGGAAACCAAACAACAGTAAAAACTGGATAATTTAGCAGTTATGCCTGATCCCACCTTCAGTAACTAAATTTCAAGCAACYGTCTCCATTCTGATAATATCGTATTACCAGCTGAATGAAAGCTAAAAAGCCTATTATGCGAAGAACACAGGAAATCTAGGGAAATAAATTTTAGATCAGATAATCTTAAAATCTGTGGAAAAACTCAYCATAGAGCAATGTTTTTAAAAAAATAAACCCGAAGAAAATCCTTAGACCATACAAAGGTCAAACTGCACATTAGATTTGTGCTTAGCCTTCCATCAAGTCACAGTTAAAAAACATCATTACACACTCACATCATTAAAAAAATGTAGTATAAMAGAGGAAAAAAAAGATGTAGGAGGGATTACAGCACCATGTGGCCATTCATGAAATGTGTACTTTACAAGGCAGACCTCACATGACGGTAAAAGTGTTTCACGATGTGTTAGCAAAAAGTATAGATTATAATGAACACACATAAAGACACAGTGTTAAGGCCGTGCACATAAGTTTAGCYGACATTTCCCTACTTTTAAGAGCTTATCCAGAGGGTAATAATTTTTTTCTTACCATATTTTTAATGACATTTCCTAGGTGTGTATTTTTTTTTTTAAAGGAGAAAAAATCCACAACATGAAACTACTTTAGTAGATAATCTTAGGCTGCAATCATTGTTTCAAGATGAAACAATGGAGTTTCAAGATGAAACAATTCAAGGAGTCATTCAAAGAGCCCAATCCCTCCCACAGCTGAGCTGTACAAAATCAGTGTGAGCTGACTGAGCTACTGCCGTTCAAAGTACACCTGAGTTTGTATTCAAAGGGTCAGGGACATTCAGCACCTTGTTATGCCAGCTCCACGCATTTGGCCAGCACACTGTTTTCAAAAGCTAGTGGAGCACAGTTAAAACATAATAGGCATGTTCTGCAAAACATCTACACTCTGTGTGGTATTACTTGTCCCAGAGAGAGGGAGAAACAAGAATTCTCAAGTTATTAATAAATCTGAGTGTTGTGACAAATATCCCATGACTCTGTTTTAAGTCAATGAAAACAGCATCACAGAATCACCCTGGTTTTACCGACCTCTTACCAGTCTATAAAAAAAATTTAAAAGTGAAATTCTCTTTTGAAATCAATGGACCAAAGGCACATACATAGGTTAAGTCATGGCAAAGCAAGGTATTTATTTGCCATAAAAAATTGTAAATGTATCATCCACCCCTTACAAATGATCAACAAGCTAACATGCAAGGCTTTCAAACACCATGCTGTCAGCAGAGTGTGCTCCTGCTTTCAAACACGCAGCTTATTCGCATGACATATAGTCAAGTTAATMCTTCAAGATTTACCTCCTTTTTTTTTTTATTGGGTACAGAGACATTTTACAGAGCCCAAGAACAGGGAATGCTGTAATGTCAAAGTGCTGTGTTAAACTGTAATTTTTAGAGCTGCTTCTACATGAGAAAAACCACAAAACTGATGACTAACAAAAAAACCTGAACAATATTCAGAAACTAAGTTTAGTTTTGGGCTTATCCAGACTGAATCTCTCTTTGTCTATCTCTGCCTTCATATAGCATGTGATTTACTGCTATCCGTAACACAGAATTCGGGTCAGAGTTGAAGGAAAGTGTCCAAACTGATCAGCACTGCTGCATGTGACACTATCTGCTGCTATAGCAGCCTGATTTACTCATTTTTATTAGTTAGTATTGGCCATTGTGTCTGTTTAAGAAAGTAATATTAAAAYAAACAAACAAACAAAAACAGGAATGCTGACACAGACTGCCTACCAAAAAAGACTTTTTCAAGAAAAACAAGAACTTTACACATTAATTCTGCTAATGAATAACAGAAAACCAGAAATGTTTCCTATGTTGATTCCAGGGACTAAAGGCAAGTACCTGCCCAAGCAGAAGACCCAACAGATCTTTCTCTCCTCCCCAAAACCTGTCCCCTCACATCCCTCCTGCACCAAGCAAGAGGGACACGGCAGAGCTGGGGCTGGCATCCAAGCAGGGCACAGGGAGGTGGCTGCTGGCTGTGGCCCAGCAGAAGGTCCAGCAGCTCTGTTTTGCGTGGCTTTCCCTTCAGCAGATGTACCTGCAGCAGCATGGTTGTCTCCAAGTCTTCTACTAGCCTTCCAAATTTGGTTTGAAACTGGCCAACGGGTTCAGAAATTATTTAGGAATTAGGTGTGGGGGGAAACTGGAAAGACGCAGAACAGCTAGAACTGCAGTATGAGTCTTATTTCCTTAGAAAATTATGCTAAAAGGAAAGTGTTGTCCCCTCCCCTCAAGCACATGCACACAGATGCTAACTACACGCCRCAGATATTAAACTGCAGCTGAAAGGAAGAAGAGGGCAGCAGCCCGAGAGCACAGAAAGGATGACTCCTCACATACAAATGCCGAGYGATAATTCATCCTGGCTTCGAACAAATACGATATACTGAACTGAATTATAAGGGCTAGTTAAAATGTAAGATTAAATTAAGTCCATGCTTTATCTCTGCATCTCCTTATCACATMATAGGAAATTTTAAAGGAGGTCATTCCCCAGTGGCCTGTAACTACTGCAGAAAGTAAAGAATTCATGGCTCCAGTGAGACATGAAAAAGCCTGTTTCTCTCTCTGGGTGGTCTTTTTAATGTTTCTCCCTCCTATGACTTTACCCTGACCTAATCAGCCAGCCTTTAAGCAAGCAAAAGTCACTTACAGTCACTGACAGAGGCACATCTTTCCGGTTTTACACATCCCCCTGTAACGTTCATTTACCCCGAGACAGGAGGGAGCGGCCAAGCGTCCCACTCTGCCYGAACCGGGGTCCGTAAGCACATGCTCCGAAGATAACAGTTCAGTGTCGGAGGGAGGAAAGCTACCTTCCCATGTCCAAAATAGGAATTGCGTAATCCTCCCCATCCCTGACTCATCCTGACCCAAAGCTGTGGCCTCACCACCCCCTGTGCATTCCTGCAAACGTTCTTTTTGCTTCTCTGAAATCTGTGACACTTGGAGCACACACCGAGCATCTTGAGTAGCTGCCCAAGGACTGTTATAGTTACTTAATTCAGCAGAAGATTACTAAGAGGTCAAGTGGGGCTTTCCCACAAACTTGAAGCTTCTTCCCACTTCATTTTTTCTCAGGCTAAATAAATAGATGACAAGCTGCATTTGTGATAAAGCACAGCGAACAACCTGCAGCTATCCTGAAATAGCTTTTTGTCTCTCTGCAGGTTATTCACTGTACTGCTTGGATCTACCAATAACACCTGCAATCTCAGCAAATGTATCTGCATATAAATCTTCACCTGCTTAGAGTACAGACATTCTTTAATATTTGCTTCTGATTAACATTTCGGATGCTTTTCCCAAGCAGCATTAGTCTATAAACTTTAATTCAGAAAGAGACAAAAAAAAAAGATCAGTATTTTTACTAATTTAATGGCTCCCACAATTCTTTTTAAATACCTGCAGCATTGACTTTGAAAAGGAACTGGAATATGACAAAGATAAATGATAGCTGTCATCCTGGTCCTGCAACATGCCCTTTTCAGGCACACATCCCTGCATGGAGGCAAACCTCCTGAACTCCTGAGTTCCGCACAAGTGGAGGTGGGTGCCTCTGCCCCGTGCACTGCAGACCACAGCACAGGTTACAACTGACAACTTCTAAAGCTCCTTGGGCACGTGAGAAAAAAAGTTCTTTGCTTTTTTCTTGTTTTTTTTTTAACATAGGCCAGCAAATCTCAGCATTCTGACAGTACACATAAATATCAAGGGAGATTTTCTTGTTGTTTTTTTTTTTTTTTTTATTCACAGAATTTTCTTCTTCACAACATCCACTGCAGTAGGACAGCAGCTAGTAATTTTGCGTGCTTCATTTTGCTCATTTTTTTCCCTTTGGTTAACACATTTAAGAATAAGGAATGAAGGCCATTTCTACAGAATGGGAAATGGCAGCCTGGTCAACAGTGACTAGGAAACACACTGGAAAAACAACTCGCCCTGAAAGCCCAGACTGGTCTGGCGCAACTGTAGCTTTAGAAGGTATAAGCATGGCAACTGCAAAGAGGGGTTTTTCCTACCATATACAGCATTAGTGAAGCTGATACAGGTCCAGAGTACAATTTTGATGCTTACACTTAATAAACACTACGGAACTACTGGAGACATTTCAGAGAAGAGTCACAGAGTTATTAAATGGATGAGGAAAACACCCGCCGGCAAGAGGTTTGAGAGTTCCTGTGACGAAAAGGAAGAACGAAATGTGTTTGGAGATGGCAGTGGCAGATAGATGCACGGGGAGAAACACCAGGGAACAAAAATACATTTCAGTCAATAAGAAGCAAAAGCTAGAGAAATTCACATTAGAAATCAGCCACAATAATTTGACAGTGAAGCTGACAGACAACTGGAACCAGGTGCCCAAGGAAGCRGCAGAAGCGGTGTAACTCAATGCCTTCAAACGCAGCCTGGATGCTTTCATGAAAGACTTCCGAGAAATATACTCTTTTTCCAATCAAGAGCAAGAAAATCCCATGCTGGGCTAGCCCCAGTAGCAACAGCCAGTATGAAACCAAAAAGCACCTACACATTTACCTCTGCATAGAAGAACATTTCCAAGTAGGGTTATTAGAAGAAAGCCAGGAATGGAGAGGTCAGTCCAGCATTTAGGATGAAATGAGCAGGAAAATGACCCCACAGAGCCATAASAAAAAGCCTCACCTAGGAGTCACAAGTAAAGGAGAATTCAATAAACAGCACCACCTTCCCCAAAAGAAACAGTCCCGAAATGGACTGGATGGAGTAGCCACCCTCCCGAGGCACTGGGTCGTCTCCTAAAGCTAGCCCTAGCCGCGTGGGAGAGACTGGGAACGGAAGCTGCAAACCACTGGGGAAAAAAAGCTTTGCCTGTAACAAGCGCTATGTAGAAATTCACTCACATCAAAGAGGAGCAAGAAACTTAGTTTTTTTATCTTCTGTTTGAAGCTGCAATTAATTAGATTTATGTCTGTAAAAATTCACATAAGATTTGCTTTAGTGCRTCCTTTTAAGATTGCCTTTTTCTCTGCCTCTTTGCACTACTTYGGATTGAGAAAAGACAGTAGTGAACTAAAAGACGAAGATGTAGGAGAATAAATGAGGATTCATTTATTCARCTGAACCAGCAGGCACTCTTAAAACACTCTTCAAAAACGAGGGGAAAGTGTCCCTGGGAAGCATTCAGGTCAGGATGAGATTTTCAAGTTTTTAGAACTTTGTTCAGCAAAACTAAGGGTGYCTCAGAAACATGCAGGTGCTCAAATTCACCACTGAAGGCATAGGTCACTTCCACTAGAGATTTCTTCTGGAAGAAGATATAGTCACCTTTTTTTTTTTTCAGTTGGAAACAATAGTAAGTAAATGCCATGATGCTTTTCTGAATAATCAGAGTGCTTTAAGTGCTGACAGGTTTATAARTAAGTGCAGGGTGCAAAGCAGGGAAATCCAAGTGATTTGTCATTGCTGCTATTCACATCAGTGATGTTAAACAGAAATCAAGTTTATTTTTCTTACTACTGTTTGGGAAGCTGAGAAGCACCAATAAGCGAAAGCAAAGCAGACTCCCGTTTCGCACGACTCTGCTTACGTTTTCTCTGCTTCTTTAGTACCTTGGTGGTATGCTCTAAACGGCTTAATGCAACCCCTACAGATCTTGAAAGCACTCAACCAGAGAAGTGCAAGGCGAGTGGAAGAGAATCCTTTTGTCCCCACAGTGACCTTCGAGCTTACCAAAAGAGTAGCAAAGATAACATGCCTTCTATCTCCTACCTGTCTGCCAGCTCAATACATGCAGGAGGGAGGAGAATAAAGCGTCCCTTATCCCTTCCTGCAAACAAAAACTTGGTTTCAAAGGTATAAAATGCCAAACGAGAAGCGAGTTTGGTCACTGGACTAATGCCCAGGATGGCTGGCCCTGCAAAAATTCATGATTTCCARTAACAGCTCTGCTACAATGGCACGTAGAAAGCCTCATCCCCTTCCTCGGGAAGGAGCAAGGGGTTTCACCGAAGTAGGGTTCCTCAATCTTCAAGCTGATCTTTGAGCCTTACACGGATCTGAAGCTGCCCTAAGCCTGCAGTCAGGAGTCGGTTGTCTCCTACCTGTCCCTGCGCATCCGTCCCACTCTCCACTGCACTGGCTGCTCACAGCGAGCTGCTGTCTAAGGTCTTCGGCTGTCAGCCAGAAAACACCACATTGATACTTTGAGTTTCTGAGGTATTGCGCGGCTTTTATGTTGAGCTGGCAGAAAAGCTGGGGCAAACGGGAAGAACTATATTCCACAGACAATTTGAGTTCAGCTATCCATTAGACATGATCTATAAAGAAATTGTTTCAAAAAAATCAAGCAAAACCAAAATGCTTTCACAATACTGTAATATTTATAATATGTATTTAAATTACATTCTTGAAATTTCTGCAAAATCAATACTTGACACTCCAGTTCCTAACGAAATTCAGTTTAAAAAAAAAAAATCACCCTAGAATTAAGGAACAGAGAAAATATTCAACATGCTACTTCACTGTCAGGTGTAACACCACCAATAAATTTTGAAACTAAAGACTAAAACTCTCAAAAATGTTTAATTTACCAGAAAACACTAGGAAATGCTAAACSAAAAGTAAGCAATGTTGATGCCCTTCAATGATGTCTCATTTAAAAGATTCATCAGCCTTCTCACTACTCTACAGCTACTACTTAAACCAAGTGTCCTCTCAATCAAACGAAAAATATGTTTTTCAGGTTTGCAAGGGACAGCCAAAAAGGAAGCTGCAAATACTTTTATATATCTTGTATAATTTTTATATATTTTCACAAATTTGTATTGGAAGAAAAATGCAGAGCGACTTCATCTCATGGATACACTACAGAAGAAAAATGTTACCTATGTGGCAAGGATGTAGCATATATATAGAAAATGGGATCTTGGGAGGAGAAAGAGGTATGATGTTCATCTTTTTCTCATGTACCTGATGTTTCATACCAGCTCTGAAAAATCAGTTTAATCAAGAAACATCCCTTTGACCCTCAGGTGTGGCTACTTGYTTGATCTTGCATTTCAGCAGAGAGAAGAGATCATTTACCAAAGACGTAAAGTCCTATTCTAATGAGTTTTATTCTTTAAARATAATACCTTAGAAATGGAACTCTCATGGAATCAGAATAGAGAACACRGAAGATCTGAATTTTGTTTAACTCTTCTTGTTTTCATGGAACGAAATCATGCCCACAGTTAAGTTATATATCAAGTGAATTTCCAATTGCTCAAAATATTTTATTTTCTAAAAAACCAAAACAACAGCCCTCCCCCCCCAATTTTATCATGTCTTACTAAATTGTCTACCCATGCCTGAAGCCATACATTCAAAGGACATGCACTGACATTACCACGTAAACAAAATKCTAGGAAGTTAGGCAAGCTCTTGCAAAGATCTGCAGAAAATTCACACTTCTACAGAACTTTTTTTAATCTAAATGCAAGGAGTCCAACCTAGTGGCACAGATGGCATGGTTTCTGAATATAATTTCCCAATGAAATTTACAGCCTGGGCAATAACCATCTGCAGTCAGCTTTAACCTCTGTGTCCTGGCTAAATGCTAACTGGCATCACTCATTCACATCTTTCCAAAAATTCCTCAGAAGTTTCATCCAAATTCAATTTTCTTCACATTCTGTGCTATAAATGTCTCTAGAGTCTTGCTGCATACTTTTAAATAGCTGCCAGAAGGGACTGCACTCCCATGATACAGAGCATAATTTGTTTGCATGGTTTATAAATACTTCTGTATCTTGTGGAACGGGGACTATTTTGTCAGAACAAAATTAAATTGGTTAAATTGGTGAAGAGTCATTCCAGGTACAAAATTAAGGAACTCAGTGGTGTTTTCAGTCTTCTATTAGTATCTGACTATACAGAACTGAAACATTCACAACAGTGTGCTGCCACTTCTACAACACGAGTGCAGAGTTTAAAGACCCAAGTTACTGCCTCATGCATGTTGGCTGGAAATGTTATAAACTAAGATCATCTCAGAGGCAAAGGTATGCAATAGTATCCTGGCTTTTCACAAACATACTGTACATAACTATTTTGTAGCAAAGAGCTCAGGAAAAAAAGCCCCACTTCTGAATGTGATTTCCATTGTCAGAAAGGGGGAAAAAAAAAAGTACATTGTATTGTTTGTATGTAAAAAAGGAGGGAAAATGTTCTATGTATTACAATTAACAGAAATCAATGAAAAAGATTTTTAACTGAAAAAATGCCTTACCTTGAGAAGTTGAGGAAATGAACGTGTCTAGTGAATAAATAGGGCTGCTCAGCAGTGCTTATGTTTTTAATCAATTCCATCTAAAAAGAATTAACAAATCAAATTTTCCATGTTACATCAATGCACATTTTGAGACAAATATAACTCTCAAACAACATATGATGAYGTAATTTTCAAGTCTAAATTACTCAGGAACTCCTTCCCCACTATCCCTTCCAAATACTGTCATCAAGATAGCACGACTACTATTTCATGCCTAAGCAAGAAAGGTTAAGCTGCAGACACCACCCTGTTATCATGGAGCTTATGTACTTCCAAAGTGGGTATCAGTTTAAGGGAAGGTATAAACTAAAGGAAAAATCTAAACCCTGCCTAAATCTGCACCAGAGCTTCACAAGTGGCAGTTGCCCTCTGAAGACACTGGCTCTATTCACCGGAATGCCAAAATGTAAAATGTCTGAAACTGTAACAGAAAGTGGGCGCTGAGCCAATGGCAGTTTTCATATAACAATAAAAATTGCCAACACTGCCAAAACACTGAATGATTCGCCTGTTTAAATATAGAAATCAGCACTTGCCATTCCTTTTACTATTACAGCAAATTAAGAGTACAAATCAAATGGGCACTTTTAGAAAGATGATGCTAAGTTCTAGTTCAGGCACATTCACGCCATTTTAATTTTTTTTAAGAAATAAATTATTTAAATTTTCAGATCATTAAAATGGAATAACATAAACAGCATACACTGAAGACTGCGCACCATGGATATGAATATCTATGTTGTGTAAGCTGAGCTCTAGCTATGATCTAGTGGAAACTAAAAGTGTCTAGTGGAGCGTCATGCCAGAGAGTCGAGACGTCCTGGTTGATTTTGCTTCCTTACTATTAATTTCCTAAGATTTATTTTCAGATTTTCTGTTCTGTGCTCAAATGCAGACTATATTATGGACACTGAACACAAATTCATTTGAAAGGATAGGTTTATTGATTTTACAAACTAAGTAGTAGAAAGTAATACAGAAAGTAACAGAAATTCATAAACTGGAAAAAAAAAAGGTAAGAGAAAGTGAACCAAACATTCTGATTTGAGTCATATCAATTCATATACTAAATTTAAACACCATTAAGGGGACATTAGTTAAAAAAAATTTTCTATTTCTTAAAACTTGAATGCTATAGGTGACATACATAAAATAAGGAAAAACAGCCTGTTACGTGGTCAAGATAAACTGACTGGCATGTGATGAGTTACTTCACTAAAAGCCTGAAGAGCATGGTAGAAAATGATGTCCAGACCATAACAAATATTAAACTACATTTAAGGGACAGCAATTGTTTAATTTTTTTTCTTTCTATTTCCCAGTTTTGATACACTGATATTTTGCCGTGGTTTTTACACTGTCTGTCACATTTTACTGCTTCTTATCCACCTTTCATTCTCCATTTTTTTCCTAGGACACATAAGCTGCCGCCTTCTTTCAGACAACACAAGCTATAGCCATTTAACTTCTAGGACCGAATTAAAAAGTGCACACACTAATATGCTTTACCCTATTTTTCCTCTGCCTTCAACAATTTTATACACATACATGTACAATGAGCACTGAAGCAAACAGTTCAGTTCGTCCATCTTCTCAGGATGGGCCTTTTCCTGTCAAACTAGTTCGAGTACATCAAGGCATATTAGGTATAGACCTTGTATATCAAGGCATATTAGGTCTGAGAAAGTATATCAAGGTATATGAGTATATCAAGGTATACGAGTATATCAAGGAACATTAGGTCTGTAAACCCAAGGTAAAGAAGAGGAGACCACCAAAAGAGAGACAATATGAAAGGAAAAGAGAAACAAGAGAAAACAGAGAGATGTGTGATTAAAAAAAAAAAATAAAAAAAAAATAAAGAGGCAGAAAGGGAATGCCCCCCCCCCCGCTTTAGTCAGCTGTATCGACTCTAGACTGTTTGATTCAAGTACAAACAGGTCTTTATACAGCTCCTTCAGTACAATATAAATGCTATGAGCAAGAAATTCATAAACCTGAAGAGCAGAGCTTGCCCAGACCAGAATTAGAAAGCTCAGGAAACTGCAATAATTGGCACAAAGTAATTGAGTATTGTTCGTTAATGCTCTGAAGAGACAAAGGCTTTCCTAGCAAACCAAATAAGCCGACATTTCTTTAGGACTGGTAACTCTCTTGCCAAAAAATTATATTCATTCACCTTGCAGAATGAAACAAGAGGAGGCTCTAGAGGCTGGGTATCAGATGTCTCAATTGGCTTCTTTTTTTGTTTTTAGCCAGACAAGTTACAGGAGAAGTGAAATTCTCAGAACTGTATGAAGCTTTACGTTATATTGGCATTTTACTCATGTTAGTCTATCTGCATGAAGGAAGGAAGGAAGGAAGATAGCAGAAGGAAGTTATTGATATGGGATAAAAACTATGCATGCCACTACGGTCACCACTGTAATTCCATCTTGGAATAAATGAAAAACCATCRTTAGAGTATAAATATGGAGATGTAAAGATACTATACCCATACAAAGTAATCCCACTGAGTTTAAAAAGACAGGCAGCTTTAATATGATACTGCTAGATAAACATGTGTGCGGGTATATGTGAGTGCTACAAAGTACCATGCAAGCCTCCCTTGCCCCTCAGCTCACCCTGTGGCTGGTACCAATTTGCTAGCGCCAGGCTGATTCACATCACCCCACCACCACCACGTTTCCCATTGCACGTCACCTGATGTCAGTGTCAGGCTCATGTCAATCTGCTGCCGGACTAGCAGGGGCACTTCTGCCTCAGGAGCAAAGGGGGTCTGGAAAGATGCACAGAGAGCAGGACAGCATCTGGCTCCCGGCTTTTTTAAATCTCTTGCTACCCAACTCAATCTCTTGAGCTATGATAATAGCTTATTCCAAAGCAGACACAGAATTTTGTTTTGACTTAAAGTACCTTCAGATTTAGACACTTAATGATCAACTGGACTTGTAAGCAGATGTGGATAGAGCTACAATGTGCATACGAACAAACAAGCAAAAACCACTCTTTTAAAAACCCTGCCAAAAGGGTAAGTAAGGCTCAACAGAAACAACACACAGATGTCAGGAGGGAAAAATAAATAACTGTAATGGCTCACGGCCACATGCAAATTGTGGCCATATTTCCCATGGGCCTCTCTCTCTCTGATCCCACTGTGCTGAAATTATTTCAGTCTAACAAGCCAAACATATTGGTCAGGAATACCTAGTGATCAGCCTTCCCTTTAAGATTATGTTAAATAATAACAAATAATAATAATTATTATTAATAATAATAATAATAATAATATCTTCCAATGTCTCCCAGAAGAGTAAGGTCTCCAGTGGGGGCGAGGGGTTGTTGTGGTTTTTTTGTTTGGTTGGTTTGGTTTTGTGTTGTGGGGTTTTTTGTTTGGTTGGGTTTTTTTTGGTTTGTTGTTGGGTGTTTTGTTTTGGGTTGGTTTTTTTGTTGTTTTTGTTTGTTTGTTTGTTTGGGGTTTTTGTTTGTTTGTTTGTTTTTTACAAGATGATTAGTGTAGAGGACCCAGAGAGAGGAAGAGCGAGCAGAGGAAAGCAAGTACCTTTGATTGGAATGGGTGATGCTGGAGAGAGATATACATACAAGCACAGATCATCTAGGAGATGGTCTTAAACCAACCTAAGTAAAAAGAGATGAAAAGGCACAAGCAACCCTGGCAAACACTGCTAGGGGAGACATGAACCGGAACACATCCATGTTTGGAGGGAGAAGCTATAAAAATATCTGGGGGAAGACTGAAAGGAGGACGTGCCCACTACTACAAGGGCCCCTAAAGAGCTATTCCTCTTTCTTGCTGCTGCCCCAAGCTCTCCTGCGGGAGTTAACTTTTAGCTGTTTCACTGAGACAGTGCTGAAAAAGAKAGTAATTTGCTTTTGAAGTGGACTAAATTGCACCAGAGAGTTAAAGTTGCTAAACCAGGATCCAGGGAGAGGGAAATGCCAGGGCACAAGAGCGTGTGGGGAGAGGCAGGTGGTGCCACACTGTGCCCGCGTGCTCGCATCCACCAGTGGAGCCCATGGCATTGCCCTGCCATTGACAGAAATATCTGGAATTTAAAAATAAACTACATGGCCATAAAAAACCCAAACCAATTCCACCTCCCASCCAACACCAATTAATTGTAAGTAACAGTCTTTAGCCTAAATGCTGATTTGCTCTGYAGCACAATATCTTTCTACCATTGTGACTCCTTGCTTAAGCTTTTATTCTAAATTTTTCTCCAAAATTCATTTTCTGCACTGACTTTTAAACAGGACCTTTAAACAAGGCCAGATCTGCAAACTGAGGCAATCCTGTAAATCATAGGCTATTTTTAAATCTTAAAGCCCACCTGAGCAAGAACACCAACAAGCAATACTCCAAGGGGAAAGGTTTTTCCTTGTTTACTGTCCTACACTACCACTGTAGGATCTCAGTTGGCCATACTGAAGAAATCAAACCGTAACGGCTCAGCATCATCCATGTATTTGTACTCAGCTGTTGCTGCATTGTAAATAACAATCCAGCAGATGGCACAGTGGAATGACTCCGCGAGAGAGACGGGACGGGGCCCTCCCCGAAAGGCAGGAAACGTGGAGGATGGCTTTGCTCCAGCCACAGCATTGTTCCTGCACAAAAAACTCAACTCAGACTTGTGAGAGAGGACACCTTCTTTCCCTCTTCTGSAAACGGCCAGCCGCCTGCACTGCCTGCTCAGAGCGGTCCCGTTTGGTTCCAGCTTCACAGTAGGTAAATTCTACCGGGAACAGAAAAATAACCAGATAATAATCCCACCCAGACAACAGCCAAAATATTACTAYTTCTTTAAGCTGCCGTATTTCACTGGGAGAAAATTCGAGGTTAAAATGTATAAAAATGGTGAGGCAACTGGGATTTTCCAAGTGAGGTCAGCTGSATGACACTATGGTCTCCACTAACATTGATACAAATAGGACAAGAATTTCTCTGCATCTGTCTGTCTTGTGAGTTGTTTACCTTCTTCTACTGGTTTTGGTCTCTACTGAAGGCATGTAGGGTCCAGAAGGCACAAGTATCTACAGGTATTTGGTATATCACTTTCATCTCGGCATTCATTTCCATAAATAACTCACAGGAATGAGACTAGATCTTCATTTTCAGGTCTCAAAAATTTGGAATGGTTTCAAGAATTTCTTACACTCCCCAAGCTGTTACGACCAATTTTCTGTCTTTAAAAGCATTTAAGAAAAATTAGTGATGGATTTTTAGTGTGTTAAACTGGAATTATATATAAAGCTGTCTGCACAGCCATAAGGATGGGTGGTAGAGGGAAATGATATGTTGATAAACTATCAATTAATCCAATATGTGATCAGTATTTGCATATCTATAAGCATACTTATTCTTACTTCTCTGAATGCAAAAAAATGGAGGGGGGGGGGGAAGCCAGGGAAGAGGAAGAATTCATTATGCAACAGCACGTGTGTCATTTTAAAGCCACATCAATTAGATTGACTTCGTATTCAAGAATACTACATATTATTTTCCGTATTTCATTTACTTGGAAATATTATAGTAAATGGTAAGGCACAGATTAACTCATCTGTTTCCAGAACTCACTCCCTTATGCCCATAGATGTTCAAAGGCTGCACTTCTAATTGCTAGCAGGCACACATAATTTAGGAAAATTTCTCAGTAGGAAGGAGACTGGAAAAGGCAATAAGAATATGGATTCCAGTTATGTGCAATCTCCGCAGCCATTAAGAACACCTACATGCTTAACTTTRTTTAACAACAGCAGACTGCATAAGCTAAATATTTACAGAAAAGTCTTGGCTGGATCAGGGCTTTAACTAAACAGAGGACAGACAAATGACAAAAGGAAGAGAGACATATCATCTCGAGCGTGAAGCCCAAGCTCACACTGGGAGCCTACAGCCCAGCCCAGCTCTCTTTTCTCTCATGCCAATGCCTGGAGCCTGAGACCATCCATTCTCTTAACTTCCTCTTGTGTACACCACATTAAAGGTGGGAGAAATAATTTATTTTTTCATATTCTGCTCATAAAAAATGAGAAGACAACTAAAAATACCCTGAAGAACAGAACAGTTACTGTCTCCAGGCATGTTTCCTGGCAATCAAAGGCACTTTTCAGCAAAAGTACTCATTAAATTATAAGCCTATTGTAACTATGTAAATAAGCCATAAATTAAAATAAAGAGGCTCAAGTTATAGTAGGGCAATCTATGGAGTAAATCATCAGCTCTGTAGCAATACGTCCAGCACCATCTGTGTTCCAGCACATTCACTGTCTAGTAACCTAACAGCTTCTGGAGTGCAAAAAGTAATGCAGATATTTATCCTCTGTCAGTGTTTTGGTTGCATCAAGAGTAAGTCTGGGCCTCTCTGGAATCTCCACATGCCGGACTAAAGAATGGAAGACTGTTGAGATGTGACCTTGTATCATGTTTAATAATGGACAATCCACCTACCAGAGAAAGGCAGAACAGAACTGAAATGAAGTAGCTGATGAGGGTGAAAGCTGGTGATTATTAATGCCTGGAAGGTTTTTAGGCTTTATGATGCCTCTCCCAATCAGCAATGAAATTCGATGAAGGACATAGTCGAAACAAAACCYAAACAACCTGAAACACAAGAGCAGTCACACCCACAGAAACCCCCTATCCTATATCCAACAGTTAAGAAGAAAAACTAACYAGGCAGGCTCTGTAGCACAGGATAGTTTGACCCCGACCTGATGGGACCATTTTGCAAACTCCCCAGGCTCTGTGGTGCTGCCRGTGGGATACGCAGAGGGATGCTGCAGTAGCTGCAGCCCAGGGCTCTGCCCCTTCCCTTGGCCACAGGCAAGGGCAGTGGGGGGACACTGTCCTCCCCCGCAGCCTTTCGCTGGGGTGTCGCGCCCAGCCGTGCACAGCAGCCTTTGGGCTGGCGCGGCAGCCCTGGCCAGCCGGTCCCTGCCTCAGGCTGATCTTGAGCGCCGTGTGGGGTTGGGTGAGCCGGCTGCCGGTGGGACCCTGACGGCCACCCTGGAAGGGAGGAAGGTGGGAGCTGCAGGAGCAGTATCTGCTCCCAAATTTCCATTTGGGATGAACTGCTGTATCTAAAATAACAAACTTACGCTCATAAACAGGCTACAAATAAATCACCCCCAATCACAGCACAATGCCACTGGCAGGCCCAGGTCCGTATTTTGATCATCGCATACATCCTTTTGTGGTTTGCGGGCTGCTATTCCTAGGAGTGACACAGGCAGTTGTGGCATTTACCTGATCAGCAGATCAAAAATAGTAGCTGTGGGCAATATGTGGAACAGTCATATGTACGGCATCTGACTATATCCGTACACTTTGGAGTCTGAAGTTTTTTGTATTACTTGCATCAATACCTACTGATGGCAGTGATACTCACAGASGGTACATGGCTACCCTAAATACAAGGGAATTTAAATAACCGGATTCTTTGTGGAACCAAAGCTGCAGAAATAATGCCCTCTACAATTTTAAGAGAACATGAAAAGGAGTGTCTGGGTAAAGAGGTTTCATGTGGTATTTTTACTTGCTTTAGTGAGGGTTGTGCGATAACATGAAAAAAGCAGATGAGCAAGAGGCTAAGAAAGGATCATGGACCTGTCAGATTATAGCAACATGGGTTAGCATGGCCCTGGGAAACAACTTTTTGAAGCAAGTGATTATTAGAAGTGAATTAAGAAAGTGAGCAAAAAAAAAAACCCCGCTGGCTATTTACTCCTGGTTTGCTTAAAGAGATCCAAGCTAGGTTTGAATAAGCTGGCCTGCTTATATGATAAATGGCTGTGCCCTGCAGATACATTAATACAGGTCCCAGAAGCTGTTAGCACCTAACTTCACTTGTACTAACCCTTCTTGCCTCTCTGCTGGACTAAACTGCTATGCTGACTAAATTCAAGAGCTGGCTCACTGGAAGTTAGTTTTTCTGGTTAGCTTCCACATCGTGTTGCTCTTGGCTCTACCATCCATTTCCGTATTAACTGAAGCCACTTAGAAGATGATGAATTCTGGCTGATTACTCAGGTCAAAGTAGCAGTACACCTTTTTAATAYGATTTCTGCTAGCATATGCCTTTGTTTCTCAGTTTCACAAACATAATAAGAAAACAGGATCTAAGATGAGCAGGAGTAACTTACCTGTTCATTTTTAGTCAGTCTTGTTTTATTATGGATGTCAGATGTAACCAGGTTGAATCCATGTTTCTCTGATAAAATTCTCAAAAGCAAAACCACAGTTCGACTCCCACACTTTCCAACTCTGTTGTAGACCACCTGGCTGGGGAAAGGAAGTACCTAAACAAAGATTGAAAAAAACGGAGTCAGTATATTGGTATTTTTGCTTCTGTGTACCTCTGAATCACAGCATGTTTTGACCCTAAGCCAACAGATACGTACAGGAGAATTTCTAGGACCCTGCCCAGGTCAGAAGCATTCACTTTCACCAGCAAGCTAGAAGCTCTTTWTAACAGAAACACATGGCTCAGGACGTGGCAAGCTGAGATTTCCCCCTCATGATCCAGTTTAATGTAACAGTGCAGATTGGCAGCTACTCCAGAAACACTAAGCCACTGCTCATGTCTTCTAGTGAAGATGATGATGGGCTTAAACTTGCTGCTTGTAACCCCAATGCAAATAGACAGCTTTAGTAGACCGCTTCCCATACAAAGAATGAAGAGGAGTGAATTTGCAATACAGTTTGGCAATTCAAAGTGAAGTTGACATAATGCAAGAGGAATGCTCTAATTGCAAAACTTCAGCTTAAAAAGAAAAAAAMCCCAAACCAACACCAGTTGTATAGAGCAAAAATTAATCAACTGTTTCAATTTCAAATATAAAGATGAATCTTCCAAAGAGACTCAGAGAACAAATCATGCCACCGGCTAGGTATCTACTGTGGAATAAACAACGCCGGGGCCACAGGTGGCCTGGAGGCCAACTGGCACAGCCTGATCACCTCCGTACAGGTAACATTCACTAAACCTCAAAACAGAACAGCCACATCCAACCTGCCCACGGGGAAYGGTCTCCAGCCCACGCTAACTCTTGCACCATGCTCTCCTCACCAGGAAACCAGAACAAGTGACCAGAACTTCACCGTCTTGAAGTACACTGGATGCAGCCTTGTTTTATTCCTGGACAATGTCCATGGCTATTCTTTCAGTAAAAAGCATTCCAAAGTCAGACTACCACACTAGACAAGTATTTGGTGTATAGGATACAGCAGCAGCATCTGATAATATAGGCCAAGAGGCATCTGTTTTCAAGCCTTTTAAATTGGCTAACATAGTCAGGAGCTCACAGTTTCATCCACAGCGGTGCATATATGGCACTCACTTATGGAAAGCTCATTTTTCTATTAAGACGACGGCACAAAATGTTTCCCGACACAGGGCCTGCACCCAGGTTCCAGGCGACATGTGTTCAACGCAAGGAAYGGCTCACGTGCCAAACTGATGGCGTGTCTCAACCTACAGTTACTTCTGCTGTTGATGCAATCATGTTCTCCCAGCAGAAGGATTACTAACATAAAAGCAGTCAGTTGAGGCATATGGGCTTCTGGCACTTCTCATGGTATTTGAATAGCTAGTAGAACTTCATCAGGGAAGCAACATGATTCCTCAGGCAACCCTTCAGATTACTTTCAAAGAGGACTGCAAACTAGAATAAAAAAAAAAAAAAAAAAAAAAAAAAAGGAAATATCTGAATTCCCTTATATATAATGGGAACATACTGGCACTTTGCTATCAACGTTACACTTCGTGACCAAAAGAACATTACTATTGTTACTGGTTGCAATGTTTAGGACATGCTTCACTGCAACATAAACATGGAAGCCGTCATTCTCCAAATTACCTGGGGAAGGGGTAGGTATTCGGTGATCATGGCCTCGGTTAAGCTTTCCAAGTTCCAGGACATCACATCTGATTCAGCAAGTAATATGGGCCTCCCAATGCTCATACAAAACCCTTATAAAACACCAAGTCTTAYGACTTTGTAATGTTTTTACCGAGTTTTCTATGAGAAACCTAGCCCCCTTACTCCTTATCAGTCTTTCCTTCAGAAGCCTTCCTTCCTATGAAATGCAAAATCCCAGCCTCAATGATTAGAGAGCTCCAAAGGTGATGAATTTAACACGTCTGTGCTGCAGCTGTAGCTAACCTTTTCCAAAACAACTGCTAATGATGTCTGAAAGGTTAACATTTGAACATATTTTMCTGTGTTGATTATAACACCAGGCACACTATCATTACAGTTTTTCTTATGCAAGAACACACAGGAGTCATATTCTGGATTGTCCCCTTTTTGATTCATTTCTTCGCATAACAAAAACCAGCATCAGTATTTGCCACGGCCCTGCAGCACTATCCACACAACAACACTGAACTTGTGGAATGGGAGTTTCTCCTCTGCTCAGACATCCACTTTTGGCATACTTTGCTGTACAAGTATGTGAAAGTCTTCAAGAGGAATGCYAAGTAGATGCCGACAAGTGCCAGTGAAGGAGCAAGAGCACATACAGCATGTGTTTGCCTAGCATCCTGGAAATGTGATAARTGATGAGAGTTTGTAAGGCTATAGAAATGTTTCAAAAAGCTTCATAATTATTAACTGCTTTGATTTTCATAGCAGAGTTGCACTTTGCAATACAGCGAGCAAATTTTTTTCTTCATTGATCATTCATTTCAAGTGGAATTTTGCTGCATCCAGATTACATTCAAGTTCTAATTAAATCCCTGACTTGATTAGCCAGTAACTTTGGGCGAATCCTATTAATATCATTCTTTAAAAATGAAATAAAATTAAAGCAGGCCTTTGTAAAGTGTCTCTTCTAAGTGCAAACAACTTTACCAGCTAAAAAAATGACGGCTGCTACCATGTTTGGCCAGTTCTTACCTTTGTTTCTGAAACTCACCTTTCTACATAGCACAATTCTCTTCTGCACACAGACGATAACCATAGCAACGCCCAAAAAGAAACAATAAGAGCAAATACTCACTGCAGACAGAGAAAACTGAAATAAAGGGCTATTATTTTCAGACAACTGTTTAGCTTAAAGGAGGCCAATACATCAATGCCTTGATTCAGTAAACATCTGAATGCACTTAGGCAAAATCGGGCAAGATTCAAGATAAACGCTACAGCTCAAAGCTCACTTCAGAAGAACACAATCATTAACAGTAATCAAAACTTCACTTGCAGCACTGCTGAATGTGGCTAGCTTTAGGGATGCACTGCTGAAGCTTTGCTCATGTTTCATCTGTTTACGTCACCATTCCACTTACACACCTAAATGCACCAGAGGGTGTGCCCAGTACACAAAGCCATGCAGCACACAGGCTTTTGGTACATAAGCAAGTATTTGTTTAATGTGACCAGYTCCCTTAGGACACTGCAAATCTGCTTTCTGCATTTTGGAAAATGTCTAAGTAAYTTCTTAGAAGAAGAAATACTTCCTCCAGAAACCTGAGTTTGTATCAGGCAGATCTAGAAATGCAAGAAATTGAAAACTTTCTCAGARAGGAACTTCCTTCTTTCCCCCCTCACGATACTCACAACAGACTCAGACAATATAAGAGATGGTGGCAGAGGCGGCACTTGAAAAGAAGGCTCCTATTATATTAGCAGAAACAAGATGGAAAACAGCAGTTGGAGGTTTACAAAATGCTAATTGGATTACATTTTATTTTACAATGTAGACTGACTAACTGCTGAGGTGATGCTCTGGCAACATGATATTCATTTAACAATATACACAACTTCAAAATAATTACAGAGTGACTTTATTGAGCACTGCATCAAAGCCCAGAGGTAATATAAACAACTCAAACGTGTAATTCACTGTGGAGTTATATGAATTAGTACTTACAGCTATAAAAAAAGTAAAACCCACAGTATAATTACAACAGCTCTCTCCAAGGGTTTGAAAAATTATATAACAATTTACTTGTCAGTTAAAACTGAGGTTTTTTTCTTTTGTTCCACAGTTAAAGAAGATGTCAAGAACCATTGCAAATGAAATTGAGAAGAAAAAGCAAGTTTATCCCAAAATGAATCTGCATTATGGACGACGACTGTCAAGCAGCTCTGCAGGGTACGTCTGACAGTCTCAGGAGGAGAGCCATTTCTCAGATAGCCTGACAAAAGCCCAAGCTTCCATCTTCAGTGGTGGCTTTGTCTCCAGGTAAACCTTTGCACTATATAATAAAAATTAGGCTGGATAATTACTTGCAGTGTCAACAATTTAGGGATCCACCCAAARGCCTAAATCATTCCACTCTTACTGAGCCAAATCCAGTATAATTTTGCCCATTTGCCAAAAAATTCCCAGCCCAGGTACAATTTGCCCAGACAAATAACTCATGTCAGAGATCCATGTTCCCAGAAAGCAATCCATTATCTTTACAACTTCTGCAAGTAAGTGACCCCTGTCCTTACTCATGAGAGGGGCCAGAAGCAGGTGTCAGAACTGGCTTCTGCCTTCTGAGCAGACACTAACCTGTGGTCAGATAGTGCTCCGTGTTTATCAGGTGAACGAGGCCAACCAACACAGAGAAAACAGTTAAGGTCGTGAAAGCAATGAAACATTTGCTGACGTCACACATTTCTATATARCATCACATCTTCCCAGTGCAACCTCTCCATTTTTTTTCCTGTCCAACTGAGACACAATTATAAGAATTTAAAAAATGGTGTACTGGGTCAAAGCAATGGCCCGCTTGGCTCATGAGTGGTGGAAGATACTTGTTAGGCAACTGCAAACCTGAGCGCTGTCAGCGGTCCATTTCTCTCCAGTATCTYTCCTCCTCCTCCAGTGCCCCCAGAGACTGCATATGGGATGTTAGGAGGCATATCCTTGCCTGTTGCCTGAAGAATTTCTTGTACAACCTGATAATACCAATAAATTCCAGAATTTTGTTACCCACCATGCATTTCATTTTTAGCTCATCTTCTACCATTTCCAGAGAATACCCGTTCTCACATTGTGGGTTTCATGAAGACAGATAATTCAGTCACCAGCTTTGAGATCTTCTTAGATCCATCGGATGCCTCTTTTTAATTGGTTTGTCACAAGCCTGCCATGGCCTATTTAAAGATAAACTCTAAGACCACTAAGAGATAACGTATTCCAAACCTAACTTCAGGAATTGCTGCACAAAATCTYATTCCAATCAAATATCAGCTTATTCTTACTCACTTTTAAAGCAATTACAACGAAGAATTGCTAACACAAAGAAATGTCAGCAGAAAACATGACTGAAAGATGAAAAAGAGAGAAAACAAAATACATTACTAGTTAGCCTCCTTCTTCCCCAGCTAAACCACACAGATCCAGTTATGTCAAGACCTACCTGTAGAGTGTAGTGACACTGGACAGAGACAAGCTTTTGGAATTAACCAACTCTAAAGCAGACCAGACAGCATGGTCTTCTCTATGGGTCACTGAAAATACACTAAAAACCACAAGAAAGGTAAGGGTGAAGTTTGTTTGTTTYCAAAGTTTGAAAGCCATATAGCTGCAGTGGAGCACTGAAAATAAGGCAGAAGAAGAAACAGAAGATTCTTCTGTTGCATTTTCATTAAGCAACTAATTTAATTGAAAAAGGATGACTTCCCCCTGGCCCCGCCCCAAACAATGCAGTTCATCTGTTTGGCAGCTGACATATTTGGAAGAAGTAAGTTAAAATGTGTTCTCTAACGATTCAAAATCCCTAAGTACCAAAATAAATTGAAAACATAAGCATGGAGCACAAGCAGCAGGAGGAGACCGGTTGCAGACACAGTCCTCAAACTTTTTCAGACTAAAGAAAAGCATTACTATGAAGTGTCCGCCAAAGCTAATGGTTCCTGATGTGTCCCACAAAATAGATCTGTRTAGCCAATAACAAAACTTCCAATAATTTTTCTGTGAAGAAGTACTGCACCCTTACAAATCTAAAAAGAGCTCAGTCCAAAGCATGGCAAAGTCTCCCTGTTAAGTCTCAGATCGGGGCCTATTACAAGATACTATGGCTAGACATACRGCAAATTGAAACTATGATAATATCAATAGCAACCTGGGAAAATTACAAAGAAAAGGTCAAAGATAAAGTTTTCAAAGTTTTGGCTGCACCCTGTCAATGCATTTCATTTTGCTCCTTTTATACCTTACACCTGATTTACCTTCCAACAACAGCAGCTCGCACCTGAGCAAAACCTCTACTTCTGCAATCTGCTGCACAGGATTCCCTGTCAAAGAGAGTGCAGAACCAGGTTTATTTCAGGTATGTGAAGTTACAGCAAYGTTCAAAGCTAGCACATGTATACAAAGAGTCAAACAGGTTGGTAAAGCGGAGATGCTCTGTTCACTCAGCAGTTTCAGGTGGTCCCTGATGTTAGGCAGCCTCTGGAGATGTGAGCAGGACTCCTGGCTCTCATCGCTCAGCAACACTCGCTGTATGCAAGCAGCCGGCAGCTCCAGCTCCTCTCAGGGATGAAGCAGGTGAGAGGGAATCACCCTACCAAACAGATAATTGCTTGGGGAGGGGGTACAACCAACACCTGCTAGATTAACCAAATCTTTTCCTTTCGCCCTTTCTTAACATAGCATGCTTTTCAACCTCCTCTTCATTCTTCTTGCTTTCCTCTGCAGTTTGCAACTTGTTCACCTCTTCTGGGACCAAAATTAGATATAGTGCTGTATCTTGTCACCTTAGGGCCAAAGAGAACTGAACAGTTATCCTTCATATCTTGCAGACATCCCTTTTTAATACATGTCAGGATGGCATCTAGAAGAATCAAAGCATATGGGACTGTCACTGGTATAGAGAGGGGTGCAGAACATAAAGCCATCATGCTTTTTCTTCTTTACCCTATATGAGTGTATGCAGATTACAACAGAAGAACAGGAAGACCCTCATTACTTTTCCTGTGAAAAGCAGTATTTTCATCTCTTACTTCTAAAGTTCATCACATTGTGGAAGTCRTCTTACTGGCATGCACCTATGTCATAACAAGATAAAGGAGATAAACGATGTAAGGACATGKTTCACTGATGCTGGTATTTGTTGAGGGAACCAGCATGAATTCAGGTAGAATTTTGGTGTCACTTTAATTACCCAGTTTTCCACTGGAAGGGTTTCCATGTAATATCAAAAAACCCTTAAGCTGCAGATTTTGAGCAAGCCAKATTTTAACACCAGAACAGCTTCACCTTATATGTATCTTGGAAATGTAAAGTTTAAAACGGCTGTTTTTCCTCCTGAGCCCAGGGCTTTGCACACTCTGTGATGTGCTCAGAACACACCGGCACAATTATTCTCTGTTKAAGTAGTAAATCCTATCACACCCAACCCACAAGTTTATACTGGATACTTACAAAATGAGAGATGTTAAGTAGCTAAGCCTGGTTTCAAAACTTTTTATAATACATCACGGCACTGGTGTCCTGTTAAGTAACGTAACTACCTTACAGTAGTTTCTATCCTTCCAATACAATATTCATTAATTCAGCCCAGGAGCCAATAATATTGGATTTGAATGTGGTGAGTGGTAGACTAAATWATTTATTCCTCTGTATGCACTTGTCTTTCTTCATATTAAGGTTTAACCCTATTGTACCTATTGTGGTTGACTAGCCGCAGCTAGTGCAACAACTCACAGTTTCACCATTGCCAAGGATTTGTCATACTGTGTTTCCGTTCGCCCTCCTGCCCTTCACTTTAGGCCCCCTTCAGTAGTTTCACATTTTATTTTAGTGTCTCCATGCTTGTCTTTTCCACTCCATTTTGCACAGGCACTTTGTAAGTCGATTGCAGTATGAAATAAAGGTTATTTATAGCCGTAACTGGATTTTAATTTGTAAAACAGGCCACTGTTTTACTGCTGGACTGTAACCCACATGCTCRTTACTGGTGACCTGGCTCCGAGGTGCTCTTGCTCCGCATGCTCAGATGAACTCAAGGGGACTGAATTTCTATCAGAGCTTCTACAAGTAACTGATTCAAATCTAGTTCATGACAATGAGAAGCACCTACAGGAAGGACAACGTGCTGCTGGCCAATTCTTCCAGCAGAGCCAGAACACAGCAGAAATCCCAGTGTCATCTAAAATTACTCAAAGGCCCAGAATACCTTCCCTGACTGACGACGGTCCACATCTGAGTCACAAGCAGATCCTGTGGTGTTGGAGATGCCACATGTYGGAGGCAATAATGGACGAGGCCCAGCATCAAGTGCTCCCATTTCACCCTTCTGCAATCTGAAATGATTAATCTGGTTTGCTCAGGCAAACCAAACCTCATTCCTGCTGACCAAGGCAGGACTCCTTTCCATTTCCATGCAGGGAGCTTCTCCCTGCATCTACACAGAAACCCCAATGGTGCCACCAGCAAAGGCCTCCACACTCCCCCAGGACACTGGGTGTCATGGGTGCTGTCCTGAGAATTACCTGTTCATACCCGCATTGCCCTGTCCTTACATTACTCGCCCAAACTCCTCCTTCACCTGAATTACCATGATACCACCACTCTCACACAGACCCCTTCAGCCCAGTCAAGACACCCTGTCCCCTTTGCCTGATGTTTTGACTCTACTGTTGACCACTCATAGATGAGCTCACAATCTAATTTTTGATTAAAGCTCTCGGCCCTTATTAGAGTACTTCACCACTATTTACTGTTTCCTGAACTAYACTTTATAGTTTTGTAAAGCCCAGGTAGAAAACTGCCAGGACCTACCAGCTCGTCTTCAAAATCATAAGGCTTTCAAAAAAACACTAAAATTCTTTTTTTTTTTTTTTAGTTGTTGTTGTTGGTTTTTTTGGTGTTTTTTTTTTGTTGTTTTTACCCCCTCCCGCCCCCCAGTTTTGAGCATCTCCACAGCATCCCAAGTTCCAGGTTTTCAATTTTTTTTCTTCAAACATCATAGCTAGGGAAAAAAACCAACTTTTTTCTTCAGATCAACTGAGATTCTTTCAGAACTGTTTAATGGTAACAGTTCAGGATTTAAGGACAGCATCAACAAATACAAGACTCGTGGTAAAATCATCAGTGTTACTCAACTGAGTCACAAGGCTTAGCAACATCAACCAAAWCAGTTTGTCACTTTCAAAAGATACCCTGTCATGCTACCCCTATCCAGAATGGCAGATTTTTGTTTTTCCACTGAAGGTTTAAATCATCCAGACCCACCTGTAATTGGACTTCAGTATTATAATCCAGCGTTTCCTAATAAAAAGATAATGAAGGTGGCCATGATTGAGTGGATATGATTGAGTGGTTATGACCTCCTCCTATGCTATGTTAGTTTATGAATACCTTCCTATCATGGAAGGAAGGAGAAGAAGAAGGGAATGTATTGGACAGCTGGAAATTTAAAACTGTAATCTGTAAGAGATATTCATATACTGTGAAATAATCTGCATGGATGCTTTGCAGGTKAACAAAAAACAACTCAGAATGGATCATGTCCTAAATTTCAGTGAAAACACAGAGCTCTACTAGCTTCAGAAGTAGGGATGCTAATGCCTTGGGTAGTTTTTTTAGCTATGGTATGTGAAATAGAAAAAAAMCTACAAGTTGCAAAATTGGTGATATCAGAATTTTCCTATTTTGTGTGACAGTGGGTAGGCTGCTGTGTTAATGGCAGAGGCAAGCAAAATTCATCTTTAACTATGCACACAACCTGACAAATAAAGTACAAACCAAACGATGAAGTACTTTCCAAGCATCTTTGAAATTAGATGGATGAAAACTACAGACTACTGTCATCCACAAAACCTGAATCCCTGTTGTCTCTCAAAGTCTTTCAAAACTGAGAGGCTGGAAATGTCAGSCTTAGTAAAAAGCCAATTCACTACTCTTGAAACTTTTGCAGGATGTCAGCGTGCACAGTATCCCTCACGGATTTATCTTCTCGTGACGGGCAACCCGGCTTTAATTTCCCAAGTCTCTTCGCACTGTCCATTTACTATCAGTCATCCTCCCCATATCAGCGCCTTTCTGATATACTATAAACTAAAGAAGTATTAAAAAAAAAAAAAGTAATCATCTTCTCTATTTTGGTAAATAACAGGATAAAATAATTTCTTGTCCTGAAGATTCTTGATCAATAAATTAATATGAACAAAACAAAACAGAAATTAGTACTCCAGTACCATTCAAATATTCTTATGACCCAATTCACACTTAATAGTACAGATTCAATTCTAGTTTKTGGCAAAATCTCTGTAATACTATTGTGCTATACCATTCACCACCTGTAGCTTCAGCAGGATTCCAACTGATTATAAATAACAGACAATGGGGAAATCTTCTGGAAAAATCRGATTTTTCTTCCCTTGAGATACTGTCATTTATAAGGAAGGAGTACACAAATTAAAAAGAACATAAAATAATTATTCCCAATATTTCTACAATTATTTTACACTGCCTTTAATAAYCTGAGGGAAGTGGAGAAATACTTTGTGTTTTTTAAATTTGCAATATTTTATTGACTGTATTAGGCTCAAAAGCTCAGTTATACAGTAAAACAGTCCTTCAAACTAGAAAGGGGATCTTTGTGGTTAAGGCACTTACTGAATTCTCTTTTACTCTTTTTATTTTATCAGCCAGGTATTGAGTCTGGTAACCACAGGAAGCTACTTACTCTATTTTAGCATTTCTAAATTCTGACAACTTTTGCTAGCTGAAAACTTTCACACTGCATGATCATCTCATAAACAATTCTTCATTTTACAAGCAGGAGAGGTCTTTTTTAATCACTGAAATCTCCTCCCACCCTGCCCTGGAGGGATTGCTTCAAAGATTATCCACCATTTGTTTTAGAACAGCTAAACAGAGAATTTCAACTCTATCAAAAACACACACACTACTATTCATGCTCTTAAAATCCCTAATAAGCATGTACCTAGAAGGAAACAAATCTTGCTTGGGGTTTTGTTTGTTTGTTTGTTTTTGGTTTTTTTTTTTAGTTTTGTTTGTTTGTTTGTTTTAAATCAAGCACTTCATCCCTAACAAATTAATCACAACTGTAGAGCGCTGAAGGGGTAAAACCATGTTCTCAAAAAAGATGGCTAGAACTAAAACTAAGTTCAAATGAAACAGGAAGTATCCACTAAAAAAAAAATAATATCAATACTAAAAGGAAAATGCACAGCTCTTGGCTGTTATCTTAGTACCGTTATAAAAAGAATTGGAAAAAATAAAGCTGACATAAACCTGATGAACATAAAACCTCAATGTAGTGGGGGCAATGCTGACATCAACTTTAGTAAGATTTAAAGTCAAATAATAAAATAATAAAAAAATAATAAAATAATAAAAAAAATCTACTTGACAACGGAGGGTGACAAGGACTGGGTACAGTACATACCAAAGGACACTCAGGGATTCTGCTGTTTTTCCCCATACTCTTGATCCATAAGGAAAATATGAACAATTATCACATAAGTACCAGGTAAGAACTGAAAGAATGGTAAAAAGGGTATTTATCCACTTTCCAGCTTCAAACCAATAAAATGGGATCAAATTTATCTTGTGTATGCATTTTATTTCTTTTCATTTTGACCTCATCCTGACCCACATCCATTTTTGTATTCACTTAAAGCTTTGAAGCACTGTCACACACAAGCTAARCATAGGGCTTTGCTGACCCTTAAACAGCTGCCAGAAGACATTGGGGCCATGACAGGCATCCCATGGGAAAACCGTCAAGAAAGGAAGAATAGACCACTTGAATGTAATTTACCTGTCACGTGTGTGCACAGCTCCTTTACACATATATATCTGCTGTACCAAAAGAGGGACATATCCTGATGCTCGTGCCAAGTTCTCAGGGGAAAAGCTTTCAATCAATAACAACAGTAGGTTTGATAAAGATCACATCATTTGTCCTCAAAGGTCTGCTTCACTGTCTTGGACAGAGGAAAAAACCTCAGGAAGTTTTGCTAAGGAAACAGCTAGTCCAAACACTGGAACAAAATACACCTGTTTTATTTGCTGAAATGCTCAGACATGATCAACTGAACACCATCAGTCACTAATGAACATCAATTTCACAGGTGTTTTTTAAAAACAGACTAGCATCATCTATAGTCATCACTTAGTCTCCAACCTACAGAAAAAGGATAAACAAATGATCACTTTGCAAAAACCTTAAAATTGATATTTTCTGAGGCGTATTAAAAAACCCAGGAGGTAGTGAGATAGAGATTTGAAATAGGAAATTTAAGTGCTTTAACTTGARAAGTTAATTTTTACTGACAGAGTAGGAGGTTACATTTGGCTCAATTATATTSCCTTTTTATCTGTCACATACTAACACCAGCAAGACCACAGGTGTGCTAGGGTTACTGGAGGCTGCATCTACCTGCAGAGAAGCACACACAGATCTGTGTTAGAACTCATGAAAATCTAGCATTAGTCAACCTCTGGTCAAGCCTTTGGTGCCTAAGGACCAAAGAAGAGTGGCCTATGCCAGACACATTCCCTTCATACCACTGGCAAGGGTAACCGCTGCTGATTTTTAACAGTCAAGTAAACTTTTACTRGGGGAAGACTTGAAAAGCTGGCTCAACTGGCCTTAAAGGGAGAACCAGAACCACACCAGCAATGTTCACGTACAGCTGCGAGCAAAGCTTTCCTTCTCTAATTGCACTGAGAAAATTGCTGCTGGCACCTTTATTTGAAAAAACATTCCAGTGCCCTGATCTCTTGAAAYGTGGTGATGCTATTCCTTATTCAGAGAACAAGTACTATTTTCAGTTCTTCCACTGGGAAAAAAACCCACATAGTATTTAAAAAAAAACAACAACAAAAAAAACCAAAACAACAAAAAAAGTTTTGGCACCTAGCCACGACAAAAAGCCAAAACTAATACGATTTCCAACAAAACACTGGAATGTACTCTGCAAAACAGCTACAGTCCGGTGCACATCAACTGTTGGTGGCCTTCCACTACAGCTAACTACATACGGCCGATATCAGCTATCAGTCATTTCAACCCTTGGCAATGGATTGTTGTTCATTATCTCAATTTCTAGTTTTTAAGCATTTTTAAGCAGACACATGAAATTAGAATCCTTTTGACTCTAAAACTTAGTTCCTAAATCTACCAAATCCCCCTCTCATGTTTTCATTTCATTCAGGGCATGCTGYAATTCCCTCTGATGAATACAGCGGGCATTAGGAAAACGCTGGAGAGCTTCACATTAAGAGTGCCACGTAGGACTTACCACAGTTGAATGCAGCAGGGCAAAGGTATGCTTTCCAGGGTAAGTGACCGCCAGGATTGAAAGAAACAAATCGAGGGCTTTTTCATCTGTGCATTATACGTGCTACTAAAGAAAGGTGCATCATGTCATCTGTGCTTTGTAAGGATCACAACTGAAAATACTACTTGTAATGAAATATTTTAAATGTTGAATTCAAGATTAATTTCTTCTGACACCTTTTTATATGTCAAATTAAACCATTCATTGACCTTAACCATCTATTAGTTTAAATGTAAACAGTTATCTAGTCATATGAATAGAGGCTACCTGAAAGATAATGACAATTACAGTGAATTTAGTTTCACTCACACAGGCAGAGTTCACAGTTCAGAGCTGAAGCTGTAGGAGGGTAAATAATTGCACTTAGCCAATAATGCAATGTGTGAGATTTACAAAGCAAGAGCATCTTCCTGCAAAACATGACCCTAAGCAAATACCAGGAATTCTCTGCCCTTTTACCAATCGCCGTCCGTGTTTTGATTAGAAGAATGAAAAACAAAACAAAAAACCCACCCAAGAACAAGCAGGCTTGCCCACATGTTGTCCAAGGGATGATCAAAATGTGTACATCCATTTTTTATCAATGTTTCTGAACACAGGCAAGTACTTCAAAAAGCAAAATACCTGTAACTTATACAAGGCTATATAGCCTGTTATTCCACTGAGCTATTCACCAAGCTTTCATGAGTGAGGATGATTACAGAGGAAGCCCAAAAGCTTTACTGACTGYAAGTAGCTAATCAAAGAGTACCTACACAACCAATCAATCAATTGTGTAGGTATCTAATCAGCTGGCCTTGCTACAGACAGCTGAGCTGCAGCTGCATGAAGCTGTGTGAACACAGCCCAAAATTACAGGTTTAGATAAGCAAAAGAAATTTTCATAATGTAAACAGGAAAGTGTCTTGGATAAATCTGTCCAACTGCTACTGCCCATTGGAGTATAGCTCCCATCCATAGCACCATAAATTGGTAATGCAAAATTCCTGAAATAAAAGGACCAAAATTTGAATAAAGCTTTCAAGGTTAAAAACTCTTATCTAGATTACAGCCTTTTCCTTATTGGCACAGCTAGGCATTTCTGAATGCCAATGCAAGCATGAAAAATACAGATCCAGAATAAGCATTGCTTTACTCTTYCGAGCTGATTGTTCACTGTGGAGACCTGACAAACATAATGCTTTACTCCATGCAAGCTGCTGTACCTTTGGGCAAGAGAAGCAGATAGTACCCAAACAACAAAAAAATATCTTTCAAGAGCACAAGAGGGTACTAAAATTTTAAGTGTGAAATATTTGTTTAGCCTTAGATTCCCTCCACCAGTAAGTAATGATGGTCCCACCTCAGTAAGTAATGATGAACTTAACYCAGTAAGTAATGATGAACTTAACAGATTTTGTCACTTCTGTCTACATCCATTTGTTTTTGTAACTGTGCATGCAGAAAAAGTGAGTAATTTGTGTTGAGAGGAAGAAAATCAGATGTATATGATCCCTTTAAGTGAGTTGTCTGAACTTTAAGAGTGTAACAAATTTCCGCATATCAGCTGAAAATTACAGATCTCATGTGCACAGAGTTTGCAGCAAAAAAGGTGAAGACACCCAGATTATTGTAGCTTGCATTCACTGATAACTAAGTGTCATGGTTTAAGCCCAGCCGGCAACTAAGCACCACCCAGCCGCTCGCTCACTCTCCCCCAGTTGAKACGGGGGAGAGAATCAGAAGGGTAAAAGTGAGAAAACTCGTGGGTTGAGGAGACAAAGACAGTTTAATAGGGAAAGCAAAAGCCGCGCACGCAAGCAAAGCAAAACAAGGAATTAATTCACTGCTTCCCATGGACAGGCAGGTGTTCAGCCATCTCCAGGACAGCAGGGCTCCATCATGTGTAACGGTTACTTGGGAAGACAAGCGCCATCACTCCGAATGTCCCCCCCCTTCCTTCTTCTTCCCCCAGCCTTATATGCTGAGCATGACGTCATATGGTATGGAATACCCYATTGGCCAGCTGGCCTAGCTGTCCCGGCTATGCTCCCTCCCAGCTTCTTGTGCGCCTCACAGAGCATGTGAAGCTGAAAAGTCCTTGAGAAGTAGACTACCTAGCAACAACTAAAAACATCAGTGTGTTATCAACATTCTTCTCATACTAAATCCAAAACATAGCACTAGGAAGAAATTTAACTTATCCCAGCCMAAACCAGGACACTAAGCTAAGTAGAATCACTTTCCACAT
Source organism: Oceanodroma leucorhoa (assembly GCA_030449065.1). Taxonomy (NCBI): domain Eukaryota; kingdom Metazoa; phylum Chordata; class Aves; order Procellariiformes; genus Oceanodroma; species Oceanodroma leucorhoa. Next base: position 1,462,206 of record JASVER010000016.1, read on the forward strand.
TACCCTCCTTCCGCTGACCAAAAGCCAACAGTTTCACCACACTRATGCACACTCGTGGTTGAACATTTRAACTCAAAGTCTGGTGGCTGAGGATGTGATTTCATGGTCAGTTTGAACAGAGATGAGTGAGGACTACCATCAGAGATAGTGGCTCTTCACCTCCAGCCCATCTCTAATGACTCACTCTCACCTGCTGCACTAGCATTCACRGTGGGCCACATCAGCAAAATAATCTGTCTAAAAACTAAACTAGAAGACAGACACGTTTTCAGGTAACTGCTCTAGCTCACCCACATCAGCCCGGTGGGAATCCTGCACTGCTGAGGAAAAAATGACCCTTTCATCAGCAGACTCCACTTTTTGGCTAGAAGTGATCACAGAATCTCACCCTTTGAGTTCTTAAAACAGGTAAAATTTCTACTTAAATACCAATAGGGCCTACAAAAGCATTCAGGCATCTAAGTTCCATTAAAACAATACTACTTGAAAAGTTTCATATTGAAGAAAGCCACAGGCTATATTATATAAATTAGCCTATGGCTAATTATTATTATATACATAATCACAGTATCTCCACCCCCCTTTCTGCTTTGGTGTTTTACAAGTAGCAGTGAGAATTCTGCATAATTTGGAAAGGAAACTTTCAGAAAAGCTGCATCTTCAAGTGTTGCAACTGCACAGAATAAAGACTTCAAAACCACAGTTAGTTCTACCCAAATACCTCAGTAAGATACTACACTGTACCTACAGAAATAAAGTGAGTCTGAAGAAATTACAACGTGGCAAGAGAACTGTTGTCTTTTTTTTTTTTTTTTTTTTTTTTAAATAGCTACTATACAAAAAGAGTTATAATAGCCTTCTTGTCTGGAAAGACAGACACAAGATAGTACCAAATCATGTTTTAGGGAATAAACCAACACAGGGTAAAACAAAAGAAAACAAAACAAGAGACCCTAAATGCCTGCTTCCACTTTTTCCTCTTAAAGAAACCACTACGATGCTGGTCCTCACCTGAAATGTCATGAGGTGTCATGATGATGGTAAGGGAAAAGTCAATGCTGCACAGTCATACGTGATGGTGTCCTGGTTTCGGCTGGGATAGAGTTAAATTTCTTCCTAATGCTGTGTTTTGGATTTAGTACGAGAAGAATGTTGATAACACACTGATGTGTTTAGTTGTTGCTAAGCAGTTTACTGGTCAAGGACTTTTCAGTTTCCCATGCTCTGCCAGGTGTACAAGGAGCTAGGAGGGAGCACAGCCAGGACAGCTGACCCAACTGGCCAATAGGGTATTCCATACCATATGATGTYATGCTCAGTATATAAATAGGGGGCATGGTCCAGGAAGTAGCAATTGCAGCTCCATTACCAGTCAGCGGGTGGTGAGCAATTGCATTGTGCATCACTCATTTTGTATATCCTACCATTATTATTATTATTGTTATTATTATCCCTTCCTTCTCTGTTCTATCAAACTGTCTTTATCTCAGTCCACAAATTTTACTTTTTTCCCCGATTCTCTCTCCCACCCCACTGTGCGAGGAGGGGAGTGAATGAGCGGCTGTGTGGTGTTTAGCTGCCGGCYGAGTTAAACCACAACTGATGGGAACAGTGTATCTTATCCCTATAAAAGGGCTCGTTACGCACATTCATTAAATATATCCTACTGCTCTGCTTGAAAGCATTGCACCTGCAGCAAAGCCCATGTTCTAGGAACTGCTGCCAGCAAAAAGGACATCTTCACTTGCCTTACTAGCTCCAACTGCGGTGTCTTGTTTTTGCATGAATGTGCTGACAGACAAAACACTACTAAAATCCTRCCTTCCCTTGACTCAATGACAAAAATTCCATCAGTTTAATCACACAGAGATTTAACCCAAGTTACAAATGCCTGAAAACAGTGGGGGAAAAGGGTCGGAAAGGCCAAGTGCTGTTGATGTAAACTCAGCAGAGTTGCTTTGCACACAATTAAACATACAATTAGTTAAAAAACAAACCAAAAAAGTCAAGAAGAAAACAAACTCAAAATAACAGCAGCTCACCTTTTGAGGGGGTGGTCCGTGGTCATCCAAATAAGTGGAATTTCCTACAAAAAGAAGAAGGATAAACARAAGTCATCCAATGCAACTTCAAAACTTGCCAATTCATGGAACCAGTGTATCTCTATCCCACTGGTTCTGTGGTGTCAAATAATTCAAGGAAAATAAATACCCTCTGCTTTAATTTTTGATTAACAAGAGAAAAACAAAACTAATTTGCTTTGGCTACATTTGCGATAGAAGATTAAATGCATATTGTCATTTTAACAAAAAACTAAGTGGGCCAAAGCAGCTTTAATTAAATAATCACAGCATTCAATTATTATGACAAAAACTGTAGGCTGCATCCTTGTACATTTTAAGCAAGTGAGTAAGGTTTCTTAAATAATAAAGTATCAAAGGCCTTAATCAGATTTTGGTCTGATGGCGTTGACAAGCATTCACTTATCTCTCTTCTAACATTGATTTTCCCCAACCTCCAAGCTACTTTTTTGTTCCCAAACAGTACTGATTGAATGGGAGTTCTATTCTGATGTAATTACACCTGCCCTTTCAAGATGCTCTTTTAGTTCAGACAAAAAGCTTCAGAAAAAAAAGCTTCTAAAATTTTTAAGTGCTCCCTTCTTAGTTAGCTACAATAAAAAAAAGGCAACAATTTCAGACTTTTTACCCATTACTTACAAACATAGACTGATATATAAAATACACCCTCCCACACACACCCATAGGCTGTCTTCCCTGCAACTGTCCTTCCTGAACCCTCCTCCCGAAGGATTAATCAGGAGCTTTCCCAACACGTCCCAGCAGAAGATGAAACCTTGCAGCAAGTCTAAAAGTTCTGCTTGGGCCGCACATGCCTCTTCTCCCAGTCATCCTCCTACCAAAGACAGCAAAACTACCTCTGCTATAACCTTACATCGGTATGGAGTATGAGAATAATTTTTACAAGTGCCTGCTAGATATCCAAACGTCACATGGAGGAGGATTGTAAAAAGCATGTCCCACTCGTGAGCATCTCCATCCCTGGGGTGTTGAATGGGCAGCAGATACTGCCTCTGGGGCAACGCAGGCTAGTGGGAGTAAAACATAATTCGGCACCAAAGAGTTCTTCTCTTGCCAATCTGGCCAAAAGGACACTGTGTCACATTGTTTTTCAGAGTGCCAGGAAAAAACAAAGAGATTTCTGGATCCAGGAGGCGGGAAGGAGAAGTTTGTGTGCGAGTGAGTGGGATGAATTTCTATGTACAATAAAAAGTCAGGATTACTTTGCAGAAGCATTTTGCTTTCTGTTTTTTCTATGSTTTTCTAGCATAGGTTATAAAGTTATGAAAACTTGAATCAAAAGGCTTCCAACTCATCTAAAGGTAAGTCCCAATACCCCAAACTTGTTCTTTTACAGATGTATTTACCTTGATCTTGCAAGAGTTTGCACAACTACAAAAGCCTGAACAGTAACTTCGACGGTCATCTGATATCATGAATCATCTTCTGAGGCATATCAGAAACTCATCTTTCTATATATTTGACACAAATACCCATCCTTCAAACAACCCAGTGGATTATTTTAATGCCATAGATAATGCGGCTGGTTCCCTATATTCARGATGATTTCTATTATCCATTCCTTTGATACGATTCTTATTGCCAGGGAAGTAATTCAGTTCCTAGACTGCTAACAGTTGTGTATGGCTTTCCAATAAAGTAGCTACTCCCTACACCGTGAGATGGACTTGAAAAGAAGCATTTCAGGAAAACCCAGAATTACACCTGGGAGGGAAGCAAGCACAGCTCTGTTAGTGCCTCTCCTGTCACACTCATTCAGGATTTAACCTTCCTGTAGGATCAGGCTGTTACTACGTAGTTCATAGCAACTTTCTCCTCTTTGTAATTAATTAAGCTGAAAGACGGCTGCTGTTCTTGATAAAAATAACTCTTATGGTTTTCTCATTGTGTCAAGAAAATTGTTTCATTTTCATCCATGCTAAAACAAGTGATGTTTGCTAAAAAGCATATTTGCTGTCTAAACAAGTTAATACATTTGAAATGCCATAAACATTATATGAAAACTAATTTGTTAAAAAGAGTAACAAAACTTTGAGTTTTATAATTGGTAATAAGGAGGATACATTAATATATATATTTCTCAACTCCTCAAAACATAGGCAGTTAATGCTTCACCAAATAAAAAGGAATATTAACTACATATATATATTAACTGTATCTTTAGCAATCACCTATCATGGCCCATTTTGCTGTAGAGAAGGATTTGAATTACCACCTTCTCTTGAGAAAACAGATCATTACAGTCATAGTTTATACAGTATCTTATAGAGCAGCATCAAGAGTGTCTGAGCTATATTACGGAAACCTTTTTGATATATTCTTTAAAATTAAGGAGGCAATAACAACCAATTTCACCTTTCTGTATCAGTAATCTATGCTCTTAGTATGCATGCTGCATTTTCCTTTCTTTGTAATTTTTTAATGATTAAAATTACATCAAAATATCTCTGGCTTTGAACATGCATCCTGCAGGTTTGATTTCTGCTCTCAAAATGGTTTTGGKTTTTTTKKGGGGTTTTTTATTTATTTTTTTTCCTTTTTTTTTTTTTTAGCACAGTCTAGTTGCTACTGTATCCACTTAAAAGACAACGGTACAATTTTGGTCCATTTTATAAAGGTCTTTTTCATGGCAGTTGTTTGCTTGAATCCAGAAGCAACTAACAGTGATAGAAACTAACTGCCAGACAGACACAAGTGATCAAGTAAATTAAGAGTACTGATTTGAAACCTAGACAGAATAGCTTACAAATGAAGAGAAGAGGAAGGAAAGCTGCAGACATTCCCCACTCCCTTATGCTGCCCCAAACGCCATGTGCTGAGCTAGTTCCCTTGCCCTGCCCAATCTCCTRTTTCTGCTCTTCAGGCATATGAACCAGAGCCAATCTCAGCATCCACAGCATGCCACATCAATTCAATAGTCTGAATTCTTTTGGGTTCAAGTTTAAAATGAGTATTTTTTTTCAGAAATAAAAGCAAAACCTTTTGCTGTATAATTCATACCATACCCTAAGTAAAAACCACTAAAATAACTCAACAAACCCGGCTGTGATGGAGTGGAGCGGGCAGGCTCTGGGGTACGCCGGCAGTTCCTCCACCCCGCGAAGCCCTGCACGTGCTCTCAGTGATCATCGTATCATAGAATGGGGCTTGCTTCCATTCTGCTTGCAAAACAGGGGCCACACTACAGGAGCCTTAATGCATGCAGAAATAGCTTGAACAACGTGCATCTAGGTCTGAATATTTCTGCAGAAAACCTGCAGGAAAGATGACGACTTTCTAACACAAGAAGAGGCCATGAAAAGCATATTAAGCATGACTCCTGAGCTGGATATTTACAAATTTTATGAACTTAAGACAGGATGCCACTTTCATACGTAGGGCCATTTTTCAGAGGATATGTATCAGACTAGGTTAGTTTAAAAACAAAAGAAAAATTCAGTATTATAAATACTGCAACAATGGAGAAACACCAAGGCAAAGCCAATCTATGAACTATTGCCTACTAAGAGWTGACAAAGCAGTACAAAAAGGAGAGTTGCACAGTAAAAAAAMCAGGGACTTAAGAATGAATACCATAAACACTGAAACCACTGTTCATAAGCTCAAGTGTTTACTGTAATTACATCAACACAACAAGCTTATCTAAGATGGAGAACATTATTATGCAGCTTTTATATGCTCTGGCACAAACAGCATGTGTTTGACATCACTAAGTGCCACAAGAAGAGAAGAGGCTTTCTGTGGTGGAAATGATAAAGCGATAGAAGAGAAGGTCATCTTTCCTCATTAAGAATCTAGTCCATTGCCCCGAAGCAACCTATGTCATTAAATTATTAGGATGACTTCTCTGAAGTCCCTTAATAAAGCTTTACTAAAGATATCATTGCTCTTGTTGCGCGACAAGACACTTCTGGATTTTTTTTTTTTTCCCCTGGAGAGGAGTATTTATGCCTTAAAAATGAAATTTTCTGCCTTATAATATATTCTGCCTTCCTGTAATAGCATGAAAGTCTAAGGCATTAGAAACAAGTCAGAATAATCAAGTTTCAAAACAGTGGTATTATGCATTCCACAAACATGCTCAACAGCACACTTGAGCTGACTGAATACATTCTCCTCCAGTCTGTCAGGAAAAAAAAGAATTCAGCTTTATTACAGAACATGGTGAATACGTGGAAGCAGTCCAAATTTTTCCAGAATTTATTATCTTTGAGGTTAAGTGAATCAGCTGTATGCAAAATCTTTGGGGAAACCTTGTGTTTATGTTCCTTTTTTCTTGGAATCACTGAAGTGTGGGGGTTTTGCTTGAAGCAAGCCAAGTTTATACAGAGAAAGATGGTCAGTGTCCAGTTCAGAACCACAAAAAACAAGAATAACTGCAATCCTGGAAAAAACCTTTCCAAAAAATGACCGGGGAGTACAGGAAAAGGTGGTAAATGGGCTTATGTATAAACTGAAGACCCTTTGATAGCAACTGAAACACGATCACTCCATTTGAACAATTTAGATATCATGTGGAAAGAACTGAGGAGAGATGAAGAGAGAAAGCCAACATGGAAAATGTGGAGTTTTGACTATTTTTCTGGAGCAGCGTTTTCCCTTGGTGGAAATCACAAGCAGCAGTCGAAGGGAGCTGGGATCCAGCTACTGCCAAATTTTATGTGTCTTGTGAAAATCCTGCTTTGTTCTCTTCACTTGGTCACCGTCTCAAAATTCCAGGCGCCCATACAACCTTTACTGGCATACCACCCCTTAGATCATCTGATGTCTAAAGGAAAGGAACAGTTTAATAGTTGTCTGATGAGTCTTCTGGTCTGGAAGTCAAGGCTTTGAAGAACAACTCCCTCACCAAACACCCCTAATCATTAAGAACTGCACCTTCAAAATAAACAGAAGTGCCAGTGAGTAATCAGAAGAGGATCAGTTCTGTTCTGCTTCCAGACAAAAAAATTATTTAAGCAAGAAACTGGAAAGCCACCCACAATCAAAATCAGCTCATGGCTCCTGAGTGCCAGTTATCATTTTATTCTATGCAATTTCCTCACTCTTTTCTTTCCACCATGGAAAATTTCCTGCCACAGAGAACACCGGGGAGGCACCACCAGTAGGAGCGTTAACTCGAACAGGACGCCCGTGGCTGGCAGCAYGTACCCAAGCCAGACAGGACTGCCGGGAACAATAGGCTGGGGTGGTTTCTGCAGTTTATTCTCAGCCTCCTGCGTTTTATAGGTGTCTGTCTCTTTTTTTTTTTTTCCTCCCAGTGGAGCAGTGGACATCCTTAGAAATTTCACAGATTTCTTACACATCTGAAATAATAAGATGTTCTTAGTCATCATGTCATGGAGCCCTTTGTGGTCCAAAGGCAGGAAGGGGGCTAGGGACTACAACTTGAAAACCAGCAGCTTAGCAGAATGACTTTGCCCAGCTCAAATCCAACCTAAAAAGAAAACCTCCTRTTGCTGAGGTCAGCAAAGCCATACCAACTTTATCAGAGGGAACTTTTTCAGAGGTCAGCAGAGAAGATCAACATAGTAAAACCCCACTGACCAGTCTGCACTGGAATACAAAGTGACTTACTGCAATATTTTTCATCATATGTAAAAGGCGCTGTACCTCCTCTGTGCAAGACTAACATCCTGTCAAAGTTCTCATTTTGACCATGAAAAAAAATGTAGAGTAAGAATTATTTTTTTTAAAACATTCTGAAATGGATTCTTCTGCTTCCTTTCTTGCCTTTCAAAACATTCTGGTTATTCTTCATTTTTCAAATCATAAATACCAAAAAAAGCCAACCCCAAACCTGAACATTTAATTCACTCTACATCACTGCACACAATGAAGCAAAGAACCTGGAACATGACAAAAATACCTATRTGGCTTTATTACCCAGTCAACTGAACCCTGGAAACTTCATTAAGATATAATTCAGATTTGTTTACCTACCAGTTTTATACTTCTAACACAATTAGGAGAGAAACTGGCACATATAAGTACAGTTTTTGCTGGTAATTCTGCATATGTAATATATATAAAAGTACCACTGGAATACAGATAYGAAGGGTTTGGATAATGGTAGATTCTAAACCAGTGCAGAAGATACATCAGAGAAAGATTCTAAATGAAGAAAAATACCTTTATGAAAATATGTATTAAAGAATACTGACTTTCTGTATACTTATCAGTTTGTCTAAATCTATTAGTGTTTATATTTATACGCTTGTCTTTTAAAATACTCAAGMGTTTACACTCGTTAACTGTTCCATAGATCACTTTCTTTGGAAAAATGTCCACATTAACTGTATTTGTTACATTCAAACATACTGAAATGTATAATTATAATTCATGAATAAGAAATTAAAAACTTTCAGTGCTTTAGTTCAAAAAAAAAAAAATAAATCAAAGTTCTGATATGACCCCATCTATACAAATTATGTGATMTACAGCAAGCACTACGATGGAAATATTGCAGACACAGGGTTTATTCGGTGATACTCCTGGTGCTTTTTCCTTTTGCTTCTACCCTCTAATGACAGACTTTCCAGCCTATAATTCTACAAGATGGAAGACCAATTTTAATGAACTTTTAGAAATGTTGGCTAGATGAAATTGAATCTGAATATTCGATAATGAAACCTCTTGGCTAAAACTGCTCTCAAATAAGGAGAAAAATCCTTCCATCTTACAAACTCATCAAGACAGACCTAGGTGGTGTGACATCAGAAAGGTCATAATCTTCCTACTACAAGCACCCACATTGTGTATTTGTCCTATATACATATCAAGCAGTTGAACATTTTGTTCCGAGACTCTTGCTGGGAGACTCTTCCTAACCCCCAATTGTTACACGCGTGCATTTAATCTTCACTCTGGAAGTCTTCCATGACCCGTTCACACCAACTTTTTTCTTGTACTGGCCTCTGGCACCCAGAAGTCTTCAGAGTCCAGTATATACTGGCCCCAGCCCAATGCACCTACAAACAGCAGTCTTACCCTCTGCATTGCTAGTTCTCAGCCCCTTTCTACTCCTCTGAGATCCTCCTCCCTGCCCTTCTCTGAGATCTTCGCAGGTTCTTTCTGCACCCGGCAGCCGCATGCCGCCTGCCCAGTTAGCCCTGGTGAGAGGGTGACTGCTGTCCTCCTGGGGACGGCACCTCCAGCAGAGGGGCAGGCAGGACAAGGGGAAGGGGCACGCTAGGTAAGCATGGCCCTCCTCCTGCAAAGGTACTCCGAAATCACAGATCCTCKCCAAATTGCGTGGTTAAGCCTTGCTTCAACACACCTTATACAGAAAGGTAACAAACATTTCAAAGTGTACAGAGCGGTGTTTCATTTTATTGTTTGCTTTGTCAATAAACTGCTTTATTGCTACTGGGGGCAGGGAGATGGGGGGGGGGGAATCAAATCAAGTAATAAAACCAGCCCCAACAGGTATGTTCCTGCACTCAAAAGAAAATCAGATATGCAGCTCTCTATCAAGACAGTGCAGAGAAAACTTAATGACCAAAAAAATAAGGTGCCATTAAGCCAAACTATTTTGATTTTATTTGAATGTGTTTCGCTATGAAAACAAAGATTGCGAGCTACCTTTGCAGCCAGGTAGCTCTTTACTAAATGCACTTCAAAGCCCCATTAAACTGTCACCTTCACCCTACTTTTCAGCTGGTTCTCAAATTCTGCTTTCCAGTATCACATTGCAAGCGGACACTGATTAAATATGGGGTCTTCCCCCCTCCCCCCCCCCAAGAAGATTTTTATCCTACCTTCTGTCACAAAGTGTGCCAGATATTTTGTAATGACTTGTATTCTTTTCTTAATTTCCTTAGCAAGATTTACCTTAACAAAAATGCAGAGTCAGTTCTATAAATACACACAGTACTATGTTTCTTGGTGCCTTTTGGGCTGTCCCCGGGAAAAATTCTCCTCCCAAAATGTGTGGTCAAGCAATACTCAAAGCTAGGCAACTACAAATGAAGCGGTCCAAAATTTAAGGGGCAAGTTGGGAAAACCTCACAGTTCGATAGCTAAACTGCCACCCACTGAAATCACACAGATAAAGACCGGTCTCCTACTTCATTTCCTAACTGGCTAACATGAGAAGAATAGTGGAAACTGTGTCAAATTACTACAGCTGAATACAAAAAGGATCAGTGTAGCATAGAAACTAGCAAGTTAGAGAGTAGTTAGAAACAGCTGACATTTGGAAATGAGCTAGACTTAATGACATTCAGGCAGCATACTTAGGAAACTGCCTGTGGCAGGCTGCATTAACAACTATCTTTGAGAATTAACAGATAATGAATGAGTGAAAATCTGGCTGAAAGACAATACTCTGAAAGTAGTTATCAAAAACCAACACTCAAATTGGAAACAGAAAAACGTTGCACTAAGTCAGGGAGACGCAGACTGGCCACCACTGGAGATCACCAAGAGCAGGTTAGGCAGGCATCTGCCAGGAACGACCCAGGTGTTGCCACGCTGCACAGGCAAATTAAACCAGCTCCTATTCCAGCCCTATTTCTTTTTAATTATTTTTTTTTTAAATCAAGCAAACTCCCCCTGGGTGTTGTTCTGGGTCCTATCACTCAATATTCTCATTCATGACTTGAAAAAATGCATTAAAGAACACTGATATTAAGTTTGATAACAATACCAAATGAAGGGATTTTGACATCTGCTGAAATTCCGGGGTGAACACAGAAAGATACTGATCAGTTAAAGAAATGGTCTGAAAACACAAGATGCAATTCAGTAAAAACAAGCATAAAAATTTCAACTCAGATAACAGCAACATCTTCATAAAAGCAGAATGGAAACAATGGGGAAATTGCAGAAAAGAGAATGGGGAGAGATGATGGGAGGTAAATACCAGTTCCCCTCCTTTGGATCTCTTTGAGCACTCCGCGAAAACTCAGGAAGATCTATCCACTCCAGTTGAATGTACAGTAATAGTTTCACTAGCTTGGCAAGAAGTCTGTTTTAACTGATTGTCATATGAAGAAACTTTTTAAGGCTTAGGGTTACTTCATCTCCCCCTTTTCCTTCAGAGTAATAGATAGACGTGAGAATTTTTGCAGGCCATTTGCCTTCATCAGAGAAACCTTTTTTACCTCTACCCTGCAGAATGCACAACGCATAGGAAGAAATTCTGTGGGACAAAAGATGGTGGCAGGGCCATGACATTTCCCGTCTCAATGCACACGCTCTCCCCTGCATGGAGAGCAGCACACCAAGTGCAGAAGAATTCCCTCTGCACATCTGAAGTACAGGACCGCAACTCCACAGATAAACCTTCTCTCTACAAGGCTCTCCTTACCAAAATGACGACAATTTAAAGGTGGGGTTGAGGGCTGGACAAAGGACATAATAATGAAGCTTCAATGAAGACCCTGTCACATGCGAGGCCTCTTAGTCTCACTTCACTCTGCCATTCAGACTACAAACTCCAGGGGAATCTGTATCTGACCAGACACCTTCTCAGATGATACCAGTCTCAAGAGTTTCCTATTACATCAACACCAGACATCAGCTCTGCTCTTTCGCATGACATTTTTCCAGAGACATGGATTTCATTATATGAACTTAACCCAGCTTGCAAGCTTTATTCCTGTCCACTGCATTTATGCAGATATTTTCAGACACACCTCTCTCTTTTCCCCCTACACAGGCAATCTTGGAAAACAGCAAGTCAATGAATTTTGGAAAAGACCCAGCTGGCAAGTCACCAGTTATTCAGGGAAGACTTTTATTACTATTATTAGTATTATTAAATACTACGCTGCAAATGCTGGCCAGAATGGGTTGTTTGCTGGGCGCTTGGTTTGAAGTTCCTGTCCCTGGAGGCACATTTCCGAGAAGCTGCCTAGGTCTGTGGTCTGACCCCAACGGCACCTTCCTAGCAGAGAAGAAACGAACACGCTTCACAGACAATTGGTCACATAAAGCTCTAAAGAATTATTCATATTTTTATTGTGCTAAAGCCAAATGGGTTTTCCTTGAATGTGCTTTTCACAACATCTCTCCAGTCATATGGTTGCTATGATTTTGTTACACTTCTTTACAGAGGCAGCTGCATATAGGATAATGGACCCCCCATATGAGGTAGCCTGCAGGATTGAGCTGTATGTCTGTACAGTTTTCCACTTTCTTCACAGTTCAGGTTCTCCTTCTATTGGATCTCAAAAAGTACAACTGAAAATAAAAAAAGAGCATTTTTACAAGTCTGTCTCCTTTTGCTCCTTTCTACCATTTTTTTTTTTTGTGCCATGAGAGAATCACTGTCAAACTCTTCCCTATACTTGTATACCTCTTGAAAAGCAAGAGCACTCTATGTAAGAAGTGGCTATCTTCATATTGCTTTCTTCTCTGAAGATAAATTTTTTAAAAAATTGCAAATTGTTTAACCAGCTTCCCATCCTCAAAAGGCTTAACAGGCACAAAATTGGAAGTAGCATTTCTTGCCAAGGTCTGTTAGAAGCCTGTAACTGCAAAACAGAATATGTAAGTAGGTCAGATAAGGAACATACAGTACCTAAATGAGCTATTTCTTCTTTATGATGCATTAGCATAAAGTTTTATTAATCTCTATTACAAAAAATACTAAAGCTTCAGATGGTTTTTTAGACTTCAACATGATTTAATACAAATATTTTCCATTACTATAAATGCTTTGGCCAAACTGCTCGATTTTCACACTATCCARTTACTGGCTTCTGTTCATGAAGACATTTTAACTCCTTTCTACCCGTGTCTCAAACAGATGCATTTGAGTGACAAAAAGACTTCTCAGTGCAAATGTTTTGTATTTTAGGAACTTCTATATAGAAACTGCATGCTTAAAAATAAGAGGCAAGATTTAGCAACCATAAAGCATTGGACTTGGCTTAAACCTGCCTTTCCATTTCAGCACTCTTTCAACTCCTGCAACTGTAAAAGGACGGGATTAACCCCATTCCTGTCATTCCAACCCCTTGCAATACATACCTTCTATTTCAGATTTCAGCCTTTACTGAGAAAAGTGTCATTTTAGTACATGAAATAGATAGCTTAAAACTCAATGTTTCTGAAAGAATTTTCTTCTTCTACAAAGCACTGCAAGTGCCCAGCACAAACATCATGATTTCTAGAAAGGTGACCTCTCCTGCCTTCTGCCTCATTTCTCATGATCTTAAACAAGATTCGTACCCATTTTTGTACCAGTGCATGATTTGTTAGATTGATTCGTAAACATTCTGTAGGATGCCCTATAAAAAAATAATTGAATATATTGTTATAAAAACTTTTGCCCTTCAAAATCTGATGCTGCCCTTATTACTGAAGCCTAAGACCCACAACGCATACACAAGGCTGACCTGTATGAAAGAAGCAACACAACCYTCATGACTTTCATCAACCCATAAACGTATCCAGCAGTAAATATAAATAGGTACTGATGTTTTTTCCCAGATTGTAAACAGCAAAGATTTGGCTATCAATTATCAAGCATTTTGTATGCTTTCAATTTTCAAAAGTTTCAGTGAAAACATTTGGAAGACAACGGACACGTGAAGAGTTTTCAGATGTATTGATTAATTCTTGCAGCCCTAAGCTCCCCAACAACTAAAACAGTGTCTCAAAAATGTCAGCAATGACAGGTTCTGCATTAACATCTTCATGTTAAAAAGGTAACTAACCTAGATGCAGTGTCATACAACCACAAAAGTAGTCCAAGTTTCATTAACCTCAGTAGAAGTCTTCAAATTGGTATTATTTCTCTCATGCTCTCCACCTGCCCCAGAAAGATTTGCACTTTCTATATATACTACTAACCTAACTGGTGAGGAGTTCAACTCGATGAAGGTACAAAGAAGGTCTAAAATGCATTTTGACTCACTTGGATAACTGTTTGTTTATTTAGGACTGCTCTTGGGTGCTTTGACCRCACTTACGAACTCTGAGATGCAAACATTCACTACTGGTAACAATTACCTAGGCGTGCTCTTTCCTTTTATATTATTTTCCTGTGTTTTATTTAGCTTGGAGAACCACATCAGGATGTCACCACTAAGATGTGGTAGTTTAATAGATCTCTAACTGCCACTCACCAGCCCTCCTGCAGACCATGCTTCTTACAAGAGACATCTTAAAATAYATGAAAAACATCTGTGCCATGTAAACTATCAGCATATAGTAGCCATTATCTAAATTCAGCTTCTCAGTGTACACATGCATTAAGAGAATTTTTTTACTGTATCTACATATAACTATATAAATATATACCAGCAACAATCTCTGCTTTGCTTGAATGGTCAGGAAACTCCTAACCAATATGAAATCAGTTGTTTTAAAAAGTTAAAACAAAGGTATTCATATTGGCACATACTACAAGACAGTATAACTTAGATGTATTATTGCCCATATTATTAGGTGGTGTATTATTTTTAGAACATGCCTTTCAGCCTTCTTTGTAAGAGTAATAATGTTTTTTTTTAATGTCAGAGCTTTATGGCAATACTTTTAAACTTTTGCTGAAAGGTGAGAATAGGCTTTTTGTTCTAATCCTATAGCAGGCATAGTGGTGTAATTCTACAACATTTCACAGGGTCATTTCAGTGACAGTATTTCATTTCTACAAATTTCCATTGAGCTTGGCTGAGATACAGAGTAAAGAAATTGCAGCATACTGAAATGAACATTCTGATACATGAAAAATGCAATTTTTCATCCTTTATTCTGTATGAGATTCTATGTTTCTCAGAAAGATGACATTGGTCACCAATAATGATAGAGAAATCTACCTAGAGAAATCTAATCTAGAGAATTATTTATTGTTTTACAGAAAAGAAAGCTTGAAGACCCTCTAGAGCTAAGCCAGGCTACTGTTTAATTTTATCTAACTGCCAACAGCAGCAGTTGTTAACATGAGTTTATGGAAAGTTCATGATTAACAACTAAACATGGGTTCTTCTCATTTTTTTATAGCTGAGAAAGCAAGAAGAATACCAAAAAAAAATCATCTTATACAAATTTAATACATAAGAAGTATCTTCTCCCCTATTACAAAGTTTATAGACTTGTGGTTTTCCATGTATTAGAAGCTTAAATGCTAACTTACATATAATTAAAGCTCAGTTTACTCTTACACGCTATATGGTTCCTTAAGTAAAAACATTCTTACACGGCAAGATCATCCAGATCTTATTAATTTTCTTATGGCTTTGTCTTTCTTCACATTGGATTTCTGTCCCTTTACAGCAGAGGTTCTCTAAGTATAGTAATTCTGAAGTTGAACTATTGAGTTCCCCAGTCAGCAACATATTTCAAAACTCACTTCTCCTAAGTGAGTCCCATTTAGCATGGCTGGCAGTCTTTACTCAGGAGATGTATAATGGAGAGGTGTTCACAAAAGCACCACAGAAACAAAATCAAATCTCATTCCACGTATTGAAGTATTCACTGCTCACAGGTTTTGCCTTTTTTTTTTTTTTTTTTTTTTTTAATGCTTATGTTTTAAAGCCACCTAACAGAGTGGATACCTTGCATCTTGAAAGAGGCCATTTTCAGAGGGTAAATGCTCAGATTTTTCTGAAGCCAGGTACCTAAAAATTAAAGAACCTAGCATCTCCAGACATAGAAACAATGGTCTTCAGTGTAAAAATCATCAGGACAGACAGACAAGTATGTGGATGGTGCTTGCAGTACCGGTATTAGTTACTCATGGAGAGTTTAACACTTCTGTGGATTGTACTGACCTCTGATCCAAAGACAGAGGGTACTTTCTTATGACTCTCCTTCGAATGGAGTCTTGAGAGAAAGGGATTCTATTTCAAACAACACCCAAAAATCAGTATAATGCCAACACCAAATTTGTTTCAATCTGAATACAGCCTTCAGACTTTAAAGAAGTGCATTTGACTGAACTGCACTGCCACAGCAGCAGGCACGCTCAATTTGCTACCCTGCTATGACGGTGAAATAACCTTCTGCCAAGAGTTGTAGCAGATTGCTCAGGGCTTCAGTGTCTTTGGCCTGACAACGCTCTAGGCTTTGGGACCCGTGTCAGGACTTTTGTGGCATTATTTTCCTCTCTAGCCCTCAAAAATTCATCTCAGACTTCCTACCACAAGTCATTTTGTTCCAAGTCTTGACGTCCTTGTGGATCTGCCATCAGCAGCTCTCATGCTATGGTCAGGCAGAGTGTCAGCTCCTCAGCTCCCCTAACTCCAAACAAAATACAGCTGTGAAAATACCTCCTCTCCGCTGCAACTTCACACAAGCTGTTTTAGAGGTCTCCACTGTTTTCTTCTCATTTCCCACAGCAGTTTCCACTGTATTACATTATTTACCAATCAAGAGCCCTCCAGAAATTATTTTTGTCAAACACTAAGAAACAATGTAATTCCCCTAGCCACCTTCTCAAAAATAGTACATTATTTTTTACTCAAATTAAAACAAATAGTTAAGAAAAATAATTTAAAAAAAAATCAGACTGAGACAGACTTCTGGCACTGAAAATATACCAGCCCAAACTGTTGCAAATTAAGGAGCTGAAAATGGGACCTTAAGGAGGTAAAACTGGGGTAGAAACGTTGACAAAATGCTGTGGCACTGAGATTACCAATATTCATATTTCAGAAGACACCAGTGTATTTACTCAAGCTGAAATGTGAGTTCGCAGCCAAGGCACAAGCAATAAAGTGCTTCAAATGACTCAATTGGGCCCAGAGCTCCTACTCCCATGCTAAGCAGTTTTCCTCCCTTCCTTGCAATCCTTCCTTAAAAGTAAGACAAAACAGTGTCACCTCAAACATCTCCAACAGAATGTTTTCTTCAGAGCGATCTTAAAATCTGAGTCATTGTTTGACATATTTTGTAAGAGCCATTATAGAAATAAGCTGATCTAAAAGCCCTGCGAAGGGGCAATACAGTAGTTATTGCAAAGCCATGAAAGCAACTGATGAAATAAGTTTTACACCAGCAACGCTTGCAAGATTGAGCCTTCAGATTAGCACCTTCTTGGAAAGAAGATACAGTCTTCTGATATGCTCATGTAGGGCCCAGCACTTGCTAACTTCACAATTAATTAAAACACATCAAGTTTCCAACATCACTAAGAGTTTATTATTCATTTACTTAAGTCCAGGACTTTACATACTCTTATACTTTTCACTCTTCCTTTGGGATGTAAATAAGCATTGCATTCGGCTCCTAAGAAACCCTGATGCTGCTGCCATTTTAGTTCATGGAAACTTAAAGGAAGAGGCATAAATACGGTGCCGTCAGCTGGCACATGTGGCAAGCGTGCACAAACAGGATTTTGCACAGGCAGCTATATGAGGCTTATATAAAACTACACAACTTTACAGCAGGACACAGACTCCCACATACCACCCTGAGTGGAAACCAGGGTAGTTGGGTTGCTTTTGTTTTCTTTTTAAAACAAATGGCCTGGTGCATGAATCACAGCAGGAGACTAGTGCACCCCCCCCCCAGTAAAACCAAAAAAGCCTAAAGCTCAACAGCAGAACCAGGAAGGCCAGCTTTGCCCTTACACAGCATTTTTGGTTTTGACTTGTTCATTGCTTCTCTCCTTCCACCTCACCTGCTATTTTAGAAGTGTGTCCTTATTGTAATGGAATCATAGATTATTCTACATATAATCTCCATAGGAAGAAAAGCAACTTTGCACTTGATTTACCATGTCATATTAAGCTACTGTATTTCTGCTTGGGCTGGGAAGGATGCCAGCAGGCTCAGTATACCCTCTTCCACCACCTTCAGTCAAGGAAAAGATTTCAGGGCCTTCTGCTTCTTTCTAACACTCAACAAACTGTAGCTCTGATGATATTCTGCCTTTTTATAATGCAGCTGAATGGCAGGATACATTTTCACCATGTATTCTCATGGCACTCGCTGAATGTTTAGTCAAATTTTAAGTGCCACGACTGAAAGCTATTAACTAACAGAAGTCATCCCTTATGAATTTCTGGGGAGAAGAAAAAACAAACAAACAGAAACATGGATATCAGCACCTCGTCACTGAGATTGCAAAGTCTCAGCCCTACGCTACAGCCTCCTGGGCCACTCTGGCAGCTGGGCTGCTGCAGGTACACAGACCCAAGGAAAAGCCCAAACCCCATGCAAAATGCCAGCCTTGCTTTAACGGGTTGGGCCACATCCTCCACCTCTTCCCCCATCACTGCTGAATCTGGGGGCGTTACTAGCAACAGCAGGACCGCCTCTTTTAAGATGAATATCTACAGAGCCTAAGAGACCGTGTTCACAGCTGCCAATGTCCACAACTCCCGGGAATCACAAGCCTTGGTTTAGACCATAAACATATTCAAAGTTACTGTGGGAGCTAAACACAGAAAAAGGGCAGTGAGGATGAGTCCCAAAAAGTGCAGAGCAAAACATTACAGGTCAGGTGGATCCCTCTCCTCTTTTACCAAAAATGAACTGGAAAACAAATATTAGTAAGCTGAACAGTTGTTAAGGAGTTTTTGGACTTCCGTAGTTGTTTCTCCAACTTGTAGATTCAACAGAGCTAACACAATGCATTGACCGACATTGGTACTATTGCTGGGACTAAGGCAGACGATGCACGAGAAGTAAATAGGTTATATCATCACATCAGATAACTGTGCTCTAGCGACAAACCACAAGAGAAAAAAAAAAACAACACAACAAAAAACACACCAAAAAGACAACACAAAACAAAACAGCCATTTACCTAGGGAATCCTGATGTTAATTTCTCAACCGTTCTGCAGAACAGCTACTCGGGTCATCAGAACCCAAATGAACTTTTAAAGTAATTTCTGCTGGAAGCCAGTGCTGAAATCAATGGAAACTTTTCCAGCTACTTAAGTTTTGGTTACACAGAATAGTTTCTCCTCTGAAGGAAAGAGGGATTTCCTCCATGAACCTGAGCTGTTATTAGGTGGACATTTCTGACACTTCACTTTCCATGCAATATTCTGACAATATTAACACAAAAATACCAGACAGTCAAGGGCAGTCCTTCCAAAGCATGCATGCATGCGTAAGTGCACAAGTGGTTTCCACATGCAAGTAAAAAGTGACTCTGAAACTTCAAGAACTTTAATGTGCTTAAAGTACTCTATAATACACGGCTAGCCAGCAACAGCTTTGCCCAGACACAATGGGACAGCAATGTCAGAAGTAGTTAGGGTAGGTTGGGAAATGTGATTTCATAGTATAGCTAAGATCTAGGAATAATTTAGTCACTCAAAGATCACAAAGGGGAAAGTAGTTTTACTCCTCCCAGCTGCTGACCAATATTCTGGAGGAGCTATGGTTTCTGTTAAAACGATCACAGAGAAACAGGCATTTTACAGTTTCAAAATTTGTTTTCAGTACAGAAATAAGTGAAGGCAGTTCACACTTTTCAGGAAACTCATAAAAGCAGCACAGAAATGTCAGAAACCCAGTTACGATGTCTTCAGTGATTAGAAAATTTCTGCCATTACAAATGGAAGAATATCTTCATGTTTAACATTACACTATTTTCACACAGCTGAAATTATAGTCTTTTTTATTTCTTTGCAATCTGGCACACAACTTGCTTTTGACTTGACTTCCGTTGTTAGCATGCTATTTAGTACTCAAAATGTTATTTTGGCATTTTAACTATTTTTTCTGCAATTACGCCAGTTCCATATTTTTCCACAGCTGACCTGTTATTTACTGTCAACCTAATTTTTCTAGATTGTTCTGAAATGTATCTCTGCTCTTACTGGCTTTTACAGTATCTTTACTTCAGAATCATCTGCAAATATAAGAAAAATGTTAACTTCCCACTTTCTAAGCATTAGAGCAGGTGTTGCACAAAACCAGAGTACTGATCCTTAATAGACGCCTTCCTTAACATGTACATATGCCATTATAACTTAGCATCGTGGTATATGAAAAATATTATACTCATTACTATTCTTATCCATAAAGAATATGTGCTAACGGAGAGTGCAGCTTAAATGAAGTGAAGAAAATTTGCTTCTATAAAACAGTATCATGTTTCTGATTGTAATTGCGGAGTTGCACTCTAGCACATCCTAAATGACACAGAACCACATCCAGCAACCAGACCCTACTCCAAACCAGCAGCATCCTCAGCACCACAAGAGACCATGA
The DNA here is from genome assembly GCA_030449065.1 of Oceanodroma leucorhoa. Taxonomy (NCBI): domain Eukaryota; kingdom Metazoa; phylum Chordata; class Aves; order Procellariiformes; genus Oceanodroma; species Oceanodroma leucorhoa. Next base: position 1,482,436 of record JASVER010000016.1, read on the forward strand.
TGACCAGCACATGGTCATCCCTCAGCCTTCTGCAAACCTGCCCTGAGCTGTACCCGGGTGCAAATGTGGCACCTGCATCACTGAGCCCCTGGTGACACCCCGCAGCGCGCGGGCTGACGCCCTGGCAGCAGCCCCCCTCCGCGTCGCCCAGCTGCGGCAGCTGGACCCGAGCCGCACCTCAGTGGTGCCGCTTTCCCTTCCGAGCCCGACCGGGAAGTGTCACACCACCCGCTCCACCAGCGGCTTTCAACGGGACCTCCGAGCACTGAACCGCTGTAGCGAGGCCGTTGTTCCCAGCATGCAGCAGTCACCCTCTGGCTTCTCSGCGCATCGTGTAAAGCACTTGAACAGTAACGTTTTTATGGCTGATAGCAAACTGTGTGACACTACACACGATGGTGGTTTTAAACTTGAAATAGTTTATGACTGAATCAGCAAATGCAGCTTTGAATGCTCCAAAACTGCAATGTGGCACAGAAGAAATTATTCACTGAGATATAATTCTTTACTGTATTTTCATTTCTAGCAGCCCTGAATTGAAACCATGCATATTGGAAGTAGGACCCCCGATAAGTTGGTTACTTCAGAGACTTCTGTTTAAGTGCTAACGCGAGAAAGGAGACACAGGAATTACAAGCTATTTTGAGACATTCTTTTTTCTCTTTTTTTCTATGGAAACTGAAACCTGTTTGCTTTCTCTTCCTACTGCTGCTTTTAGAAAAACTCAAGTACGTTCAGATTTTCATTTAATATCTTGCTTTCACTTTAGTAGAAATGCCCATTCTGCAAAATACTTAAAAAAAATTAATACTTCTGATGTGACGAGAGCATCCCGTACTGAGCAGTGGGAGAGCTGTGCTACTGCTGCTGATTCGCTTCTTCCTGAACTCCTCCCGATTCTGTCATTCACCTGATCACCAACAACAGCGGAAAACCGTACAGAGAGAGAAAACACTCAAAGCGACAGCTGAATAACCCACTACCACCCAATGATATTTGAGATTTTGCCAAATTAAACAGAAGGCCAGCTAAACTGCTCTTCCAGTATACTCCATTATATGTTTACATTTCCTGTAAACACTTTAACCATGACAATTCTGCTCCTTCTTCAACTGTTAGGAATGCCATTTTAATGCAATAACAACAAAGAAAAGCTCTGAACCACAACCCCAATCATACCATATTTGACAGCTTTCGCTCAAGGGCTACAGATACACTTCACTTGCGACACAAACCAAAYTAAACCTCCTAACTGCCTCTTCCCGCAAGTCATGGCAAGCGTACAACACAAACCAGGTGGGCATCGATTCAGCCTTACAGTCCCATCAGCACTTCAACTGCCACCTTACTCAACACAGGAACTGAAGTCCCCGGCTGAGCTGAGCCATCACACTCTCCTCCAAAGGGCCTGTTACAGCTTCCCCACCAGCCCCGGCGCGAGCCAAACTCCCCGGGACCCTGGCTGGCAGCCCCACAGCAGTGTTTTGCAAGCCTGGCCGCGAGGGATCCTTGTGCAAGGCCACCATGGAGAACCTAATGTTCCCCACGCCCACAGGCGCCCAGCAGGAATTTCTGCCTCACGGGGAGGCACCGCGGTCCTACAGTAACTCTCAGACCTGCGGCCACGGTGAGTTTGCCATGGTCACACAGGCAGCCACAGCAGTAATTAATCCGAGGAAGGCTCTTCAGGGCAACAAGCCCTCTTGCTAGTAGGACAGGCCAAGGTACACACGCCACTGGAGAGCATTAGCAAGCATGTAATACGTGTACACAGCGGCTGCTGGAGTTATGGAGCAGTCCATAAAACAATCTCCCCATGCACAGGGCAGACAAGCATCCTGCCTGAACCACAGCTGGTGTCATTTGCGCACCTAGATCTTCCAGAAAGCTGACCAAAACATTTTCCTTTCGGTGTCCAGAAGAGAAGCAATAATCAGTTTGCAACCACCTGCAAACACGTTGACCTAACCGAGCTGCCCACTGGAGTGCCTGCTGCAGAGGCAAGAATGAATGCCAGCCTCCAGCAGGGCACTGGTGCTGCCGGTGGGAGGCTGTCCTCTCCCACCCTGCCACTTTCCGCCTCATCTGGGACCAGTCTYACACCGGCACCTGATGAAGCCGAGGGCAGCCTGCCTCCCTGCATCACTGATGCAACACAGCGTCCTGSACCTATTCTCCAGCTTCTCTACTTATGCTCCTTGGCATCTATGACCGACACTTTCAATATATGTTGTCTCCTGATTTTCCTTCCTTGGTCCTTGGCAGTGGTCCTGACGGCACACCACGCTGCCCAGTGACTGCCTGGGTGGGCACAGGAGATCTCCTGCTCTCATTGACCTTCCCAGGTTGACAACAGAACAACTAATTAAGAAGGGTGACTACTTTTCAAGAAAATGGGGAGGGAAACATCACCAACATTTTACCTATCAGATATCTGCAGCTTCACATGGCACTATTACAACTAAACTTGCTCACTTTTACTYACCTCCTTCCCCCAGCCAAACCATTATTTTCACAATGTGGTATCATTTCTGACATCAAGTCATGTTACAAAGAAGGTTAAAGTGAATTTTTAAAACTGACATTTTCTGCAATCTAAAGACTGCAGAACATGTGAACAACTTCGAGCATTTCCTTCTACAGTTTTATAATCTACAAAGACTTGTAAAAACAGTGAACATTTATTTTGAAACAGACTCTCAAGCTAGACATGGAAATTACAGCTGGAAACACAACCTGTTTTTTTACTGAGCAGAGAAAAGGAAAGCAAGACAATACATACAGACAAAAGCTTGATATTGTGCTATCCAGACAGTTTTCAGTACACATAGGAAACATAATTATACAACAAGAACCAAAGAAATTAAAACTAAAAAAAAAAAAAAAAAAAACAAAACCTTTTTGCTGAACCAAAAAGTATCCTATTTTTGTGTTTAATTGAATGTTCTCCAGACAAGACATCTGAATTCAATTAACAGAAGTTTTGTTCTGGGGGTTGCATCTTTTTTTTACTGGGTTTGTTTTGTACTGAAAATTTAACTATGTGAACTCATTATTGCTGAATGTCAGGATCATGGGGTGGTAAAAGCACAATCCAAGTTTTAAATAGCTCCTTAGGAAAAGTTGTGTGCAAAATAAACGTGGAATGTGATCCCATTGAAATACTGAAGTATTACTAATTCGTATATTCTGAATTTCAGTAGTTGTTTATCCTCAGAGTCTTGAGCATACAGATGATGGGCTAATTTGTTCCCAACCGCCTCATTTTAATGACTTCTCTTGAGAAGATAGATTAAGGTTCTTTTTGTTCCTGGTAATATAAAGGCCGCTCAAATAAATCAGTAAACTTGAAAAATGCATGTAATTAAGAGGTTTTTTTGCCTAGTATTTACAGATACTGTTTCGCACCTGATATGCAGAGATCAATACACAGAAAGTTCTGATGCAACAACACAGAAATAGTCAGTAGCTTCTTTCTGCTGTCACTCATGACAATTTGGGTTTCTCTGGAAGCACAGCCCCGGTGTCAACTTTCCAATTTTTATTTGAAGTATGTCTCATAGGCAACCTATAGGCTGGACTTGACCTACAGGAGGCTTCCTTTGCCCTCCTTTAAGAGGTGTGAATGACCACCCAAACTTACTCAACTCCCCCTCCAAAACCTGCCATGATCCTGATGGATCACCATCCCAATCACGCCTGGGACAGAGTGTTGCTGTTACAAGACACTGAGGAACAGAGTGATCTGTTAGGTCTGCAAGAACATGCACTGAAAGCCATGAAATCCTGAACACCCACAAAAACCCACAGCAGTATTAGACAGCGCATGGGAGGAAGATGGAATAGTCTTGCTAAAATATATTAAAATGGAGGCAGGCTGCTACTGCCAATGAGAGAGAGAAGCAGTTTGGGGAGGGGGGAGTGGATTTTTGCTGCTGATACAGTCAAGCCATTCAATACAGATAAAATATCCATTTCAGACATTGTCAGACACTGATTAGTTTATTAACAGATCACAACAGACTCTTCTCCCAGCCTCTTTAGTGGTGCTACCCTGGCTGACGTGCTATATAATACTCTGCATCATGAGATCCTTCCTCTTCCAGAGGCTGTACATACAGAGATGTCTCAGGCTGTTGTGCCTTGCACAGGAGCACATGACTATTCTTTTCTTATAAAAAGAAAAAAAATTCACCATTCTCCTTTCTAATGTCTGACAAAAGTATACCAAAAGACCTGTTTGCACCAGATTCACCTTCTTTTTCAGAAGTATTTGTTCAAAAACAAAAGCTGAAGACAGAAGTACAGATCTCAGCAAGCAGAGAGTGAGAGCAAGAAGCCTTGCAGCACTGTCCACGTGAATACTTTCCTTTGCACAGCTTGAGTCCATTAGCTTCTTTTGTTGCCTCTACACTGTCCAATAAAAGTAACTAAATCCAGCCTCATCTGTAGTATCCCACTATTTAAATGCAGGCATTTATGCCTCTCCTTCCTCCAGTTTTAACATGGCAAGTTTCCTTGGATTAATAAAACCGGTCATCCTATTAGGTCTCCAGCTCTACGGGAATAAAAGCCTGGATTATTTCAAGGGTGGGGATGTGCATCTTGTGACCTGTGAGTCCTCTGCGAAATTGTAAATACAGCACAAAGTCCACCACACAATACTCAAACCACACAACAATATCACAATACCTATCAGCCACGGTAAACCCAGCCCTAATTTTAAGGCATTATTTTTTCTGCAAAGTAGCAAATGTCAGTTTCAAAATAAACAGATTCAAAACTTCAGAAATTAGTTCATGCTCTGTAACCAAAGGACGCACATTCGAATGAGATGATCAAGCACTACAGAACATCATTAACTTCCACGTAAAGCTGGGAAGAGACACTATACCATTCCTTTTGGGGTGTTTGTGTGAGAAGCAACCGTCATCTCTAAGTTCAGAAAAATAATTTCTGTGCCTCAGGTCACAGTTCCAAATGGCAAAACATTCCTTTCCAAATTGTTACCTCTCACATCTGACTTAACAGCACATTCACAAGAATAAGTATGTTTGTTTTTCTAAAACCATTCTATATATAAAATTAGTTTGTTTAGCGACAGTCTGGTGGTGATCCCAAGCAAAAGCAATCTTCTAGTCTATCGTCAAGCAGACTACTGGCTCACAGATAACACTGGTAATGCTGGGCATATGCATGTTACTCCTGACCTGTGAAAGCCTAGGGCTAACTGCAATACTGAGGAATTATTCAGTTATGACAGAGGGCTAGTCTCCTAYTTTTCCACTAAGGAATATAAGAGGAAAGAATCATCACTCAGTCCTGTTATTCAAAACATTAAGAACAGAAGTACAAAAGGCTCAACTACCTTTAGGAGAAAAGACTGACTGCCATCCATTTGAAGAGAGCCCAAGTATTGCAAGGCCAATGCAGAAACAGGGCACTAACACTGACGTCGATATTTGGCACTGGTTTAGAATTGTTTGGAAATATGCAGTATTTTGGGGATGTATATAATATTTAACTGGACATCTGCTCTTAAACCACAAGAATTCACGTGTCTTGCTTTCTGATTTCCAAGTTCACTTTTTCAGGAGGTCAAACTCCAAATTCAACCTGATGCTAACCCTCTTGCTGTTTTCTACAAGGAGCTCAAGACAGAGATCCAAAAAAAGCACAAGCAAAGCTCTCTCCTGGCATGTATGAAAATTTCCCAGGAGCAGCTATGACTGTTTCGCTGGTCGCTTGGCTCCGCTTCTGGGCCAGTCGCGCTCCACTCTCGCCGTCAGCTGCGAGACCTGGCTGGCTGGCGGGGCCGGAGGCAGCCCTCGCTTGCTGGCCGCGCTCTGCAGCGCCTCTGCCAGCCTCCCTGGCTCCCGCTGCCTCCTCCCCAGCCCACTGCCTCCCTCTGCCTGCATCTGCAAAACGCAACCTGCCTCCATCAGGTTTGGGCTCAGTGAAGCATCCTCCCTTGCCCCTGTGTCTCCCAAGTCATGTTGTGCCCGCAACCTTTCTTCCTCCCTTGCAGTCAAAAGGGATGATGATCTTAAAGGAGGATTGTGTGGGAGAAAAACTAGATAGGAAACCATTCTTGTTGAAAAACTTGCTCAGTGACAACTTACACAGCTTGTTCAGAGAGTTCACAGGGAACTCCTTTCCACGACAGCTTTTGTAGGTCTGCTGGCGACGAAGTTTGCTAGAGCCCAGGAGCCCTCCTCTCTCAGGCTCCCACACAAGCTACTTGTCCAAGGCTGTGTCATGAGTAAGCTATTATCCACAGTTCTTTATAATACCAAGCCTTGCAGCGCCCATATTTTGTAAAGGGACAAGTAACCAGCTCAAGCACACAGAGTTTAACCCTTAGGCAAAGTATGTTGAGTGAACAAACACGGCCGAAAATGCTGCATAAAGTTCAGATTCTTTCCTGAAATCAGAGAGCTCTCCCTTCTCTCCCCTCCCAAAGGCCAGAAGAGGCTATTCTCATATCACGGTCCTGTACAACAGGTTAGGAAATTTTACCCATCAGTTACTGCCCAGCTCTCCCACCCATAGAGTATTCACAGAGTATTTACAGAGACCGGGAGACCTACCATTTTTGAAGGCAGAAGCAAAGCAGTTGATACTGCTCAAAACAGCTCCAGTCCTTTTTGACAGACTGTTACAGCCAGTTTTGTTTCAAAACTAAAGGGCCACGATGAGGTTGTAAAAAAACTGACTTATTTCTGGAGTGCTGAATATTACAACTCTAGCATTAGCCAAAGACATCAGCAGAACGTTTTCTTCCCCCCCCCGAAAGACACATCTTTGAGTCCTGGCCACAAGAAATGTTTTTGTCCTACATTTTTGATAACCTCCCAGAACATTTTTCTCCTCCCTTAATTAAAAAATGTGGGTTTTTTCCATAGCTTCTACACAAGCAGCATAGGAAAGCCAAAATGTTTCTCATAACACAACTTTCAACGAAGAACTTGCTACTGATACTGACCTTGTAACAGCCAGATTCTCCACAACAGATTTTTCTCTTCACGTATCTTATGGTTGTCCTCAGTTCTCCACATAATCGCATTATTGTTCCTACTTCCAATTCAAATTTATCTGACTGCAGCTTCCAGCTATTGCTTCCTGTTGTGACTTTCTCACGTACTGCAATTTCCTTGGTGTAGTACTTCTCCGATTTGTTTTTTCCTCCTAAAAAATGTGGCTGTTCAGAACTATACTATGCACAAGAGATTAATGTCATCTCACTGTTCTTCTGTTCACATGTATCAGGAGCAAATAATTCCTTTTTTACCACAGCATCAGTCTGAAAGGCATGTTGATACATAGGAAAAAGAAAATTATATAAAACACAAGCTTAAACTTGAATATTGACCTACACAATTGAGTAATTTTATGTATCTAAGTATTTGCAAGGATTCTAAATCTGGATGGCACAAACATTATACTAGTGATGTAGCGACTGCTGCTTAGGCCAAAATTAACAGTTATTTCAATATATAAAATGCCAGTCTCTCTCTGCAAGACTGGGAGGATTTTTCAGATTTTAACAACCAAAACAAGTTTTACTCCTTAAATGACTATACTTGATACCGGCAACACTAATAGCCAAGAAAAGCTGAACAGGACAACACTGTTTATTAAACAGAGTTTACAAGTATTACTTGTCCAACTGATTTTCAGGTTTAGTCTTTAAAAATTCTGCTTTTGACCTACAGGTTGGGACTAATTTCCATTTGGTCACAGATACAATCAAATATTTTAGTCAAAAGACAGCAGGTACTGACTGATTCTAAATAGGCACCAGCAACGCATCTCTGTAGCAAGTTAATAATAGCTGTAATTTAAAACTGCTATTTTGCCAATAGCCATTGAACTATACCTCACACTGGTCACTGTCATTAAATATTTCTGAAGCAAAATAGTACATCTACAATCAAAAAATTAAGTCTACAGCAGCAGAAGTCAAAGCGTGACTTCTAATGAAATCTGTTATCATCTTTGGTCATCATACAGGCATTATGTTTCATATGAAAACACTGTTTTACAGAAGGACTGGAGATGTCTTCCCCCATATATACATTTATGCTCATGCAGAATTTATCTTCACGATTTTTGAAGAGCCTTCCTTTCTTATGGAGGAAATATTTGACTGGACATAGCCAAAAAGCCTACAATGTCTTAAACCCCAAAGAACTTTATTTGCTGTATTTAGTTCTTTTAATCATTCTGTAGACTTTTTCCCCTCTTTTTTCCATAAGTAGAGGCAATTTCCTTCGCTATCATGGTGATTTAGACAGATGTACACAGAAGTGCACAGGCACTTCCTGCCTTCGCCTGGGCTTAGCTTTTAAAATGAGGCAAGAAATATGAACACTTAGCATCTGCCCTTTCAACACTTAAACAACAAAGATGATGCCCAGAGAATTTTTAGAAGGTTCTCAGGTCTTTCAGTTCCCCTTTTGTATTTTAAGTATCACAGATTTTACATTTGGGATTATTCTTAAATACAGATCAAGTGAATCTGAACTAGCAATTTCACATCTAAATCTCTCCAAATGTTAGCATATGCCTCTGCAAGCACCAATTCCTCACTGATCTGCTGGCAGTCGTTTAAATCCTGAAGCTCTGCTAGTACCAGAAACAAGAAAAACATCTCTTCCAGAGGTCTCCAGTAGTTCTTTTTCACATTCCATTTCTATTAGAAGTTCTTTCTTCAAAACAGCATTTCTTCCCTGCATCTGTTGAACCACCCTCATGTTGGCAAGTTCCTCTTGTAATAAATGATGAACATCATTAGAGCTGGCCATAAAGCTGGTGGAAAGCAAGAAAACACTTAAACATACTCACTTCTAGCTTTTGCCAAAATACGCACTGATGACAACATGAAAGCATGCAACTGTGGACACCTCTGTACCCCACAGTGGGTGGTGCAGATAGGAAAGCCACACCTGGAAACAGAAAGAGCATACTACCTTGATGGCGGGCCGGCACTCGGGCTAACATGCTATAGAGCCAGAATGCACTGCGGCATGCCGCCCTGCTGATGCGACAGCCTTGTCTGGTGATGCACTCCTGTTGCTCTGGTCGTGTATGCGGGGAACACCTGCCCTCGCCAGCACAGGTCACACTGACAGGGACATCTCTGCACCCTTAGTGGTGTCCCAGCACTGCCAGTGTGGCCTTGTACCACCGCTTGGGTCTGACCCAAGGAGGCTGCCACATGGCCTTCAGCTGGTCTCCCCCAGCCCTGCAGCAACCACAGCTGGGGACAGACTGTTAGCTGTACCTACGACCAATGGCGGCACTCACCTCCTGTCATAAGGGCCTGTTTCCACTTGCTTAGAAACTAAAAGAGCTTTGGCCATTTCGACCAGTATTTTCCAAATCAAACCTTTGTCTTGTGCTGTAGGCTTTCAGGAAGTAATACCTGATGTATGCAAAAAGGAAGTCTTCTCTTATCAAATATGCAAGCAATAGCAATTAATGACTACCTGAGAGAGAAAGTACTTATTTACCACTGGCAACTCTTCATGACGAGGTAGACAGCATAAATCTTACTGGGGCGTGCACAGAATTCATAAGAGCAAGCCAGGAAATACTGTTCGGTGTGGTATCCTACCAAGCCTGCAGATTAAATAAGGGGGTTATGTACAAGCTGCAGAGCAAAGAGAACAGGACCTCTGAGACACTGGAGAACAGAAATACTGAGTACATCTGCAGAGCTAATAAGAAATCGTGCTCTCACAAACTAGTCATCTCAGCTAGCAAACATTTTTTACAGAGAAGTTCATTTGTTTTCCCCAGTCATAACCATTATCTAATATAAACAAACCTTAGCCCTCTTTCCATAATGCTTAGCTTCATCAATCCTGTGGCAGAAATGGAACGTTTTTTAATCTCTTGAAGGCAGAACAGTTCCAGTACTTCTGCCTGAACATGGCAGAAGTGTCATTGATGCACAAACACTTGGCTTCTACCTGACATCAATACTCAGTAGAGCACTATGGTTTTTATAGAATCATAGAATGGTTTAGGTTGGAAGGGACCTTTAAGATCATCTAGTTCCAACTCCCCTGCCATGGGCAAGGACATCTTCCACTAGACCAGGTTGCTCAAAGCCCCATCCAACATGGCCTTGAACACTGCCAGGGATGGGACATCCACAACTTCTCTGGGCAACCTGTTCCGGTGCCTCACCACCCTCATAGGGAAGATTTTTTTCCTTATATCTAGTCTAAATCTACCCTCTTCCAGTTTAAAGCCATTACCCCTCGTCCTATCACTACATGCCCTTGTAAAAAGKCCCTCTCCAGCTTTCTTGTAGGCCCCCTTCAGGTACAGGAAGGCTGCTATAAGGTCTCCCCGAAGCCTTCTCTTCTCCAGGCTGAACAACCCCAACTCTCTCAGCCTGTCTTCACAGGAGAGGTGCTCCAGCCCTCTGATCATTTTTGCGGCCCTCCTCTGGACCTGCTCCAACAGGTCCATGTCCTTCTTATGTTGGGGGCCCCAGAGCTTAACGCAGTACTCCAGGTGGGGTCTCACGAGAGTGGAGTAGAGGGGGAGAATCACCTCCCTCGACCTGCTGGTCACACTCCTTTTGATGCAGCCCAGGATACAGTTGGATTTCTAGGCTGCAAGCGCACATTGCCAGGTCATGTTGAGCTTCTCATCAACCAACTTCTCCCCAGGTCCTTCTCCCCTTTCATTTTCAGGCAACTCTCTCTGATACAATATCCACAGTTAAGACAGTACAAGATACGAGTCAGATTTGCAAACAAAAAGAATTTCAATACTTATGCATTTGCACTTTTATTTTTTAATATAGCATTCTTCTCTCCGAAGTCTAACAAGAACGTGTGTACACATGAAGTGTCTAGCAGAAAAAGTAAAACTTAAAACCAAACAATATCTAAATCTGTGGTATGATCCTGAGCACCCAGTTTCTAACAGTTATACATATGCAGTTTCTTTAAAAGGTACACAAAGACATAGCTATAACAAGACGAGTTACTCAAAGGCAGTAACCAGAAGCCAGTGTGACAAACGTACCTGGCTCCTTCCCACCACAGCATTTTCCAGCCTGCGCCAAGGGGCTCTCACTGCCTCCAGAGCTGACTGGAGCGTACACAGAAAACTCTAAGCACCCCCCAGACAAGGGACTTGAGACATCTGTGGTGAAAATATGTCTCAGGTTCAACTTGCTTTCACTTGCAAACCTATCAATCATTTTTCTAAGACCTTTTTTTTTTTTTTGTGAAGAAGGCAAAATAAGAAAGTTCATAAGGTCACTTCCTTCTCGACTTCAACTGATCATTTCTCTTCTCTCATCTTTTGGCTTATACAGTCGTTCCATCCTTTCTTGTAAAGTCTTCTCTTTCCTCTCTATTCCTCAGGTTATCTACCATTTCCTTTTCCATCCCTCCAAACAGAAAGTGTCCGTTTTGTAACTATTCCTAACCATTTCCAATGGCTAAACACTTACATGCTTCCCCATAGCCTGTACCTCTAGAAGAGTAGTGGCCATGTGAGAACCCCTACCACAGCCCTCAAAGTAACTCTGTCACTGTGAGTAAAATTACTCGCATAAACAGAGTGTAGGCAGGAGGTATGGGAAGGGAAGGATTACACCTCCTGAGAGGACCTGCCACAACTGCCAGTATCACATTCTCCACYGCTCAGACTCCTGCCATCTCCTTCTGCATCTGTGTGAGCTCTCTCCCGCAACAGCCAATTCAACCCCCTCTTCCCCCCACCTCCCAAATACAAGAGTTTGACAGCATTATTATTGAAATAGGTATTCCCTAAATAAGGGATTCAAATTTTTCTTCCTCCTAGGAAACATTCACTGAAGTAATATATTTGATTATTATATAATCCCTATGTTTTAGGCAAATTATTTGTATCTACAATAAGACCTTCAAGCACATGCATGAAATCCCACAGCCTGGGGATTCCAGCACACAGCACAGTTTATTTCCTCTTTGTTGCTATTGTAACTCTCTTACTTAATCACCTAACTATGAAAAGCCCAGCATATGCCTCTCATCTTTTTGTATATCTTCAAACCCCTTTGACCTATTTCACAAACTGCAACCAGCAGACTAATAGCAGAAATGCTTTCTGCCAGCTTCATGTAGGACAACCAACAGTTGTTAACCATTTCCAGAGAAAAAGCAGTAAAGGTAATCACACTCAAAGTCCCCCCATTCTCTGGAAAAAAACCATGCCACTCGAAACAAGTAAAACTAATTGCAAAGAAATAACAACTTTCAAAAACATATCTTGTTTTAGAAAAGGCAGCCTTCACCTGCTTCACAGAATCATCACTTTTGATGCAGATTCACTTCTGTTTAAATCCTTGTCCCTGCACGTACGGAAGCAAGAATGCAAAAGCAGAAGTTGCATATGCTCAAACACTTTAAAGATTGTTATGAGGGCCAAATCTTCACTGTGCTCTCCACCTACTGGAATACCAATTTCTGCAAATACGAGTAACTCCACATGTAATAATTTTTAAATGTTAATTTGTCTGTGTCATGAATAAAGATATGGAAACCTTTCAAGTTTTTTGCATGAGAAGTGCTATCTGATGTGAGGGAGAACTATTTGATGTGACGGAGAAGGATTTAGGATCACAAGGACAAGCAGTGGATAAATATTAAAACTCAACTGCTTTCCATCATTCCCTTTAATTGAATGAGTTAACACAGAGAGACCTGAACCATCACGAAGGCTGGAATTGCTGACTATGGCCATGATAAAGATATCCCTTATTCCAGAAAAATCAAACATAGAGCCAAACAAAAGCAGACTGTACCTAGAACAAACTAAACACAATACTGTTTTTTTTCCTATGCGATGACTGCTGCACTAACTAGAGCTGAGATGTAGCCTGGCCAGACAACCAGAAAGCTCTCAGGGCATATTTGCACTGCCCAGTGAAGTCCCACAAGAGACATGCAGCTAGTCCTGAAAACAAGCCACTCTGATATTGCATCAGTCTCACTGCACTAGCACAATACTCTGCTTGAGCTCATTATCCTGATTAGTACCTGAATTACTATATTAACTAAAGAAAGCTTAAGGTGACCACCGATTATTCTCCTCTTCTTCTCCCATTCAGTAGAATTGTAGCATTCTGCCACTCCAGTAAGTTGTTTTACATGACAGACATACTTGTCCATATTCAGACCAGTATAGCCGTACTTTTTCTTTTTCTTGAATGACAGTGGACCTCCTTGGAGACTATTACTTTCTCTCACTTTCACTGCATGCCTAAGTCTTCCTTGCAACATGGTATGAACTTTACAATAGCTTTACAGTATTTCTGTCTGAACCTGCAAGTACTGTAACAATGTTTCCCATCCAGATTCATCAATCAAAACAAAATTATCGATTTCCCATGAGCTAGAACTGCACAGAGTCAGTCACCATTGCATAAGCAATGCTGTCTTGGCAGTTCCTCAAAATCCATCCATACATGCTGGAGTTTGAGATGTATCTAATCACCTGAGTCACACGGCATACACATGACAATAAGAGATCTAAAAACCAGCAGATCCTATCCCGAATTTCCTACTTTCAGTCATTTTTGTTAACCTTAAGGATTAAAGATATCAGCAGCTTTTGATTCAGATGTATCCTGAAAGATGCATACAGATGGAGTTGTTTGCTCTCCAACCTTCTTCAGTTTAGCCTTCTTAGTCTGCATTGGGATACAAAACTAAATGCAATATAAAACACTATTTTTCCTCTGTCTGCCCTACCAGTTAATTAGTAAAGCAGTGACTCTCCCTGGTTTAAGCTGTAGAGCCATCTTCTTTGTCTTGTACTCCTGAAGTTCTGGTGTGTAACACAACCAGTTCACATTGCTCCCCATTAAACTCTCCAAGCAGAATTTAAATACAAGGGAAAATATAAGGCTCTTTATTGGTTTTACTAACTTTGTGGAGGGAAAGGTCTCCAGACTAAATCTGTTTCCAGTTACTGTTTCCCATTAACCTTACCACGCATTTTGAGCAACATTTCCTCATCATCTCTTCTGGAGAAAAGACCGCCTCTCTTTAATTTCTTGATCTTCTGCTGCATCTTAATCCCTAACAAGCCAATTACTCAGATATACCAAAGAGGAAGAGCTGTTAATGTAAAGTGTTGACCCAATTTCCTGTTGTAATATGAAGCAAAGACACAGTAATTGGGAATAAACTACACTTTKTCATAAGGTCAGAGGAAGAGGCAAGAAGCTGACTTGTCCTCCAGTGCTGTACTGAGCTGCAAAAATGTCAGTTGGTTTTCTTAGGGAGGAACTATAATGCTTTTACTGCCCTCAGCTCTGAGCTTTGAGAAGTATCGTGAAAGTTATTGGAATTCTACTTCAATGCAACTTCAAATAAAATACTCTGAAGTATGACACAGTGCCATTTTTCAGTTTGCTTAGCTCTATCAGTTTGAGGCTAGAATAAAATGAAGAATTTCAGATACAAGACAGCTGGCCTCTCTCAAAGACAACTACATATTAAGCCATTTCAGATGGAAATACGTTTACCCAGAAGCGTCAGCAAAATCCGTCAATGCTAAGGAAGCTCACTGTAGGGCAAGGCCACTCCTCCAATTTCTATTCCACCTTGAGTGTCGATCCACCACCCATTCTATTCAAGGCAGGCACTCGAAGGCCATCGATGCAAAGCAACAGTTGAGAAGACGACCAGAGAGAATAAAAAGGCCATGGTATTAATACACGCTATCCTCCCTCTACTTTGTGGACCTGCTTTACTCTGCCTAGCCTTTTAGAGGGAGTTCTGGCACGGAGCTCTACTGCACTGCAGCAGCAGATCACAAAGGCAACAATAACAAAAAAAACAGGGCATCAGTCTAAAACCAAACATAAATCCCCCCCAGCCCTAATCAGTGAGGGGAAACAGTACAGAACTGAAGTGGGAACTCCTGGCAAACAAGGATTGGTTTTCCAGAGGCTAAACCAAGCGCTGTCCATCACACCAAGCACCATCCATCACACTGAATGCATGCACAGGTCCTATTGCAATTAGATTCTGACAAAGAAGTTGCTTCTTGAACCCTACATCTCCCAGAAAACATTGGTCTGGCATTTACTTTCTTACGCATCCATGATCATGTTAGGATTACTGGCTGTTCACGTAAGCTACTACTTCTTTCAAAATGGTCTAAACTTACTTCCTAACAAAATTCCCTGCATCAGGTAAAACACTATCAGCTGGCCTAACTGCCTGTTCAGGACTGACAGCAGGAGCACTTGATCGGACAAACCTGTAGCTCAGTTTCAGCAGTACTGCGTGGATTGCTTGACTACTTCAAAGCACTTACAGCACTTCTCAGCATCTAGACAAACTTTTTGTTGTTCAGCAGATAGAAACAATTGCTGTAAGGAAGCAAAACCAATATACTTAAGGCATTTTAGAAAGCTTTCAAGCAGCAGATGTTACCTTCCAAGCAGCCCATCAGCCATGTTATCAATTGCCTAATTCAATAGTGGGAACAAGAGATAATACAGCCAACTCCTGGGCTATACATCTCAATTAGGGCGATTTAGCCCAATCCTGCAAAAAACTTATTTGCGAGTCTTTTTAGCAGGGCTTTCTTGCCCCAGCATAAAACTCACCCTAGTTCTCCCTCTGCCTCCAAATACAGGAGCAAACACTGCCTATTTCCAGCACAAGAAAACATCAGAAAGCTTTCCTTTGCAATAAAACACTCAGGTACTTTGGCAACCTTGGAGAACTCCAAAAGTGAAAACAGACCACCCACAAGTTAAAGGTCTACACAAGGTTTCTCTTGCAGATGTCCTTCTTTTGCTTAATAGATCAGATCTTACAGGTTTTATGAGGTAGAAACATCTATCCCCATCGTGACAGCTTATTTGCTTTAGCAGACATACAAAAATATAGGAGGAGACAGAGGTCAACAGTTAAAACCATATCACATTTTTAAATGATGGAAAGATACTTCAATATCTCACATAAATRACTCCATACATTTTTTTCTGAAAATACAAGACACATGGAAAGGGAAAGGTATGCACCTTACACCTAATACACTGAGATTTTACTTGGGTATTCATTCATAAAATAAATCAATAAATTCACAGACCTTACAGCAACTGCTGAAATGGTTCCATACCTCTAAGAAGACTTTTCAGCATACTATGGCACAGAACTTTTCAAGCCTATCTCTAAACCCGAACCACCTACATAGAAAATGCCATGACAGAAAAGAATTACTTACATTAAGTTAATTCAGCAATCTTATTCTTTATCATGTTCGTGTAAGATTGTGGACTGCAAAACTAAGCTCCCTTCAACAGAAATTTATCAAAAATATCACTGTAATATTTTTTAAATTGAATTAGAAAAAATATTAAATACCTGTAGTTCAGTGATTTATTAGATTTTTCCAATCAAAAAATAACAGTGTTAGGAATTTCCAAATATTTCATGTTACTACTCAAGAAATAAATAACTAATGACTTGACAAGTCTTTTAAGATCCAGCCAGAGCAATCACCCATGCATGAATCTCATCCTTTTATTTTGACTTTTGTCTCCTGCAAGCTCTGCCAGGGTTGTGGAAGGAACACACTGGACCTTACACATAAGCTGCCACAGAGCATCTTCAGGTACGAGGCAGAACACATACATGAAATAGAGGGTAACAGTAACCGTTATCCAGTTCTAATTAGTAGTCTTAGAGCGTTCCCTGCTACCATCCATCTCAGACTTACATAATTTCCAATTGTGTGTTCATATTTTACAAACACATTTGAAGTTATAAGGAACTGAAATGGTAAATCCAGAGGGAAAGGCTTGTTAGATCTTAGTCTGATACTTGAAGAAATGCAGAATTGTCACAATTTCACATAATGACTGTAGATCAACACCAACCCAAAACACAACAGAATTTGGCCCTCTGCTCTGAACTTAATCACTTCTGCCTGAGAAAGACAGAAAAAAGTTTGTAATTGTATAATAAGAACCAAAAGTTGCACAAACCTAACTTTGGACATGCCACAGTCTATAATCAGAATGGCATAATTTTGCTAATTACTTTGGGACAAAGGTTAGGATGGCTGTAATGAAGTTTCCTGGCAACATGAAGCTGGAAGGAACTGTCAGAAGAGGAGGATTACAATGTAGTCTATGGAGAACTGTGGCGATGCTGAGGGTTAGAATAACAGAAATGAGGTGAAACTAAATAGTACGAAACCACGTACTGAGGGACCCTCCCTAACAGGACAGGAGCTTTTCACCTGGAAACGATGGATATCAATTAACATGTTCATATCTATAAAAAGATGATGATGAATGTTAAGAAAGGCAAACAGAAGTGTAGCATGCATCAGGAAAGTTATGACCAGTGGAGGAAAGGAAGTAGCAACACCACTGAACAAAGTCTTGCATGAGACTTTATATAAAATACTTTGTACCATTTTTGTCCATTTTGTTCCAGAAAGAGTAATTCACCCTATAATAAGTGCAAGAAGTGTTACTAGCACCATCAGAGGAAAGGAGGGAGTCCTGCGAGAAACTAAAAGTGCTGTTTTTCTTTACGTGAAAGGGCTATGTTAGCTCTTACAGGCTCAGAAGAACGAGAGTTATTTAAACTAAAAAAAGACTGTGGCACAAGAACAAAGATGAATAAAGATGCCAGAGTGAAAAGTTTCAGCTGGAAATGAGAGGAATTTTCTAAACATCAGAGCAGTGTTGTTTGATAACAAGCTTTCAGAAGGAATGCAAAAGTAAACAAATCTAACTAGTTTTAAATTTTTTTTTAAATGGATTATAGGAGGTAGTTGCTTACAGTAGCAGGGGATTGGATTGAAGGGTCCTTCCCTCCTGTATTTCTAGCTTTGATTTCTGTATTACATAGCTCACAACTCTCTAGGTCTGCTCAAGAGAAAGAAAAGAGCACTAGAGATTTCTTCAGGTAGCGTTCTGCAATTTTGTCCTTGCAGTTTGGCAGCCTGACAACCTACTTGATATTATCGGTTATTTTTTTCCCAGTATAGCTGGTGTCCATAAAAGCGTCCTTGAATGCAGCATTTATGAACAAACCTGTAATCTTTATTTGTTTATGGATTCATGCATATTCTTAGAAGAAAACACAAGGGCAGGGATTTCAGATGCTGGGCAACACCAACCCCCTCCAACTCCCTCCATAATCTCATGCTGTGGCCAGAGCGTGCAGGCTGGGATCAGGAACTCTCCAAAAGGAGGTAAGCTTTCAAGGCGACCCTGGAGGCAGAGACAACATGAAGGAGAAAGTGCATTGAAGTGGCATGCCCAAGAACAGTGCTCAGCCCATCGCTTACGTTCCTAGAGCTGGATCTTTAAGGATGCCTCAGTACATTATCTTAAAAACATCCCTCTGCAGTTTTGAACTTATTTGCAAGCTCAGCCATCTAAAAAATAAGTGATCCATGATTAGAAAAAAATATTTGCTAAGAAGGAGGGAAGAGTTCTCACCTCAGCTAACTGCAGGAGTAGAAAAACCTGCACCCAAAAGTTTCAATACTATTATTGTTGCCACTTGTATTCACAGCTTACTGCTCCAGCAACACATCTAAACAGACAGAGCAGGGATTCAGCACAAGATCATCCCATCCACAAATCCAGTCCTTCACCTTACAGTTCAGTCAACACACAGAGGCATCAACTGGTACGAAATGCACTGTGGAGCCACAGCTACCTGAGAGCTAGAGACACTAATCTTCATTTCAATAAAACCTACTTCAGGTACTTTCAAAACATTTACCACCAATTTTTTCTCTCTTTAACTTGCACTTCCTCTTTATTATTTTCAATTTGTAGCAAATGATGTATGGTGATCTGCATTAAAAAAAAGAAATTGCTTGTAACAAAAAAACACTACTAGCTAGACCATTTCTAATAATTGTGCTTAATCCACAAACACTCAAAAGGGGAACTGAATTTCTTCACTGCAGACTCCTGGCAAATGGTGGCTTCCGCACTCTCTTGCTGATGGCCAGTATCCCCATGAGAGGGGTGGAATGTCTCTTCAAACACGGCGCCTCATTTATGCCGCTGAACATACAAATCAAATTTGGAAGTGGTTCATCATCAGATTTTTTTTTTGGCTTATTTGCAACTTTCCACTCTTGACAACGCAAAAAGAGCTAACAAACAACAAAAAAACCACCCTCGTGTTTTCAGCAAATTATGCCACATCATCTTGAAGTATAAGTTGATTTTTAAAATTCGAGTGTAAGAGACAGAGTCAACAATTTCTAAACAGGCAGGTTTGCTGATACGTGCTATTAAAAGCTGCTTATTTCGGTCCAACTCAGACAACGCCAGAAGAGTAGGTTTGGTTATGTTCAGTCTCTTTCCAGTAATTACACATCCAAACCACCACAGTGTGGCTTACTATTCAAAAACAAACAGCTTAGCTTATCGAAAGGGAAAATAAAAGTAAGTTATTTTAAACAACGTACCAAATGCATCCAGTAGTAGAGGCATATATAGAATGTGGGTTGTCTCCCCCATCCAAAGCCTCTAATCATGTTTTCCTCCGCTGAATTGTGGCTACAAAAATTCCTAAAATGTCAACAGCTCTAACATAAGGAAAAAATCRAAACAAAACATCTTAACCACAGTATTGCAAAGGTTCTTGACATCTGGGGAAGACACACATAACAGAACAGTGTTTTCACTCTTAGCTTTATGCTACAAATACTTCCATAAAGCTACCGCTCGATGCACGTATTTTCAACACTTTCATATAATGCACTAGAAACGTCTGACATCTGTGAAGTTCAAAAGACAAAGACAGCACTCCCGGAGAACTTGGCAGTGCTCAAATCAAGAAGTTTGCTGCAATCAGTTTTCAACAGACCCAAAAAGCATCTCCAAAATCTAATCCAGTTTATCATCTCCACCTTTCATAAATGCCATTCTCCAAGATCTACAGAAGGGGCTCAGTCATTTAACGTAACTAATTTCTTGAATTTCAAATTCCCGGTTTTATTATCGTCACACAAAACAAACTAGCAAACATTTACTTTCCCATTTAAGTGTTAGCACAATTTGAAGCAGCATGATGAAACCAGCTAGGACAGATGGGATCTGGTATCATAATCAAGACCAGAGTGTCCCTTTTGAAAGGCAGGAGATTAATTGTTTAGAAAATTCACAAGTGCAGCTTCCCCACATTTACATCTAAATCCAAAGACAAAATTAAGGATACACATAAGTAAATATAGTTTACATATTCTTAATTCACCCAGTACACAGTTTATTGTCCTATCTCACAAAGTAAACCAGTGAATTTATTCAGTTCGTTTACCAGTTTGCCACTGGTAACTCCATGACTTAGGATGGGACGAGAGGAGACACGCCTACGGGTGTGTTTCAGGACTGGTGCAGGCATGCAGGTGTGGCACAAAACAGCACCCTCGTCGACCTCCACACCCCCATGGCCTTATCCACAGCTTCTAGATTCACTGCAGTACACGACAACTTATTCTAACACACCCCCCAAAAAAAGCTAACATGGAGCTACGGGGTGCCGGCCCATACGCAGTCAGTGCCATTGCGAGAGGTACTGGCTGGCCATTTAGCCCCTCAGCCAGAGCCCAGAGCAGACTGGGAACCTTACAGAGGGGGGTTCACGCTTTTTGGAGGAAGGCAAGGATTTTGTACGTAGCTTAGGTCCCCCGTTGGTAAGACTGAATGAACGCCTTCTGGTCAATAAGCCACAAAGCCCTTGTGTGTTTACTCCCACAACCTTCATGCCATTTTCAATGTTGATGGTAGCATTCAACAGTGTAAGAGCTACACACAGCCTACAATGGCATCTCCTGTCATTCTGCAACGGTCAGCATAGATGATTCAGCATCCATCCAACTAGTATTACTCAGCTAATAGAAGTCAGTATTTTAAACAGATAATACTGACTACACTATTCCTAAGTAAGTCATTGGCACTAGCAGAAAGTCACAGCTCCAGCAGGACGACCTCCCCAGCCCCACACATGCCACTGGCATACCCAGAGGGAAGCTGGCTTTCCTTCGCACCCTTCACTCCACTTCCAGCTCTACAGGAGATGTTCACCAGCCAACATGACCAGGACATGGCCTGCAATTACCAGAAGACATGGCTATGGCACGCCCAAAACAATATTCTCCTGCATCTGCTCTGTTCATTTTGGTTTTTAAACATTTGTAATTTTTTCCAGCTGTTCAGTATTACTAGAAGCTTTAATACAAAAATTTGTATTACATTCTTGATATCATTTCACAAAGCTGAAGAGCTTTCTAATTTGTCAAAGATGTGCCTATCTCAGGAGCCACCAGTTTTCCAGAATGTCAGAAGAAAACAACTGAGTGCATGCTAAAACCCAAGTACAGACAAAATGCACGAATTACTATGGTTCCAGAGCTCTGAAGCAACAGAAAAAAAATTGTGAAGTAAAATATGAATAAAGCTAAAATGCTACCATTTCTGAAAAACCTTCAAAGCTTTATCTTGTTACTGCCAATGTTCTCTTTCTCTTTTCTTCAACCTTGCTTGTGTGACACCACCACCACCTCACTTGCCATTATAACATTTTTAAATGCTTTTCACAGAAAACTAAAAGTGGCTAGTAAGTGTCACGCTCTTTTTTTTCCCTCTGAGACTAGAATAAAAAAAGAAAAGTGACTCACCTTCTTTCTTCAGAGAAACATCTTCTGTATTTATGGAATAAAACTCATATGAGCTATAAAACTAAAAACAAATTCATAGTTTTGTGCCTTCCATAATTGGTTTTTTCCTCTCTTCCTAAATTGTGAGAAATTGCAAAAACAATGTTACTGCAACCAGCAAAGATACTGGTAATTAAAAATAAGTTTACTTTGAGTATTCATTTTGTACCAAACTACCTAATGTGACCCCACAAGTATCACTTAGAACACTATCAATTGAAATACACTTTCAATTAAGTATATTAATGTATCATAACGTTCACAGAAGCCGTTACTAAACTCAGATGCCTATTTTGCCACAAATAGGATTTTTAGCAAATCCTTCAAAAGATTTGTTACCAAGGGCCATGTTAGCACTACTTCTCCATCTGTTGGGAAAAATTTATGTTGGTACGGCAGACAAACGGTGCTCAAAACTAAACCCAGTGATGAGGATCACTACTCTGACCAGAAGTTGCCCCACGGCCAGGTGAGGTGATGGACCCCAGGGCAGCAAGGCCGGGGACAGATTTTGCCTGCCACCTTCCCAGCAAGGAAAGACTGTCCAGGAGCAAGGCGCCAGTGAAGGAGCAGACAGAGAGTTCCTGGCTGCATGTTAGTGGCCCTGTCAAAAAACAACGTAAAACACTACTTCGTATGCTTGGCAACAGCAGCACCCACATTTCTAAAAGCAGCTAACAAGTTGCAATTGTCTTGCCCTTGAAAATTATGCAGAAAACAAAACACCATCCGCTCCTGGGAAGAGTAATCCCTACTCCCTCAGTAAACCAGAACTTTGTAACATGAACCTAGAAACAAGGCACCTCTTTGGAAATTAAGACAATCTACACAATTTTTTTCCTGCGTGATAGGTTATATTCACGCTACCCAGAAAATGCCAGTGTTACACCCTTTCTAAAATACAGCACATTGGTTAAAACATAACAAACAGGAAGTAAATGCTCTTTTGCCTTGGAGCAAATAAAGCATTAAGCTTATTTTTGTGGAGGTCAGAAATAAGATACCGTATCCTGTGGCATCTGGCACAAAACACAGTAGCGACGGAGACAAAATGTTGTCAGTTCTCAGTAATAACTGATAGACATAATACTATATAAAAACTTGGAGTCACTTAAAGCAGTAATTGGAAGTCAGATTTTACAGCAGAGGAAGCAGTTAACGACCTGCTACGCCACCTGGACATCACAAGTCTATGGGGCCGGATGGGATCCACCCGAGAGTGCTGAGGGAGCTGGCAGAAGAGCTTGCCAAGCCACTCTCCATCATTTATCAGCGGTCCTGGTTCACAGGGGAGGTCCCGGACGACTGGAGGCTTGCCAAGGTGACGCCCATCTACAAGAAGGGCCGGAAGGAGGATCCGGGGAACTACAGGCCTGTCAGCCTGACCTCAGTGCAGGGAAGATTATGGAGCGGTTCATCTTGAGGGTGCTCACAAGACAGGTGCGGGACAACCAGGGGATCGGGCCCAGCCGGCATGGGTTCATGAAGGGCAGGTCCTGCTTGACCAACGTGATCTCCTTCTATGACCAGGTGACCTGCCTAGTGGATGAGGGGAAGGCTGTGGATGTGGTCTACCTGGACTTCAGCAAAGCCTTTGACACCGTCTCCCACAGCATTCTCCTGGAGAAGCTGGCGGCTCATGGCTTGGACGGGTATACTCTTCGCTGGGTAAAAAACTGGCTGGACAGCCGAGCCCAGAGAGCTATGGTGAAGGGAGTCAAATCCAGTTGGTGACCGGTCACGAGCGGTGTTCCCCAGGGCTCATCTTATCAATGATCTGGACGAGGGGATCGAGTGCACCCTCAGTAAGTTTGCAGATGACACCAAGTTGGGCAGCAGTGTTGATCTGCCTGAGGGTAGGAAGGCTCTGCAGAGGGATCTGGACAGGCTGGATCGATGGGCTGAGGCCAATTGTATGAGGTTCAACAAGACCAAGTGCCAGGTCCTGCACTTGGGTCACAACAATCCCAGGCAACACTACAGGCTTGGGGAAGAGTGGCTGGAAAGCTGCCCGGTGGAAAAGGACCTACCTGGGGGTGATGGTTGACAGCCGGCTGAATATGAGCCAGCAGTGTGCCCAGGTGGCCAAGAAGGCCAACGGCATCCTGGCGTGTATCAGAAATAGTGTGGCCAGCAGGAGTAGGGAGGTGATCATGTCCCTGTACTCGGTACTGGTGAGGCCGCACCTCGAATCCTGTGTTCAGGTTTGGGCCCCTCACTACAAGAATGACACTGAGGTGCTGGAGCGTGTCCAGAGAAGGGCAACAAAGCTGGTGAAGGGTCTAGAGAACAGGTCTTAAGAGGAGCGGCTGAGGGAGCTGGGGTTGTTTAGCCTGGAGAAAAGGAGTCTGAGGGGAGACCTTATCACTCTCTATAACTACCTGAAAGGAGGTTGTAGCGAGGTGGGTGTTGGTCTTTTCTCCCAAGTAACTAGCGATAGGAGAAGAGGAAATGGCTTCAAGTTGTGCCAGGGTAGGTTTAGATTGGATATTGGGAAAAATTTCTTCACCGAAAGGGTTGTCAAGCATTGGAACAGGCTGCCCAGGGAAGTGGTGGAGTTACCATCACTGGAGGCATTCAAAAAATGTGTAGATGTGGCACTTCAGGACATAGTTTAGTGGGCATGGTGGTGTTGGGTTGATGGTTGGACTTGATGATCTTAGAGGTCTTTTCCAACCTTAATGATTCTATGATTCTATTGAACTTATTTTCACTAGAAGATGGTTAGTCAAGAGTTTCTAGTTTCTAAAAAAATTCCTGCCATACAACAAGCTCTAAGCACCTTTCAGTGAGATAGAGAGTGATATTTGGCACACCATGATGCACAGAAAAAGCTGCATGAAAGCACACCTTCATACTTATCACTCTTTACACTCACCACTTCAATTTTTTCTGATAGTGTAGTTTCCCTAATTTTAGTCACAACTTACTCTCTTGTTTTAAATCTGCCACGTGCAGATGCAGCTGTAGTCTTAACTGAAACATGACACACGCTATTTGCTCCTTAATGAAGGGGTCACACTTCCTGCAATGCAGAAGCCCACCAATTAGAAATATTTCATTAGGCCACCACCATCTATTTCTAGATTATATTCCTCATAATCTAGGTGAACCAGGCATAAGGCCTTTTTGGCCAACACACGCTCACCAAGTAGCGTCAGGGATGCTGACTGCAGAATACTGGACCTACAATCCCTGTCCGACAAACTCTGACTGTCACAGAAATGTATAAGAAATGCTAAAAGCACAAAGGTAAGAAAAAACGGGATTAAGTCACTCTTAAAACCAACATATAATTACTCTTTTTTTTTTTAGTTGAGAAATCTTTAACTGTACAGATCACCTAGAAAAGCTTACTTCCATATGTGAAATTACCCCAAAATACATAATTCTAGCCTGATACCAAACACCAGAGGAGCCGAGGCAGGCGCTGCTGCCTTTGAGCTATGCTATTTTTCAGAGCACAGCTGTTCCCTCTCTCGG
Organism: Oceanodroma leucorhoa; assembly: GCA_030449065.1. Taxonomy (NCBI): domain Eukaryota; kingdom Metazoa; phylum Chordata; class Aves; order Procellariiformes; genus Oceanodroma; species Oceanodroma leucorhoa. The sequence continues at coordinate 1,507,654 of JASVER010000016.1, forward strand.
TTCTGTTTGTACATTAGCTGGCAGCTACAGCCAACTGCATTTTTCTGAGAGAGAGGATTTTGATGCGAGTCCAACAGTAAGCAGTGGTTATTTGTTCTCTTTAGATTATGGAGTTTTCTTAACTGTTAGTAGTAAATGTCAGTTATATGATGACAATTACAATACATTTCAAAATTTATAGACCATATTGATATTCACTTTCAGAAAGACAGATTCAAACGCACATCCAAATTCTTTCTTTTAGAGAACAGCAAAAGAGAGATTCAGAAATTCCTGCAATTTCAAACATTCCTCCTTGAAGCTTAAAACACTGCTAACTTTCTGGAATACCATCTGATTCCTGGCTGTTTCTAGATACTTGTTCATGTGGTGCAGAGCATGGCACACTGACAGAAATAAGCTTAAAACTCAAGTAGTTTCTCATTCCTCCCTGTTGCTATAAAAGGTTCCTTCTTTGTAAATTCTTGTCTATCTAAAACAAAGTTTGTATTTCATGAAGTTTACTTTGTATTTAATAATAATGAACATCGTCTCCTAGACGGTTTCCTCTTTCTGATCTCAAACATTCTTTTTAAGATATCTGTGCTGGGTTTTTAGTGTTGGTTTCTGATAGGCACTGTTTCTACAACCTTGCTCTGATGATCTAGATTTTTAACTTCAAAACTTCTCCCTTCAGTTTGTAAGGAAATTACAATCCAACTGGAGTGCAACTTAAAAAAAGAAGAAAAAAAAGAGAATCTCCTACACGTAAGGACAAGAAATCCCATAATCATTTTTCCAAACAGTAAAACTAAGTCACAATGTAAGGTACTGTAGGTATTTTAAGGAGATAGATTTTAATTTCCAATGCAACTTCAGAACTTTGTGCTATTGGTTACAGTCCTGCCTTTCCAAGAAAAGGTAGACTGGAAGAGCAAACACAGTGGATGAGGGAATGCTTGCTGCCAGTGTATCATAAAGTTGCCATTCTCAGGAAGGGCTGAGAAACCACTCTTACCCAAAGGTTACTAAGGGAAATCCCCTATTCCTTGCAACAGCATGTACAGTTCCACAGAGCAACAAAGTGTAGCTTTGTAAAAATGGCATACAAGTCTATAAAGCAGGATTGAATATTCACTTCACAGTATCAGTGCTTATCTGTATTCCCAACTGCCTTTATTGCCATTGTTTATTTCTCAGAGCAGAGAATCATCAGCTTTAAATGACCACTGCACAGTCCCCCTTCCCTCTCAAGACCACCCTCTCGCCTGCCTTGTGCTTGCAGCCTGGGTGCTAGCGTCCAACAACAACGTCATGGAGTCCAGTTTACATCAGAGTCAGCTGAAGGGACAGTGAAACAGCAGAAAAGCTTTTCATTTCTTTCTTAAACAAGCCAACCCACCACACTAAAGGAAAGATCTTTTTGCATGGCCTGCAACTAACAGGACACGTCGCCACTCCCAGAGCGACAAAAGCATTTGCCAATTTTAAGGGACAATTAGACAGGCCTGTTATCTGCAAATTGCTGCCCTCTCATTTTATCTACTTGAGTAATTAAAATTTTAACAGAGAGGTGCCCTTCCACAAAGGTCACAAGTAATCTTTTAAGTATTTAATCCTTTTTATTTTCCTTTGTTTCCTAGTTTTGGGGTGTTGGGTCTTTTTGGAAGTGTCCTTCACCTCTCACCCAATGGTGACTCCATGTTAAAGGCTGAGAAGTCACTGTTAGCTGGTTTGTTCTTTTCCTGCTACTTTAACTCAGATGTACAGGGTTTTAGGCAATCAGTAGGCAACCCAATGGGGAGAGCTACAGAGAATAAAGAGAGAAAGCAAAGCCTTTTTTAAAAAAAAGAGGAAAGTACATGGTATCTGTTTAAATGGAGAACATCACAAGAAAGACTTCTACGATCTGTTAAGGCATTTGAGGAAAAGGAAGTAGGCAAACACGAAGAAAAATCAATGAAATGCAATTCTACACCTCAATTCTATTATTTGAATAATTCAAATGAATTCTTTGTCAACTTGCAGTATCACTGCATTCACTGAACCTCTGCAAAGATATCAGAGCCTGCCCTGATGAAACAGCACAGATCCTTCAGTCTTGACCCTTTAAAGGTTTCCTTTAAAACTTCCTCAGAATCTCTTAGCCAGTTAACTAGATCTAGTTAACACATGCAATTACAGGAGGACTGTAGGAAAAGGGATGGAAAAGTGCTCAAGTTGCTCTTCCTTCACTCCAGGAAACAGAAAATGTGCTGCAAAAAAAACAAGAAAAATTCCTTCAGATAGGATTGCTTACCAGTGCCAAATATGAACGTCATGTGTGTGAAGGAAAATCCCAGAATATTACTGCTCATCTCAGTAAATACACTAACACAATAGCAATTCCACTCTCAATCCACATGCAATTTTAAGCTAAGCTTGCTATAATTTTTTTAAAATTAAACTGTCCTGAAAAATTCTTTGCTTTCTTTTGTCTCCTTCAACTTCAAGACTCCCATCCTTGGCACAGCCATCTGAATTAGATCCAACTTGCCAGAGGTATCAATTTCATTGAAACAGATCTGCTTCAATATTTGTCACTTGAAAGAAATTAGACCATGCCTTTGCAAGATAGAATCACACTGGAGTCAGAGAAACAAAAACAAGCAGGCTAGATTCTGTCCGACTTTAGCTAGGAGACTGAAGCATCATATCTTTTGAAGTTAATACATCCTAGAGGCACAATGGATTTACTGTACTACTTCCCTGTTCTAAGAAATTGCTCTCCTACTGACCCAAGAGGAAAAACACACGAAGTAAGAAAAAAAGGGGAAAAAAGTGATCGTGCTAAAAGTGGTAAAAGATAACTGGAATCACTAAGGAGCACTCCCTTCCCAACATGATCATATACAYCCTCTGTTGGATTTCCTATCCATTCTCTCTCTCCCTCTAACTCAGACACACACATTATCCACGACTCTTTTTTGGAAAAACTTGATGTTGTAGAATACATACAGAAGCTAATCAAACAGTACTTCTAAAATGTTTTCAGCTACAGTAAACTGTAGGTCTAAATTAATTTATTTTGATTCCTAGGCTCAAGCCAACTGGATATTTAACTGCGTGTAAAACATAAACCGAAGTTTATTACCAAAGTCACTATTTATTTTTCTCTTTAATCACTCGCTATATCCTTCTTTGAGAATGACATGATGTAAGACGACAGGTAGATTTCACCCAGGTACTAAAAGAAACCTATGCAAAGAACAGCATGATCAAGAAAAGTTTGCAGCAGCATATTCCACCTTCCATCTTAAAAGAATGAGTAAGATTCAAAGTGTCCAAAGTTCAGTTAGCAGTCAAGTAGTCTGTTCTTCCCTTTGCAACACAGAAATTACATTCTTCCATGTTCAATTAATTCCTAGAAAATAATTTTCCAGAGTCCTGGAAAAAAATTCAAGTCTTAGAAGCGATTCATGAATGTGACATGCAATTTTGACGTATCAATCTCCTTTAGGCTGAGACTGATACTAAGACCCAAGCTCTGTTCCTAGACCTGCCACTAATTAGCAACATGTCTATCATGTCCATCTTCCTTAACGCATGCACACATTAGAGCCTAAACAGCTCCACATAAAGTACAGTACCATAAACAGTGAAAACTGGCTACATGGACTGGACTCTCTTCTCACAGTGTTCAAAGTCTTAATTTACAAAATCTCATGTACAACGAGAAATACAAAGTAGTATGACGAATGCTTTTTCTATGCCCTTTCATTTCCTAGCACCACAGAGGAAGCATTTTCTCCGCGTTTCATGCTAGAGCTGACGTTCCACTCCTACTCCTAGCCAAGTTTTTGAAGAGTCAGCACACACTATTAGACTCCAGGAGCACAGCCCCACAGCATGGCGAGGCGGGACGGCACCTTGGCGGAGCCTCTCACTTGCTCTGACCCCCTCTCAGAGCAGGGCCAGCCAGAGCTTTGTGTGGCCAGCCACACTACTTTGAGTATCTCAGGGCAACCTGTGCCAGTGTTCAATCACCCTCACGTATAAAAGTGTTTTCGTACATTTAAATGGAGTTTCCTGCATTTCAGTCTGTGCCCACTGCCTCTTGTCCTGTCACTGGGTATTACTGGGAAGAGTCTGGCTCCACCTTCTTCACTCCCACCACGAGGTATTTGTACACATTGGTAAGATCTTCTCCAGGCTGAACAGTCCCAGCTCTCTCCGCCCCTCCTCACATGACACATGCTCCAGTCCCATGATCGCATTAGTGGCCCTACAATGGACTTGTGCCACTAAGCCCACACCTTTCTTACACTTACTGAAGGTGCACTCTTTCCCATCACCCAGGTCTTAATGAAGATGTTAAACAGTGCTGGCCCCGGTGGTGACCCTGGGATACACCACTAGTGACTGCCTCTGTCTGGACTTCATGCCGCTGATCACAACCCTTTGAGCCTTGGCAGTTCAGCCAGGTGCCAGTCAACCTCACTGTCCGCACTTCACCAGTTTGTCTATCAGGACGCCAGAGGAGACAAGAGTCAAAAGCCTTGCCAATGTTGAGACAAACAACATCTGCTGCTCTCCCCTCATCCACTGATACAGTCATCTCACTTTTGCAGAAAGCCATCAGGTTGGTCAGGCATGATTTCCCCTTCATAAATTGATGCTGACTATTTCAAATCACCTTCTCGTCCTTCATATGTTTGGAAATGGTTTGCAGGATTATTTGCTCCATCACAGGGATCAAGGTGAGGCTGGCTGGCTGTTCTTGCCTTTCTTAAAGATAGGATTGACTTCTGCTTCTTTCAGGCCTCAGGAACCTCCCCAGTCACCACAACCTTTCAAAAGATAACCGAGAGTGGCCTTGCAGTGACACCAGCCAGCCGACTCAGCACTCATGGGTACATCCCATCAGGCCCCATGTCCAGTTTGTTTTAATGTTCCCTAACTTGATCTTCTGCATCTGAGGGCAAGTCTTCCTTGCCCGGGATTCCTGAAGGCAAATCCCACCAGTAAAGGCTGAGGTGAAGTTGGTGTTAAGTACCTCAGCCTCTTCTGTCCCCATTCAGCTGCAGGCCCTCCTTTTCCCTGCCCTTCCTTTTGCTGCTGATATGCCTGTAGGAGCCCTTCTTGTTCCCCTTCACGTCCTCTGCTAGGTTCAACTGCAGATGGGCTTTGGCTTTCCTAACCCCATCCCTGCATGTTCAAACAGTTTCTCTGTACTCCTCCTAGGAAGAATTCAGTACAGATCTTATCAGAAAGTCATCAGTGAGTTCATGTGCAGTAACTTATGAAAATATTTAAGAAGTTTGGAGTATAAAGCAACTTTTTACAGGAGCAAGACATTCTCATTGCTGTCTAAGCTCCTGAATTCCAAGAGGAGAGCACCCAGACAAATCAAAGTTACTTTCAACAGCACCTCAGACCAATTTCTTCATAGGCACATCGGTATCTACATTCACAGGCAACCTGGCCATTTTCATCTTGAGAAGAATTTGTATAAAACAGATAAATATAGAGAGTATTTGGAATCAATCTACTGGGTTATTTAACCCTTCTTATACACAAAACTTATTAACTACTTCAATCCTTGCTTAATACCAGCTATCTATTACCACAGATGTAGGAGATACATCATCAAGCATTTCTCACCTGAACCTCATGGATAAAAGAGATCCAATAGTAAGTGTTTTAATTCTTTATATCCATTCCTTATTCATTTTTACCTCAGGGGGAGGACACAAATACTGACAAGTAGCAAGGCAAAGAAGAAAGCACGGGTTTAAACAATGTATTACACATGCTTCAGCTTTATGTTGTGCTTGAACAGCAGCATCCTTTTCATGTTGATTAAAYTGTCTGTAACCTAGAATATGATTTCTATTTTCATACATATATTCACACACATGTATTATTGATCTTGTTTCTTCCAGAAGCAGAATATGTCTTATTTCTATTACGGAAGAAGTCCTGTAACACAGCATCTAAGCTTTGCACCACCTCTACACTGAAAAACACGTAGGAAAAAAAAAAATGACTACTGAAGAAACAAATCTAGCAGACCTTCTTCCTAAAAAAGAAAATATGGCACTACAGACTGAACTCCAAATAAAACAAACTGAAGAGTTGCATAAATAAAATAATACTAAATAATGAAATGTAAATTCTAAGAAATTTCAATATATGCCAGAATAATAAATCTACTTTGGTCACACACTCTCTGTTATTTCTAGTTAAAGAAAATAAACATCAGGCCCTACTGGACTGCAATTCTCAGCAGGAACCTAACTCTTGTGTCACAGACAGACTGAAGCTGGTAAGACTCACATAAGAACCGTTAGTGCAAACTCTGACTTTTTAGTTGCCCGATACAAACTTTCCCAATTCTAAACTCCTTTTCTTCCCAGGATTTTTAAGATGGTAAAGCAATTCATTTTTTTTTTGTTAAAGAAATTGCAACGCATTCAAAAGCACACAAAAGAACATTTCACAAGTTTATACTTTCTATAAACTGTTCTTTGTGGTTCACAAAGAAGTACAGCTGCAGGAGTCGGAACACATTAAGTCTCACATTAATGCTAACGTCACTTTGTTATAAGTGTCCAAAAACACAGTGAAGGAAGGAAAGAGAAAGAATGCTTACAATTTTCCTCTTCCTTGTTCTTCCCCCCAACTTTCTTTCCCAGTTGAGCAGGAGCATTTGTTAAACTATAGGTGTCACCAGCACAGTATTACAAGCCTCTGTGCGATATGACCAAATGCAACATACAGGTTTGTACTAAGAAATCTACCTAGCCATGTGGCATTGGGAATTAAAAGTCCTCAGTTCTGCAATCCACAAACCATTCCCTGCACCAGCATGCCACTAAAGCAAATAAAAGAGATTTATCAAAATAAGAGAGATGCCTGGCCAGTGAGCAGGACCCAGTGCAGTCAGAGATCAGGAGTGCAAACAGTCTAGAACAGAAGTGAAGCATGGGTGTTTGGAGAAAAAGAGTGTAAACCATACTTATGATGTTATTTATAAAGTTTGAGTAAGGAAATATTTTTAACCAGGGCCATACTACAACTGAATAGCTAAACCTGTCATTTTTAACTCGAACTTAACTATATATTGAATCACTGGGGGTTTCTTATTTTCTTTGATGTTGACCATATTCACAAAGGAATAGTCTGACACCACCACATTTATTTCTTACAGAAATGAAATTTCAAGCTTGAATGAGGATCCAGAGTACTCTGCCTGAAAACCGAACATTTTCATACTTTGTGAGCCAAAACGTAATTATGCTGCAAGAGCAAAGAGCTAGAGCATAAGCCATTCAACTGGTCTGCCTTAAAGTTCCATAATTACTTTGTGCTCATGACACGGTAATGATTCTGTTAGAATAAGAAAACAAGTTCTGTGGTCATTTTTCTCATACAACGCACCCGTTACCTCAGAATTAAGGAAATCTGTGGGTGTAAAATTTTAGCCAAAAATAGCCAGAGGGCCTAACAGATGGATAAAATTTGCATGAACCTCTCATCGACTCCCTCATATTGTAAGCTCCTTTGTATTAAAAATATTTCTGTCTTCAGAATAAATAAGTTAAGGAAACATTTCTGAAGCTGACTATACAGCTTTTAAGCTGTCTTGGCTACGTAAAGCAGCTGTTTTAACATCTACCCGTGCCACAAATACAACTTTTTCCACCCACAGTAGAGGCTTTGGTGAGCAAATTCCACAGAGGTGTTGAAGACAGCTGCAGAAAGCAGCAAGAAATATTTTTCAGTGGGAATAAGCTCCTTAACATGCCGTTTATCACTTATCTGCTCCTCCAGTACTACCCTTGTCTCTCGCAGGCTCATTTTATGCAGAATACATTAAAAGGTATGCTGTTCTAGCTTAAATTGGGAAAGTTTTACCCAGCAACCTGTCCTTCTCTCACCCCATTTTTTCCTCTCCCAGCTATCACTCCCTCCCACACGCTTCCCTGTCATTTTGAGAGCCCCGAGCCCAACATATGGCTCTGCAGCAGCCGGCTTCCCTGCCAATGGGAACAGGGTGAGGAAAGACTAAAAAGTTACCACTCGCAGGTAGGAAAATGCGAGTCTCCGTACCCATGCTGGATGAAGGCTCTTCTGGGTAAAAGCTGCTGCACAATTTGGTAGACCCTGTTTCACACTTCCCCGAACCATCTTGAGCTTCAGAAGCCCCCTCAGAAAAACAACCTCACTACTTTTCAGGAACGTTGTGCAGATATCAGCCCCACAGACTCTACAAACTCAAATCACCCCAGCCAGGAGAGGCAGGTAAGTGCTGAGACAAGGGCAAGCAGCAGAGTTTCCTTATTGCTGAGCATCAGTGTTTTGTCAGACACGCTGCACACATTTCCAGGCAAACCCCTGCCCTTCTAAGAATGCATGGAATCATGGCCCTATTCTTGATACTGCTATTGATCAGCCAAATGACACCAAGAAAGGCACATGGTCTCTCTGTGCCCTTTAAATAAAAAAAGCGTTAATATGTATCTTCCTCTTTGACCTGCTAGATGGAAACTGCTGTATGAGGCTAAAAACCAGAAAGTTGTACTCGCCGGTCAGTCGTGACAGAGAGAAGAGGAAGCGAGGAGGACACTTAGCAGCTGCTTTTGCAGAAGATGGAAAGATTTCTTGGTCTATGACACCTAGCAGGAAATGCCAAGCTTGCTTTTATTTTATTTTTTTTTTTACAGGAATAAATTTATCATTGATACAATAGTTCCAAACAAACACCTCTAACTATGGAGCAGGGTAGTACAAAGAAATCCACTATATAGGCACAGCTCTCACCTTGGGACAGTTGGGTCCATGCCCCCCCCCAAGCTTTATAACCCTCAGTAACATCTTTCTGAATCTCATTTGCCTCTTGCACTAAGCATGGACAGTGCATATGCCAGCACCAAGCCCAGCACCACAGCACACAGAAATGGGGAGGAAAGTGCACCAGCCCATTGGGATCCCCACCAGATAAAAAACATTGGATCCTCCACTGACGCTATACGTTCCCCATGCTGGCCTGACATGCCATATCCTTGAGCCAGCAGAGTGAGAAGAGTGGCAGTGCCCGCAATGGTATCACAACTTACACAATGAACTTACTGCACACGAGTCACTGAACACCTCAGCACAGTAATAAGATCCAGTTACTGTCAACCTCAGCTGTATTTGAGCTGGGGTCAGAAGGTTAAAGACATTACATGCTATTTAAAAATCTTTCAGCTTCTAACATTCATAACCAAAATGTTCCAAGGAAAAAAAAACTGAAGCTGTCAGCTGTTTCCAAGTAGCATAGTGCAAAAAAAAGACAAACGCTGAGCTATAAAGAATCCCAGAGCTTTGCCAAAATTTGTCTCATTGATTAGATGAGACAAGTATCAAATTCAAAACTAGAGAAGGGAAAATGCAACAGGCTTAATAGAGTAAGGCTGTTTATCAGAAGAGTAAATAACTCATGTTGAATTTGACTGACTCGCCAGAAAAATATTCTTGAATGGATTAAATTAAGTGATCGGTTTTGCTCATTCTTAGTGAGGCAATATAGAGAGCTCACAGTTAAAGAAAGAAGCAGCTACTACTTCAGCTTTCATTCAATCACACTTCTGAGAATGGCTACTTCACCAGCAAGAGAGTGGTAATATTAACCAGTTCTAAACATGAACTTCCATCAGCTCAAAAATCATTTAAGAAACAAATCTGCAACTGAAAGACAATATGCAAGTATGTGGTATTTACTCTGATTCCTCTCTCCCTCTTATATGTGCTGAAAAACACCCTACTTCGCACAGGACTTCCCTCGCACATTCTCAGATCATGTTCCCTTACGCAGAGGGTGAGGCCACACCTGGAGTACTCTGTGTCCAGTTCTGGGCTCCTCAGTACAAGAGACATGGACATACCGGAGAGAGTCCAGCAAAGGGTCATGAAGATGATGAAGGGACTGGAGCACCTTACATATGAGGGAAGGCTGAGAGAGCTGGGACTGTTCAGCCTGGAGATGAGAAGGCTCAGAGAGATCTTACCAATGTATGTAAATACCTGAAGGGAGAAGGCGGCAGAGCCAGGCTCTTTTCAGTGGTGCACAGAGACAGGGCCAGAGGCAATGGGCACAAACTGAAACACAGGAGGTTCCCTCTGAACATCAGAGAACACTTTTTTCACTGTGAGGGTGACCGAGCACTGGCATGGGTTGCCCATGAAGGTTGTGGAGTCTCCATCCTTAGAGATTCTCAAAAGCCACCTGGACATGGTCCTGGGCAACCAGCCCTAGTGACCCTGCTTATGCAGGGGAGGGTTGGACCAGATGACCTCCAGAGGTCCCTTCCAAGCTCAACCACTCTGTGATTCTATGAAGGTGGCTGAAAATCATTTAGTTCTGTCRGAAAATTAACTGGTTAGGAAATACTCAACAATCGGGGATGTTTATCTACAGCAGCTACTCCTTGATTGTCTTAAAACATCAAACTTCTCTTTCCTCCCAAATTGCCTCTGGTTTCAACACTTCCTCAGCCAGTAAGTGGCAATGCATCCTCAGATTGTGGCTAACTCTCTGTCCTGCCTCCATGCCAGATCCCAATGGTAGCCAACACATTTGCTACTATTCACTTACATATACAGCTACCTCTATTTGCCTGTTGCACAGATGCAGCAATGACCAAAATGACACAACTGGAAAACAAAACAAAACCAACAAATCAAAACAAAACACAAAAAAAACCCAAAACCTCAAACAACCACAGGTGGTAGGGTTTAGGCCCCGCTATTTTGTTATTCATCCTAATTTACTTATTGTGGTATCGCCCAACAGGCAACACAAAAGAAATCTGTACATTTGTATGGGGAGTTCTGTTAGGAAAGAACAATCAGCTGCAGATATGAAAGGAACTGAGAAGTCAGCAATTTCACAGCCTTTGCCTTACAATATCTGCTGCAACATTTCAGATTATATCAAAGCTGTTGTCGCACACCCTTTTCATGGAACTGTAAGATTTAGGGAGAAACAAACATGGCATCAAATCCACCCATCAAGCAGGGATAGATCCCCTGCAGAGCTATTTTCCCAGTGCTTTGGGATAGATATCCCCTGCAGTGCTATTTTCCCAGTGCTTTATGTAGTCTTTATTTTTAGCCATCCTAAGCACTCAGCTTTCAATGACCCACTGACATGAAGTGACCTATTCATTTAAAAATCTTGCTAGCGTAACTTCCAGGCTCCTCTCCCCGGCTCCTCCTCCTCCTCTTCGGAAGCCTTCCACTGGTCGCCAACCAATGTTTCTAAGAATAAATACCATGACGACCCAGATTCTTCCCACCAAACTTCAAGCATTTCTCCATGTACAAGTCAGGGGCTCAGCTGTCATAAAGTCACAGGTAGCCTGAGTTGCTCTTTGCAGATACTGCTGCCTCTCCCTGCTGACTTCAGAGGGAACCTCTGAAAGGAGTCAGGGACTTATAGACAAGCCATACACAGTCTAAATCTCATGTAACTTTTTCTGATCATCAAGTTTGTCCCCTCTTCCCCCCACTAGTTCTCTCCAACTTAAAAATCTCTTCTTGACACCGTACTGCCCAATCTAAATGCAATTTCTACCTGTAATCTCATCAAACTTGTACAGAAGAGGTCTACCAACCTCCCAGCTCCAAGATCTTTCTGTGTATTTCCAAGTGCCTCATTAGCATTTTTCCTTACCTTTTAAGAATGCAAAGGCATGGGGTACTTGTGGGACACTTCTAAGATCCCACTTACTTCTGATTTTCAATGCACAGATTCAGACAGCTCTTCTCTAGATGTAGGTCAGACAAAAGAGGCAAGAGTATTTGCTTTATAAGGCAAGCCACTGAGGAAAGAGAACTTGGCTGAAGAAAGTAGGACCACCAGCAAGACATGATTTGGAAACCACCAGCTGCTAAACATGGTCTGGTGTTTTACAAGAGGAGTGGGCAACTACCTGTAAATACAATGGGAGTGGAAGGAAAAGGATGTGCTCACATCTTGGAAGGCAGTAAGAAAACAGGTGAGAGAAAATGAGACCGAAGAAAAAGACTACATCGGTACCGTATTTAACTCCTTTCTGATACAAAAAAAAAAAAGGAAAAAAAGAGTGGCCACACTTAATGTTATCTCCTGCTAATTGCTATGATATAAACAAAGGCATAATAACACTAATCAATTACTGTAGGCATTCATAAAATTACTATGTCATCTGAAATTGAAGCTGAAACTGGTATATTGTGAGACAATTCTCAAATGCTTTCTGAAACAACATCATAAGGCTTGGTTTCTTCTCACATCTCCTCACATTGCCCCAACTCCTTCAGGTCTCGTGTCCGTTTCAACACAAGTCACTGCCATGGAGCAAAAGTGTACAACTTCATATTCTGAATAGACAATTTTTAAAAAATGTATTCAGAAAAACAATGCAAGTTGTAAGCTGCACAAGAATTCCCAAACAAAGTTTAGAAGATGTTACAAGGTAGAAAGACACCTAACTGGAATTTAGATTTCAAGAGCAAGCTTTGAATTCTGGGCTGAAACATCATGTAAAGATCTTTGAGACAATCATAGTTTCCTCCAAAGTAACCTGCCATTCTGATTAAAAGCCAAGCAACAACAGAGACTTCACAATAGTCCCTAGTAGTAATTAGGCAAAAGTTATGAAACATTCGCTTATTTGGTACAAAGTTATTGTATGTATTTTAGAAACACCTATTGTTAAACTACAAGAACACCTGTAAGAGGCACCTCCTCCTCCCCAAATGTCCAGGACTTTCCAAATTGAAAAAAAAAAAAAAAAGTGGAAATAATAAGTCAAATCCCCTTGACTAGCAGCTTTTAATCCAGCCACTGGTAGCTCATCTCACAGACTTGTCACTTGCTAGCAGTTTGGTGACCTTGTACGAGTACAATGTTATGTTGGCATCCTCTCTCTGGGGCAGATACCTTAAACTGAGCCAACCATCCACTTGACCAGTAAAGGTTTTTAAAATAAACATTCTTAGGGATACTAAAACATACTATTTACATGTGCAGAGATGCACTGCTGCTTTACTCAAACTGCCACGGGCTCCATGATCTCCAGCCCAGCCCCCTGATGACTTCTACCCTGAATCATTAAGTGTGGTAAGAAGCAAGCTTTGGCAAGCATCCAAATGTCTGTTTCTAAAGCACTACTACTCAGAAACTGTAACACAAACCTARTAATTGTGCTTCCATGCTTACAAACATAGCCAAACATCTATTTTCTACACAAGAGGGTCTGCTTCCCTCAGTGCAGCTCTAAAGAGCAAGAGAGAAACAAATTTCAGTCAAATAATTGCTCTCCACTTCCTATCCACCCCTCCAGTCTCCAAACATCCTCTAACCCAGATTCTAAAACAAAGAAAAACAAATGCCTCATTATATAAACATAAGTTATGTTTGAAAATCTACTTGCCTGCTCACCAATAACGATGGGGAAACTTTCCTTGGTGAAAAGTCATGTGTCATCATTTTCCACAGCTTTCACTTGAAAGTTAAAAAAAAAAAAAAAACAAAAAAAAAACCACCACACAAGCTTTTAGCTTATGTTTTTGAGCCACTGCTGCACTAGTCAGATTAGGCCTTACAGGCAAGCATCTCTGCTGCCCAGGGAAAGGCAGCAGCGGCTAAGGCAGCGGCAGCATACTCAAGCCTGGTGTTCCCTTCCAAGTTAATGGCAACAGGCTACAGATGACTGACATCTCTGAAAAGGGCTCATGACGCTTGCATCATACATCTATCATAAACTGTAATGACCTGGAAGTGGCTCTCTTCCCTCACTGTTAAGACAGGAAATGCAGACAAATAGCTGAGAGTGATATGAATCTTACAGAGAGAGCCAAAGAGGAACCTAATTCTCACCAACTTCAAAAGGATTCTCGCCCCTTTCTTGCCCCTGTGGTAAGAATGGGCAGCCCCTGGACCCTTGCAAGCCCTGGCTCCAAAACTTACTGCTCCAAAAGCACAACAGCACAGAAGGGGGGCAGGGGGGCCTCCCCCATCCACCCAGTTCTTCAGGAAAGACAATCCAATTAGAAAGGGCTGTAAAAATTATCTGCCCTGAATAACAATGTGGTAGTTTATTTTGGTAAGTGTGTTCATACGCACTCGCATGAGCACACAGAGTGGCTATTCACCCTCTTGGCTGTACTTGTAACAGCGGAAGCACACAGGCCTTCCTTTCACAGCACTGCAATTTAAGACAGCGCTTGCAGGGGGTCAGCAGCAGGTGCAAAGTCACAACTTCCAAAAAAAGCCCCAAAACTCTATAAACAGACTTTTTTCTCCAGTCCACGATGAAAACATAAACTCTTACCTCTCACCTGCAACCTTGTCTTTGCACAGAGGGACAGCTACGAGACCAAAATAACCAGCAGTGCTCTTCTTGAATGGGTTACAGGAGGCAGAAGCCAACAATGTGCAAGTACTTTCACATGAGGCTAAGACAACAACCCAGAAAGAAGGGCTCTCTTAAGTGCCCAAAATTTATGCCCAAAAAATGGGGTGATTATCATACAAAACACACTCAAGCAATTTCAGTAATTCCAGTTTCTTGCTAGACACAAAAGACATTAGAAACTCTATCTTGTTATTAATATATCAATTTAAATGATGGGATCAGAAGAAGAGGATGGAGGAGAAAGAATCGATTACCAGCTGGAAACAGGGGGTAGAAGAGGAAAATATAAGATATGAAAAAGAAATGTGGTGTTCTTTTTCTTTTTATCCCATTGCATTTACTGTTTCAAGCTTTTGTGTCAGAACAGTCCTAGGATCTTATTTGACCTGTTCAACCATTTTACAGAGTTTCCACCAAAAATCAGATCAAAATCAAGTGCCTCTGTTATACCTTCATCATATGTTCTACAAATTTTGACAATATAGACCTATACTTAAATAACAAATGAAAAACTTCCACTTACTGTCCCTGCTGATTTTGACATGTGCTATTGATTTCAAAACAGTTTTATCAGGAATCAGTGCAGTAGAGCTAGCACAGACGTTAATCTCGCATCCTTTAAGGAAAAAAAAAAATTAGACAGCCTTTATTTTCCTCACAGAGCATGAAGTGTTGAAGCTTTTTTATGAGTTAGTTTTGCTAGAGAGTCTCCCTTTCTGGTAGCCTTTAATGAAAGCAATCTTCCTTCTCCCTAATTTTGTATGAAAATATAAGAACCACTGCATCAACCACTTTTTTCCTCCCATGACAGCCACAACTCGTTTTGGCTGAGTATTCTCTGATAGAGCACACAGTGCTTGCCATTCTCTTTGGGTGAATGAAGCTGCAAGAAACTGTATTTTTACTTTCATTTTTGCAAATTAAGTCTAAGCAGCACCACTGGAAACAAGAAATAAGTGACCCAGCTACATTCTCCTGGGCATGAAGTCTATATGAGGACACATATAAAAACTGATGCCCTTTGATGAGACTCTGGAAACCAATTGTAGCAATAACTCCTGAAGTAAAACTGGACAGAGACTGCGTTAATGAACAGTGGTGATACCCTTGAAGGAAGAGTATCTGGACCACTGACTTTGCCTGAGCCTACACAGGAGCTCCCTTCCAACACTCTCTATCTGCCTTATCTCTTTGACGTGGCCAAAATCTCTCCGTGACAATAGGATTTATCACAAGTATCTTTTTCCTTTAAGTATTTCTATGGCTTAGAAATACTGTAATATCTGAGAGTATCATATCCTGTTACACATCTATCTTCAAAATGTCCTTTGGACAAAGGGGGATTAAACGCAGGCAGAATTAACACACAACTTGTTCAATGTCACATGAAGTCTGTCAGGGCAGGGAACAGAAGCCTCCCTCATCTCCCCAGGCCCAAGTGGAGCCATTTAACCGGTAGACTTGTCCGCTCACAGGTGTACATACCCCACTGTCATATAATCTGAAAGCAAACCAAAACTAAATACATTTTTGGAAAAGCTGTAACAATATTCCCTCACACCAGGAACTGAATTAATCTTTTAAATCCTTTGTCAACAAAGTTGACAATATGAAACAGAAAAATGTACACAGCTGTATATATGCAATACCTGATTCCCAGACTGGAGTCTGATTTTGAAAGCAGAAAATACATCTCTGAATAAATGCTGTCCAATTTTCCAAATATACTCAGAATATCATCACAACACATTCACACAGTCTTAAACATTTTTTGCTATGACTTCACTGTACATAGTGTTTTATGGCCAGCCAGGATAATGTAGTCCAGTGACCACTTCATCTTTTTGAAAGCAAAAGGCTCGAGTCGGTCATAAAACAAGGTGCATTCTGGTTCTCCGTAAAGTATTTCTTGACAGCATCGTGTGTTAGGTAGAGCTTTGTTAATCTTACAATCGGACAAGCTGTGAGTGATGAGAAAGTCATGCAGCCTTTTAACAAAAGCTTCTTGGAGATGAGGCATATCTTTTGTCTTCCAAAAAAGCTCACTTATAACTTGAGAGCCTAGCAACATAAATGGAACTCCAAACGCGTTTTATCTAAAAGATAATACGTATCACATTCACAATAGCAAATTGAGTAAGTCTAAAGAGGACAGAAATGTTAATTAAGAAAGATATAGCTACAGTCTTGTCATTTTTGTTCAGACCATCTCTTTCCAAGGCTTTAGGAAGCAGCTTCTAAACTGAACTTTCAGTTCCTTGCAATGTTAATGAATTTTAAAATGTAATAAATTCCAAGTGCAATGGAATTAAACAATCCACTGAAAAGCCACAGAAAAATCAAAATGCTTTAAAGTATGGAAGAGCTCTTTTGAGAACACTACATGTTCTTGAAAACAGTAAGAAAAAAAAATTGTCAATAACAACATAACCAGCATAACAACAAAAGTATATTCATTTCAGAAATAGATATTGTGTCACCACACAGTAAACCTCATCCATAGACCTGACTGTCTTTCCTTCAGTGTGTTTCTCCTACTCACACACCTGAAGGGCGTTCAAAACTGTAAAGGATTCATGATCCACGCGCAAAACAAAACTGGATGAGATAACCCTTTTTGGCCATAAAAAAGCATCATGTAGTTCACCTGTAATGGAGCATGCTAGGTGCTTTTATTGTTTAGAAAAGCTTGCCCTGAAGAATTCTGTGCTTTCCGTCATTTTAGATGTAAATGCAGTATTACCAGAATAAAAAACCCAAACCAACCCCCCCAAAAAACCCCAACTGTTGTTCCCCCCGCTTCTACAGCTTAGGAATAAAATTTGTATACAAAACACTGTCAGTCACTTTTATTGTTTGCTTTGGATAGTCAGTTTTTCTTTTTTGTCCCTCTCTTAACATGTTAACAGGAAAAAAACCCAGACACTTCAGAAGGAAAAAAAAAAAAACCCAACACACCCCAAAACACCCTACTGAAATAAAGCCAATTCATACTACCTCAATTAAAAAAAAAAGTTTCAGTTTCGGTTTAAATATTTTGAAGATTTTTGTTACAACCTCCCCAAATACTCAGATTTCTTTCTGCTGCTTCTATTTGACAAAATTGTGGTTATATTCCCCCATGTGTCCAAAATAAACATAACTGTTGTTGTGACAACTTCAAGCCTACCAAGTACGTCTGGTCAAAATACCTGAGTTTCCAGTGGCACGAAGAGTGAGAGTAGGCAGTAATGTAGAGACTGTCTGAAGAACACAACTGGCCACTCAAGTCTTTTGTCTTGCATAGGAAGCCACAGCACAGGCAACTTCCACATGCAATCAAACCAGTGTACTTGTTGGCAGGCTCCTGGGGAGTTCAACAGAGGAAATACTTTAATTGACATGAGCAACAAGTTTGCACTGCAAATACTGAAGATATTTTTTTTTTTTTTTTTTTTGGCCATTAGAGGATTGCTACCAGCCCTTGGAAATACTCATTTCTGTATTTTGAAGCACGTATATATCACAAGCCAAAGCAGGGAAGAATAAAGCAATGCAAAACCACTGCAGTTGCAGGGGAACAGAGTCCCCAGTGCATTCCCCAAAAGCCACAGGGCTGTCCAAGATTTACGATTTCTGTCTTACTCATCTAAGGGAAGACTCTTCTCACTTCCTCCCACTGCTGGAGTTGGTTTTTGATTAGTGAGCCAGGATTACCTTGGCAGAATCAACAAGCAAGACCTCATAGATGTTGTGAAAGTCCCAATACTCCAGTTTATTACTGGAAAGCCTGGCAGTTTTTAAACTTTCTGGTTTTCTGGAGCTCATAGATGGTCCAGGACTGGTATGCACCCCTATACAGCAAATTTAAGCCTACTGGCAACAGCTGTGCTTTTAAGTATCCTCCACAGATTCTTTAGAAATAACCCACTAATGTCCATGCCCCCACTGATTACATGCTGAAAACCAGGGCTCTAGATCTATCCTGATGGGATGACTACAGTGTGAAACTCATGTCGTGTTCCTGTGAACCACAGCCAGAACAGACAGCAGAAACCAGCTTTCCACAGACCTTTCTGTCCTCTGAACTATTATGAGCTTGAAGTCAGAATGGAATAAATAACGAAGCACAGCCTCGTATCTACTAATTTACTCTCATTTGCTCCATACAACTCTGCTAAAGTTTTACAAGAGAAGAGAAGGCAATGCAAAGTGGAAATACTGAATATAGCTACCTTCTCCCCCTACAAACTGCCAAAATGTTTCTCCAACAGATTCTCCCCAATCAGTATGGCAATCAAACAAAAAGGGAGATGCATGTGGACGGGACACCAGAGAAGCTGGTCCAAGACACCAGAGAAGTTGGTCCAGGAGAAAAAAAATTTACTAATAGTCTGAATATTCTGAAAATACACTCATCCCCACCACCACCAAAGGAAAGTTCATAGGACTAGCAAATCTTCACACTCAATTCCTTTGAAAATAAGTTTATTCCTCCTCCACAGTGTATGATGCAGGCCTAAGAACAAAATGAAAGTTTCTTAACCCCAGTGTTTTCACACTGCCTAGATTTTCTTTTATGCACACACCTGCCTGATGCAGGTGTGATTTCTATCCTGATTGCTATTGAAGTTCTGTGTTGTTACTTAGGAACATCCTTTCAAGTTCTGAGGTAAAAAATATCCAAGCATTCCCTCCAGAGTAACATCGCTAGCCACGAGCAGCGCACTGAAACTTGCAATGCAAATAAAAAACCCAAAGCCAGACAAGATGACCCCTCCCCACGTTGTGGGGGCCACAAAGCAGTTAAACGGAGAAATTAATTTTCCCTTTGGTCTAGTCCTTCTTGGTTCTTGTAGATTTAAATGTAATAAGGGCAGCTGCACAATTCACACATTGCAAACACAGTTTGCAAACTACCTGCTCCTTTCTGTTTGCGGATTTAAACTTTAACACCATAAATTGTGGGCTGGAAGGACTGGAAGGAAAGAGTTGCTTGTACACTGGATCTGTGGCTTCAGGGGGAAAAAAAAGTTTAATTTTTTTAATGTCATGAGACTTGACTAGTCCAACTGTTGTATAAAACACACATGTACATATGTAGGGCTTTGGTAGTTAGCAGGACTGGATGTCCAATACCTATTCCTCCAAACAGTTCTGTTTGTTCCCTGGAAGACAATGAGATTACTGGTTACAAAAAAATTGTTCATTATTTGCAAACCTTCCCAGTTGGATACCTCAAGTAGTATGCACCATTCTTGCAAAACCTACACTCAGTTAAAAAAAAAAAAAAAAATCTTTAGCAATGTTTTCCACATGGATCAACTTTGACAACCCAAGTGAAACTGTACACCAAGGAAGTGTAAAATAACTTTAGAAAGTAGCATGCAAACAGGCACCTTAGCATCCAGACAAAGTATGTTCCACTTCTCTGCATAGGCAGCAGCACTGCTTGCTTAGTGGGTACTAGGACTCCAGCCACAAGGACTCTGCTTCCCTCTGAGCCACTGGCCTGCTGCAGGATGTTAGATGAGTCCTTGTCTCCTCAACATCCCAGGTGACCCAGGCACAGAGAGGAAATTCCTATACTAATTAACAACAAGTGCAGAAGTTCATTAACAGATAGATATTAATAGATCTGTCTACCTTCTCCTGAGAGAATCCAACACTTCAAAAAAAACCCCAAACCATTTTCAAAGAGGAGTGCACTCCTTCCCCAGAGGCTCATCACGTTCAGGCACACACAATAAAGGCTTTTCTGCACTTGCTGAGCGCCTCACAAAAATTATCATGACCCATCCACCAAGACGCAGCGGTTTCCAAGCCTTTCATCTGCTGGCCTCAGAAGATTTTCCAGCAGAGACACAACTACTGGCTAGAGTGGTTAGGGTAGCAGATCCTAGTTTTATTTCCCAGATCCCTCAAAAGCAGCCAAAAGGCCACAAAGTGAGAAGCTGCATAACCCTGTGTTTCTCACAGTCTACTCCCACACAAGCCAAGCAATGTTCATCCTTGATGAAGATTAAAATTCAAAAAATTGACATCAACTTTCCTCTGAAAAAAGAGATCTGTGCTTGATCCCATTAAAAAGTCAATCAATTGTAAGCAAAACCTGCTTCTACCTTTGTGGAAAATTTGTCCATTTCCTCTTCAGTGGAGGAATTTCTTCCTAATTATAACATTAAAGGAAGAACAAAAAAAGTCATTAAAACCCAAGCCAAAAAGGCAATACTCTGTTGCATTTGGGAAGTAATATTCAAAGTGTTTCTTCTTCTCCTGTTTTCACTTGAATTTTCACTGATTTTTTTTCTCCAGTTACTGTAGAATCACGGAATAACATGAACTGGAAGCGACTCTTGTTCACCTGGTCCGATCCCCCCCCCCCAGACACAGGGACAAATTGACTTGGGTTGCTCAGGGCCTTGTCCAGCTGAGTTCTGAATATCTGCAAGGTCATCCCAACCTCCTTGGGCAGCCTGTTCCAATGTTTGACCACCCTCGCGTTGAAAATTTTTTTTCTAATATCTCATTGGAATTTCCCTTGTTGTAACTTGTGTCTGTTGCCTCTTGTCCTACTGCTGTGCACCTCCCACAAGATCCTGGCTCTGTCCTCTCCACACCCTCTCMTCAGTTAACTGAAGACATGGGATAGTTTTCCCTTAAAGAAAAGCAACACACACACATACACACTGAGTTATATTCCCAAGATAGTCTTAAAATACATTCAAGCAGATATGGATTTTGAGCTTATTTTTCTGAAATACAAGTACTGTATTTTTGGATTGCACTTCTGCAGCATGTACCATCAAAGTCTTACCTTCACAGACAACTAACACAGAGTAGCTAATGTGGTAAAAACTCACACCGCAAATTATTTTGTAGTAATCCTCCCCTATGGAGAAACCCTTAGTTTTTGTTCCCTATTTGAACTAGTCCTGCCAGTCTGAGGTACTTACATGACCTCATGATGCACTCTGTTTTTCACAACTTCTCTGTTAAGCAGAGAAGCGACATTTAGTGATGTGGAACCTGGGCACAAATTAAAACCACGTGCAAACTTGTGGTCAACATGAGGATGAGGACCACAGGCCACAGCGCGGGGCTTGTACCTGCTCCGCCAGGGCACCTCCTGCGGGGTCACGCAGGCCGTGGCAAAGCACCGGAGGGAGCTCCAGTGTTTGAGCGCTGCCGCCCTGACCCTGCCAGCACACCTCTCTCYCCAGCAGCAAACCAGCTGCGCATGGATGGATGCTGGCTTCACAAAGCCCATGTGTTTGGGTTTGTTTGTTTGTTTGGGGGTTTTTGGTTTGTTTGTTTTTACGACAGCACCTTCTGCCACGAGCCACCTGTAATCCCGCCCCACGGGGCCAGCGCACCCCCCGCCCGCACCTGGGCGGGGTGCGGAGGCGCTGACAGGACCGTTACGCCCGAGCTCCCCGCCGCGGAACCCGCGGGCTGCGAACGCTGCCCTCCCCTCCCCTCCCCGGCCACCTCAGACCCCACCTGACGGAAAAGGTAGCCGTCGGACCGCGCTCTGCCACGGTCACCGGGCAGACAAAGAGCCGCCGCCGGCCACGGATCTGTCTCGGGTCTGAGGAAGGGTCTCAAGCGGACTCTGCCGTTCGTCAAAATTAACTTCTGAGCGGGCGCACCCCCACGCCCCACTCCCAGGGCGCCGCCGGCCCTTCCCACCTCGGGGTCAGACCTCACTGCCCCGCGTCCCGCCTGCACACCCCTCCCGGGCAGCCCCGGCTCCCACCGCCCCCCGCCCCCCCGCCGCGGCGCCGGAGGGAGGCCCTAGCCCAGCCGCCACGGGGGGCGAGGAGGAGCCGCAACAAGTCCCCGCCGCCGCCAGCCGCCCTTACCCAGATAGTGCCGCAGGTCCAGCAGAAAGTGCGGGGGCCCCCCGTTCAGCTGGTAGAAGAGGGAGCCCAGGCAGAAGAGCAGCAGGGCGGCCATGCAGAAGCCGTAGTCGCGCAGCGAGAGGAAGGGCAGCAACGACAGGGGCCGCCGCCTCTTCCAGCCCGCGCCCTGGCCCGGGCCCGGGCCCCCTCCTCCTGCTGCTGCCGCCGCGGGGGGCCGGGGCGCCGGGCAGTCCCCGCCGCCGCCGCCGTGCTGCTGCTGCTTCTTCTTCATCCTCCCCTTCGCCGCCGCCGGGTCACGCAGCCCGCCGGGGAAAGCGCATCCTCCATCCGCCTGCTCGGCTCCGGCTGCCCACGGCGGGGAAAGTTCCCGGGAGCTCAGGGGACCCGTCCCGTCCCCATCGCCGGCTGCCCCGGCCCCGCGGCAGGCGAGAGTCCCCGGCGCTGCGGCGGCGGCTGCTGCGGAGCGCCGCTAAGGGGAGGGGAAGGAGGTGGTCACCATCCCGCTCCCTGGGGCTCCTCTCCTCCTCCGCCGCTCTCACTCCGGTGTCAAGTTACAGCCAGTGCTCCGCCGCCGGCCGCCTGCAACTCGCGGCCGACTTGTGC